>JAAVMA010000013.1:600000-849868 GCA_022985105.1 Penicillium ochrochloron
TTTGAATTGAACATGTCAGAGTTTGGGAGCCAGTCCCCACCAGCCTTTGCCCTATTGTTTTCCAACTGGCGCCCGAAACCCGTTGATGCCCAATGCCCGCATGGCGAGCGGCAATTGGTCTTCGCTTCGGTTCAGATTGGAAGCTTCGTTGTTCCTTGGGGCGTCGATCAGCGGTTACGCTTGATTGAGATGACTAGTCTTTTGGACTTTGGGGGGGAAGGGATGGGCAGTGTGGGATGATGAGTGAGGATGGGTACCAATATCCACACTAAGGTTCGGTCCGCAGCGGTCTTTTCCTCTTTTCCCATGGCGAGAACACACAACACTGACACACGGTGGAATTGGAATTGGAAACGCACTGTCCTTTTTTTGACCCTACTTCCTGCCCATCCACACAATCCCCCTTATAGTTAGGTGCATTTAATATTCAATTCTGTTACTACTTTTCCCTTTTTTTCTCCCTTTTCTATTTTTTGTTGCTGGTTGTACACACAACATCCCACTACAGTACACACTCGACCATTGAGATCTGGACTTACCCAAAAGTGTCTGTGTGCTACGAGAGGCTGCCTTGCTTTCGTGTATCACACCCATTTGCGCCCACTTTGGCCAACGAGACTAGAAGAATCGATCAACTGATTCTCTGCCCGATACTCCTCATCCAGGACGCCTTGATTTCAGTATTTTCTGGCATCAAAGCACTCTGTGTTTCGAGTTCTAGCCTGTGAAGACCGACCTGTTTTGGGCTATATCTTGAGACACTGCCGGGGCAACTTGCAAATGTACAGTGCAGAGCAGAGAAGCCCCATCTATCAGCCGACTGGAGTCTTTACTTGACGCATTCCTGCTCGAAATCATACAGTGATCCTATTGGGGACACGTCTTCTTTCTTCTACAACCATCCGACTATCTCGGGCACGCATCAGTCAACCGTGATGGGTCTGGGTGGCAAGAAGGCCAAAGCCAAGGAGAAGAGTGGCAAGGCTGGTGTAAAGCAGAAGATTAAGAAGGCGAAGAGTCCCGAAGTTGCTGAGGTTGTTAAGCCTATCGAAACCATTGAGCACTCTGAAGTCCAGACGGCAATCGAGACGCCTTTACCTGCACCTACCAGTCCGGAGCTTGCGCTTCAAGAGCCAGGGCCTAGCCAACCATCGGAGCCAGTATTTGAAAGAGTCATTTCAATTGAGGATTTCCTAGAGAAGGACTCACCTTCGGCACCGCCATCACCTTCAGTACTTTTAGTGCCTCTAGCAACAGTTGACAATGAGGAAGTGCATTACGAGCAATTATCTGAGCCCTTGAATGAGCAAATTGTCGACAAAAACGATCACTTTCGCGATCATCGTGAAGATCTTCCCGTGGAACATCAGGACGAACCTCGTCAAGAGCATCATCAAGAGCATTGTGACGAACATCGTGGCGATCTTCACGTCGAACAGCAAGACGAACCTCGTGAAGAGCATTGTGACGACCATTCTGACGATCCTCACGTGGAGCATCAGGTAAAACATCAGGACGAACGCCGTGTCAACCACCGTGACGCCCACCTCGACATCCATCGCGCTGAGCGCCGTCGCAGGCATCGTGCCCACAAGGCTGAGCAGTATATTGACGGCTATCACGACCCAGCATCTCAGCCCACAACGCGCAGAGGCACCCCCGAGCCTCCAACTGAGGCTAACACAGGGCATCCAATATACGAAGAGGCGTACCCACAGTATCCCGTCTACCCAGGCTATCCAACATATCCAACACATCCGACAGAGTATCCAGAAGGGACTGTCGTTGCATCCCCTTTTGTCCCCTTCTCACCTACGCCGGCACAAGTGCCACTTCCATCACCATCTCTAACCGAAGCACGGTTTATGTCAAGTGCTTCTCCTGAGACCCACTACTATCCATACTATCCTCCTGCTCCCCTTCCATACGCACCATACGCGGCGCCTGTATACTCGGCACCCTATTACCACTCTCCCATCCCGAAAGTCAGCAGTCCACTAGCCCGATCTCATTATTCTTATATCTCGCCCGCCATGTCACCTACCGCTACTCCCCCGCCACCTGCAGCCCCAGCTGCTCCAGCTGCTCCATCTACTTCATCAACTCCAATGCCGCCTCCGTCAATCTCCCATGGCTATCCAACGGCTGTTCACTCTCCTGTCATGAGCTCAGCGGGTATGATCCCGCCATATGGCCCTTATACACCTCCTCATCCATCGGAGAGTCACTATATGCAACGGAGTTATAGTGTCTCCGACCAGCCCTACGCTTCATCGTTCCAAGCCATCCAAAATCTCAATCTGAATCATCTCAGTAATGGTCAGGTGCACGAGAATGGTAATATCTCCCCACCTGAGAATGATCAGGAACATATTGAGCTACTTCATCGGATTCAATCTGCCATCCCCGACATCAACCGCCTTCTCCATGGATTCCGCCACACCCACACTAGACTCAATAGCCGCGAGGCAGAGATCAAGCAGATCGGCAACCAACACGAACAAGCCCTCATGCATAAGGACTTCTACATCGAGGCTTTGCAATCACAAATGAAGAAGACTGCCAACGAGAGCGCCGAGGAATGCGCCAAGCTCAAGAATACCGTCAACGAGCTACGTCTGGAACTGGGTGATCTGCAGGAGAAGCAGAAGGATCTCGAGGATGGCCTGGCTGGTCACCAAAAGTCCAATGAGGAGCTTTCGCAAAGCAAGTCCGACCTTGAGGCGGAAATTGAGAAGCTAAACGCGAGTATCAAGGAGGCTCAGGAGACGCATGAGAAGGAGCTTGAGACACAAAAGGAAGAGCATGCCAAGTCTCTGACCACGCAGAAGCAGGAATTGACTGAGCTCTTCGAGGAGATCAAGGCCGAGGATGAGAAGGCTGCTGCGGAGACTTTGGAGGCTCGGGAGAAGGAGCTGCGCGATCAGCACGAGTCGTCCAAGGAGGAGTGGGAGAAGGAGAAGAAGTTGATGGAGGATACACTGGAGACTCAACGCGGTGAACTCGAGGCTACCAAGACAGAGCTTGCCTCCAAGATCGCCACTCTGGAGACCAAAGAAACCGAGCTGGAGACACATTTGGCCGAACTCAACACCACCCGCGAGGAAGTCGCCTCCAAGGTTGCGCTGTTAGAAGCGAAGGAGAAAGAATTGGAGGAAACCCGCCAAAAGAACGCCCAAGAACTGGAAGCACTTCAGCAAGGTCACTCTGGTGAACAAGACGCTCTTCGCGATGGTCATGCTGGCGAACTCGACACTCTTCGACAGACTCACAACGAGCAACTCGCCGCCGCCGCCAAGGAACTCAACGAGAAGATTGCTGCAGTTGAAGCTCACTTCCTCGAGCAAGAGAAACATTGGGAGGCAGAGCGTGCCGCGCTACAGAAGCTTCTGGCCGAGAGGGACGAAGAGCTGAATAGTGCCGAGCGGGAGAAGGATAAGCTGGAAGGCGATGGGCTGGTCAAGGAGCAGCAGCTCCAGCGTGCGGTGGAGGAGATGCGATCGACGATCGACCATTTGGATCAGGATTGTGACCGACTACGCAGGACGCTGCAGAGTCTCGGCGAGGCAACGGACCTGAAGACGACCAAGGGCGATCAATTCTTGTAAGTAGGCGGTCTATGATTTTTCTTTATTTCTCTTTGCATTTGATTTGGCAGCGCTATTACGATTTATGATCACGATGATGATCATGTCTCTCCTTCACATTTTCTCTTCTGTCTCTTTTCTTGCCGGCCAACCCCATACTATCCCTGCTCATTCGGAGCCCTTCTCGATATCTCCTATGTCCTGTGCTATAGAATGTCAACCTCGCAATCATGTTCCACCACACCAGATTACTCTCGATACCGCCCAATAAACTCATCCGTACAAGGCTCTAATCACCTTCTTTTTCTTTACAGTGTGGACTGCTTCACCCAACTCTCCTCTCTAATCGCCGACCTCTCCCACGAACACTTCGCCTACCTCCCCATCGACCCCCCAAAAGACATCCTCTCCAAGATCCCCTCCGAAATCCCCTCATTCCTCGACAACACCCCGCCATCCCGCGCCCTCCGCGCCGCCTACGTCCAACACGTCGTCTCCAAAACCCTCACCTACCGCGTCTTCCAACCCTTCCTCTTCACCCTAGGCCGCCGCTACGACAAAGCAGACACCTTCTTCCAAATGCTCTCCATGGATATACGCCGTAAATCCGTCCGCCGCGAAGCCTTCTGGCGTCAACAAACTCTCAAAGCGGCATATACCACCTCCGACGCTAAACAATCCATCAACGTCGCTGCCGCGGTCATCGTCGACGAAATCATCGATCATATTCGTCACTTCGCGGACCCCCGCCAACTCGACTCTTTACTCACAGCTGTTCGGAAAATCGTCAAACTCGCCGCGGAAACTTGGCGTCATGCTCGTGTCGAGCGCGAACTCGTGCTAGCTTCCTTCCCGGCTCCGGACGCCGAGGCCATCGACAACGAGGGCTGGAATGAGTACGGTGCTAAGGAGGGGGATTCTGCTCCCGCACCGGCGGGTGGTTCCAAGCCAGAGCCTAGTCGGCATGTCGTGCTGCGGACGTTCCCGCGGGTGGTGCGTGAAGCAGCACATGAAGACTTTGCGGTTGGTCCGGACCGGGCGAACTCCTGTGTGTATACGAGTGGGCAGGTGTTGTATTCGGATTCGCCGGTGGTGATGGCGCGGTTGCAGGAATTGGCGAAGAAGTCGACGGAGACATTGGTTGTTGTGGAAGAGCAGAAGAAGGTAGAGGAGGTTCCTCCGCCGTCGCCGCCGAAGACGCCTAGAGATGAGGAGGTGAAGGTTGAACCCGCGGTTGTGCCTGAGGTGATTGCGACGGTGCGGAGTTCGACTCCAACGCCTGTGAAGAGTCCGCCGCTGGTTAGGAACTCGACCCCCGTGCGGACTTCGTCGGTACCGGCGAACCCTGGAAGGGGGAAGGGGCCAACTGTTAAGGCTTGAGAGAAGGAGGGCTGAAGGTTATTGTTTTGATTGAAGTTATCTTGCTTACTATGTTTTTGATTTGTTGTTGTCTGTTGTTAGCGTTCATGCTGGATGCGCAGGTCATTATTCTTTCCTTTCTGATTTTTTATTTTTGATCTTATTTGCTGTTTACTAGCGTTGATGTCGGACATGCGAATGTTTACTTTTTGACATTTCCATAGTCGTTGGGTTGAGCGTGGTGCAAGGGCTTCCTTTTCCTGTACGGTTCGCAGATATATATGTATTCCGCTTGTCAGATGTATAGCACTACTAGAACGATGAAATGACTTTACGACCACTAAATGAATTCTTACCAATACCGACCTCGTCTTCTGTCCAAATATATATATGTCTATCTAAATAGAATCAAATCTTGGATCCCAGTGTCAAGACCCGCCCGTACCCAAGATCCCCCAACGCCCAGTTCCAATAGTAGCCCGCGCCACGGGACGTACAGGTACGGTTTCACGTTTTGGAGGATTCTAGTGGAAACAAGCTCGTGGACCTCTAGCCCAGGAGAGATTCAGCCCTATATGGCTTTGCCACGTTCCCCCCACGGATAAGAATAGAAATAGAAACAGGAACTCCAAAGATGAAACGGTTGATCATCGTTTCTTAGGTTCACTAGTCATTAAGTACCGGGCGTTAGACCTTGGGGGTGTTTCTAACTCCTTTGTCAGGGCGTGGCTTGGTGGTGCAAACAGTGCAAAAGTTGGTATCGCACAGCCCTGTTTCAGGTGTCTTTCAGTGGGGTGGCTGGTCTGCCTTGAATGATGCAATGAGGTTTATTGGGGGGAGGAATGTGAGAAGAGAGAATAGAGATTGAAAGAATATAGTTTGATGAGATTATATATTGGCAGTTCAGAGAAATAGTTGTTGTGGTATAGATCTCTACACTGTTCTTCTACAGTCTGTAACCTGACAATACCTGTATCTCTCGGAGCCACGATCGGACCGCGGGGCACGAACAGCAAACAGCGCTAAATGAGGCTCATGTCAAGCGGAGTCTCTCCTCTCAAGGCTGAACCCTCCCCTCTCTCTTTTCATGCCACGGCGCCTATGGGAACTGGGAACTGCATATCGCTGGTCGCATATCTCAAGGGCACTTGTCCATTTTCCCATCTCATCTTCTCCCCATCTAATCCAATCTATCCCACTGACTCTGTACTCATCCCCCCTCGAGTCTTCACACACCCTCGGCCCCCATTTCTGACCCTCCTTCATTTCTGCAAGACCACTCACTCACTTCCCTTGTCGGCTCAGCTGGTCAGACTGATTCTATAAGCCGTGCTACATTGTTCTCCTCTCCCCGTCATTTGTAATCCCCTTCCCTCCTCCAACAAAAGGAACCCTTCCAGAACCTCTACATTTTTACATTGATTCTCCTCTCCCTATGCCTGGGAATCTATATACTACCCCTCCCGATCTGGCTCAAAGCAATTTGCATCCCCTCAATGATTTTCCCTCGTCGGGCCCTCTCTCGCCTCCGTCCGAAGGCGGCTCGCCAAACCAATCCCTCGCTACATGGGTTAAACTCTCCCGCAATCTTCCAAAGACCGACTTGAACCTCACCCTGAACCAGAAAATGTCTTCCAGCCCTTATGCGCGACAGTCCCCCGCTGTCGCGGGGGGCCACCACTCGCCGCTGGAGCTGAATACCGCAGACCCATATCTGTCGGCGCAATCCGACCCAGAAGAAAGTGACTTTCATGCCAGCGCGATTCGACTGACGCCCGTCAATGGTAGTCCGAATCATACTTCGTCGTCGTATGATGAGGCCCGTCGCCCGTCTATCACGTCGCAGGGCTATTTGGCCCCAGGAGGAAATGATTATCCGGACGCTAGCTCCAGCACCTCCGCAACTAACCAGACGGGAGGCTTTTTGGACCCGACGGAGGTGATGGTCAATTTCTCAGCCCTTTCCAATGAAGGGACGCCTTTGGTGTTTGGCGCAGGACAGTCTGCGGCTGCTGGCAGTGATGCGCAATGGTTGTCGTCCATCCCGGGCGATACGACCCAGTTTCTGGATCCAGAGCACACCATGCCCAGTCCGTCTTCCTTACAGGAGACCGCAACGGTTCAGAGCAATACCAACCCGGCGCTGCCAACACAGGCGTTATTTGTTGCACCGCAACAGTCTGGTATCAGCTCAAATCCAGCATACGGCCCGTCCAGACTCACTGTGTCAACGAACCATGTATACAACAATGATTTGACCTCTCCATCACCGAGAGGCCGGAGTCCTATCATTACCATTTCCAGGACGTCACGGGGAGATTCACCAGACGAGAATGCGCCCGAAACACGCCCCAGCCGATCGCTGCTGTCCCCCATTGGTCCCGATGAAATGCCCAATGGGTACGATGATGACAATGACGATCACCACTCAATCTCGTCCGTGTCCGTGATGCCCTCGCATAACGGGACTTATGTGCGGACTTCCGCCGCAGCTCGTCGCGGCCTGGATCCATTTTCGCGAGGAGATGAATACGGACCCAGCCCGACTGAGATCCACGGCAAACACCAGCAGGAACAGAAAAATGAGGAAATCGGTCGCTGGACGGCGACTGTCTCGGCGGCCAACAGCGAGGCTGGCGATGACACTCCGGACCAGTCTCGCGGACGCAATAAAGTGACTAACCGAATCCGAGCGCTTAGCACGGGGGCCCAGCCACTCCAACAAGCAGATTATTTCAATCTCAAAGAAAGCGATCGTACAGTGCTGGGACCTGGTCTCATGTTGCATGAGAGCAGTGACGACGGGATCGAGAGCGAGGAGGACTCAGATGGCAGCACGGCGCCGGACTCTCTCCCTGCTCTTGCTGATGATCGCGGTTTATACGATTACTCCACCCCGGGCGAGTACACGTCGCAGGAAGTCGCCTCTCCAGAAGAGAGCTTTCCTCTTTATCCATGGCAAGATGCGCCGCGTGATCCCAAGCGCCGGGGAGACATGCGACAACCAAAGAGTTCCGCAGCTGCAATGGCGACGTACGAAAGGCGCGCAAGAGAACAAGACGCTGCTTCTATTACAGCGACTATCGACAACAACAGTATTATCAACTTCAGCGCCGGATTCGAGCGGTCCTTGAGAATCACGGATGCGCCGAAGAAACATGCTAGCTGGAGCAGTACCCTTTTCAAACGCGGACAGCAGAGAATCAAGAGACAAGCGTCTGACCTGTCGCTGGCGAGTGCACAATCCAACTTTCAACCAGGCGTCCCAGAACCGCCGCAACCTCAGCGGAAAGAGAGTGCCGGTTCGAGCTACCGTCATCGACTGAGCTTGTCGAGTAAGCATTCGCCGAAACCTCACAGCCGCTCTCCGAGCTTGACCAATGCTCTCATGTCCATGAC
This sequence comes from Penicillium ochrochloron, assembly GCA_022985105.1. Taxonomy (NCBI): domain Eukaryota; kingdom Fungi; phylum Ascomycota; class Eurotiomycetes; order Eurotiales; family Aspergillaceae; genus Penicillium; species Penicillium ochrochloron. Next base: position 608,346 of record JAAVMA010000013.1, read on the forward strand.
TGGGCAAATGGCCGCCGTCGGAGGCAGTCATTCCGTGCAAGCGGTCTCCCCTCACGCAGATGCCAGCCCCAAGACCTTCCCAGCCAAATGGGGTCGTGATCGAGCGAAGAGTGAAGTTCCACGACCGACCACGCCAGGCTTGCTAGATCTCATGACAACACATGGTGGTCCGCCCGTCGCCAGTCTCTCCCGATATTGCAAGGTAGAGCCGGATATTGCAGAGCCACGTGCAAGCATCGCACCGTCCATTGACGTACCTGGCGCTGAAGATGACGAAGATATAGACCTTTGCGACGAGGAAAAGGGACTGGTGATGGATTTCCCAGCGGTCGTTCGTTTGCCAGTGCCCTCGATGGAAGGCTTCAAGTCGCAAATTATGCAATTAAACCCGCGCCTCGACCCAGCACTGATTAATCGCTTTGCCGGGGAGCAAGTGCGGCGGTATCGCAAGTTGATTGAATACCAACAAAAGCATGCCGCGGCTGTGGCCAAGGGCTCATGCAAGTCGGGCAGTTTCTGCTTTGCATTGGGTGGGCAAGCCGTCTTACTACCGCAGCGTAAGACCGCCGCCGATATCGAGAGTGGTCAGACCCAATTCCGTATCACGGATGGCCACGATCAGTCATATCTCGGCAGCGAAGGGGCAGTTACCGCCGCCCAGTTTCCCCCTGGCGTCCCCCTTCCGCCCGTCGCTCGGCTACCAGCCAAGTTCGAGTGCCCTGTATGCTTCCAAGTCAAAACCATCCAGAAACCATCCGATTGGTCTAAGCATATCTTCGAGGATGTACAACCCTTCACGTGTACGTTCCCCGGATGCACAGAACCCAAGTCTTTCAAACGCAAGGCCGACTGGGTACGCCATGAGAGCGAGCGACACCGACAGCTTGAGTGGTGGTGCTGTACATACCACGATTGCACGCACAAGTGCTATCGCAAGAACAATTTCATCCAGCATCTGGTACGCGAGCACAAACTGCCCGATCCCAAAGCTGCCGTGGGTGACGGCTCTGCAAAGATAGTCGATCAAATGGTCGAGGACTGCAAACACACCACCCAGCACACCCCCGCCCAGGAGCCCTGCCGCTTCTGCGGAAATAACTGTGGCACCTGGAAGAAGTTAACGGTCCACCTGGGGAAACACATGGAGCAGCTGGCCATGCCGGTTCTGGAACTTGCCAGGCAGAGCTGCGCCTCCCAGGGTCAGGGTCAGGGTCAACCGGGGCCGATCGGCACCGCGAGCCCCTTCGTGGCCGGCAACAATACCATAACCAGCTCCCCCGGCCCCGTCCAGGCTCCCCAAGTGCAGGCTCCAGTTCAAGCCCAGGGTCAAACACAGGCCCCAACTCAGACACAAACGTACTACGGCGACATTCCAAGTTTCAACTTCACCAGCATGACAGGTGGCGAGATCTCCATGGAACCGGAGTCGATCATGGAACCAGAATCAATGATCGATCCCCTGCAGCAGCCTGGCGATCAGTTCTCCGGGTACGCACTGGGCCCGTTCGATCCGAACCCGAACTCCCATGCCCAAGCCACGACTTCGGCCACGCTCCACCCACAAGGCCATGCCCATGCTCAAGCTCAAGCTCATTCCCTTGCTCATGCCCATGCCCACGCTCACGCCCAATCCCTGCATCAAAACTCGGTCTCATATCCACCCCTCTATACGCCGCCGCCGCCCTCCATGGACCAAACTGTCGCCCCAAACGCGCCACACTCATTCTCCGTCTCTTCTCAGCTGCCACCACAGGCTGCCGTACATCAGCAGGCGGGGTATCAAACATACCAGCCTGTCGCGCCGAGTAGCCCGTATATGTCCGGGCAGTACAATTCAAGTTATTCGTCGCAGATGGGGTGAACGTACTGTCTCCATACTACTACTGTCTGTACTCTGTCTATACAGTACTTCCTCTGTACAGAGGGGATTGCCACGAGTCTACACCCAATTTATGACCCTTTTTGTCTTTTGGTTATTTTCTCTTCATTTTAGCCGTTACTGATCCGCCCGATCATTACTTGATTTCACTTCTTTTACCCACCCTGTTTTAGCATTTCAGGGCGTGCGTCTGTTGTCTACGTGTATATACCTATACCCCCTTTTCATATTCTTTTCTTTGCGGCTATTTCACTGTACCCGTTACCATGCACCAGCATGCAGCATCCCTCGACGGCACACCGACCGAGGTGCATTGACTGTAGAAAGGGATGAGATATTGACTTTTCTTTTTTTCCCTTTCCCTTTTCCTTTTACTCCGTACTCGTACTTTGTTTCGAATTGTCTCACTCTTAACCTTGAAGTTTCTGCAGACAATCCATTGTTTTCTTTTCTTTTTTCTGGGTTCCTACTCCGTACGTTGCTTCTTTTCTTTATTGTCTCGTTCATCGATCGATCATTTCATTTGCTTCTATGTAGTTTTCTTCTTGTTCGTCTTTCTCCGAGCGGAGACCCCTTTTTTTCTTTCTTTTTTTTTTCCTTTTTGTCCCTCTTGATCTTCTTTCCGTTCCGAGTTCGTTCTTATCCTCCCTTGTTCTCGTTTCTCGTTCCGATGGAGTTTCTATTTCCCGTCCCGAATGTACTGTAGTACAGTACTTTCTATACGGAGCCCGGAGTATATACCCTATCGTACTGGAAAAGAATGGGCGGGCGGTGCGCCACATGCTCATTGCTCCCAAAGCGAACACGAGAAGTTAGAACGATTAACGAATGATTATTCTCTCTGCATGGCATTGGCATGGCATTGGCATGGCACGGGTTGTGGACTGTGGACTGGAATGACAAACGGTCCTGATGATCGCTGATCGCTGATCACTGATCGCCGCCGACCTCGAGCTGCCTGGACGGGACTGGAGGGGTTTCCGTTTGTGTACGTACATATTTTCGGGGGGCACTGGAGAATCTGGGACTTGGATTGGTGGCGTACAGTAATTTTCTTTTGGATCATGCATAGCATATGAGAGATCATATTTTTGTTTTTAGGGTCGGGGGTTAATCGAGGGTTTCGCTTTTGTTACTTGATTTGGACTTAGGTGCTCGATGGAGGAAAGTGGATGGGGGATGTTTTGTAAGGCTGGTTGGTAAGGCCAGGACTTGGATTCAGTGTGCATTACATTTCCTATTTTGTACGCAGGATGGATATAGGCGACAGGAAAGTACTGTACTAAGTGCAGGAATTGTAGTTCGTCTAGGAGCTAGGAGCTAGGAGCACAATCAATCCTACCTACCCTAGGTAAGGTAAGGTTGGGTGAGAGATTAGCAACATAAGCAATTCATACGGAGAAAACCGAAACCGACTCGGTATGTCTTGAGGGGCTGTTGGCGTTAAGGTTAAAGCTCGAGCTTAGGCGACCCATTTTCCTTTTTAAGACTTAATTCATTATTCTATTAATGAAGAGGATGATCCTCCTCCCTTGCAAGCAACGCGTGGATGTCAAAATGTCAGTCGTGTTTCACCATGAAAAGTATGGCCCCCTTGGATGTCAGTTTTTGCGTGTGGTTGTGCCATTTTGGTATGGTTTGTACACCCCCTTGCTAAACGGCATGGCTTTTGGCTTCGGGAGAACGAGGTGTTTGCCGATCGCCCTGTCACACCCGATCTAGCCCAGGCCTGGGGCTTGGGGTTGGTTTGGTTGTGTAACCAATAATGTACTATGTAATAGGGTTGAGATTTGCGGTATGTGCAGTTATGGTAGAGGATAGAATGGATGTGGTGAATGGGAATTGAATTGGATATGATCACGATCTACTTGTACAGTAACTAGTTCAGTAGCTATGTACATAATTTGGACTTACTAGGTAATGGTGTGTTCAGCAACCTAGTCTAGCTACTAACTTGTTTTACCCTAACACCCCTCCGTCATCTTAAACCCAATCGTCACCCCGAAGATTTGCCTATCATCATGATCTTCAACCCGGGTGAACTCTCCCCTCCTCTCGGGAGTCACTACGACCAATCCGTAGTAGCTCATTAGTTCATTAGCCAGCTATCTCCTAAGCTCCCGACATATGTAATCCAAAAAACCCACACTAAAACCCTCCCGTGCAGCGGGGCTGTGCAATCGAATCAAGGGATGACATGCACATTCCAAGGAAATTGTCTCACTGAGGTAATGAACGACAATCCCCGTTTCAACGCTCTCGTTCAATCGGTTTACACCTTACGCGACATTTTTGAACCCCTTGAGTGACCGCGTGGGTGATTCCGGCCCGGGGCGAGAAGCGAGAAACGCGAGAGTGGAGGAAAAGAGGGGAGTAAGACTTTGGGGGAAAAGGGTTGTGGCATTGAATCGGGTGCCTGTTGATTAATTATTATTATTTCTCTCGCTCGCGTGTGCGTTGGTCCTGGATGACTGGATGACTGGATGACTGGATGACTACTGTATGCACCTCGTTTTTTTAGGGGCTTCGGGTGCCACGGCCCTGGGCTCTGTCTGCATTTAATCCTGGCCCTTTTCCTGGTTGTGGGAGGAGAGTGATTTTTTTTGCTTTGTGGAACTCACACCTTTTTTTCTTCCTTCCGTTCATGAAGAGAGTTGGGATCTTGGTTGAATAGTATACATTTCCTTCTGTTGTGGGTTTGTATACTTCACAACTCGTCAATTTCCACGGTTCACCTCTCCGGGGATCCATTACTCTAAACCTTTTTATCCCTCGACCCTCTGTCTACTCCGTACCTCATACCTTATAGCTTATATCCTCTTCAAATTACCCACTTTATACGACAATAAGCCTCAGCTGGTCTGGACACTTATCACTTGATTTATTGACTTCGGGTTCCCCCCCTCCCTCCCTCAGCCATCAGCCACATCATGGAGGTTCGTGCTCCCTGCGGCTCTCTTACTTGAAATCACGCCATCTTACTCTAATCTTTCCCATCCAGGATCCCCAACTAAACTGGACTGACCCGACCGACGTGCTACAAGGCATCATGGCCGGCCAGGACGTTTCATATTCACATCCAGATCTGACAGACTGTCGTCAGTCAGGTCTGACTCTGGACTCAACTCCACATCCACTACTCGAACTGGACTTGGGATCCATCGAGCCCCGCCATCAACCCGCTTTCATGGGCTGGCAATCAACAACATCCTCCCCCGCCGAGCCCCACGATTTCTATCGCTCGTACTACCATCCCTCACGTCTCACTGCGGACCAGGATGCATGGAGTCCGCTGCAGGTCGCCGGCGTGCCGAACCCGTCGCCCATGTCGCATATGAACATGGCGGTCGGAGATCGCGACGCTGGCTTTGCTAAACATCATTATCGGACTCCGTCCGAGAATGGAAGTCAGTATATGGGTAGTTTCCATTCGGGGGATTCTGGGTATGGGAGTAACAGCTGTGCGACGCATTCGGTGGCCTATGGCGTGGACTCGATGTCGAGTCCGCAGATCGGACCGAAGGAGCAGGGCTTTGGGGAGTCGCTTGCCATGTTTAATCAAGCCTTTGTGGGGCCGCCAATTTTTGCTCGAGGTATCGATGACTCCCCGGTTGAGTCGGTCAAGTGTGATCATCCTGCTTGCACATGGGTGGGCAAGTGTCCGTCCGATAAGAGGTACATACACAAACTACCCGATCCTTTTTCATTGGTTCGTGAATGAATAAATACTAATCCCAGGTTCTAGAAAACACGAGGCCCGTCATCGTAAACTCTTCAAGTGTGATGAGCCCAACTGCCCTCGGAAAGAAGGCTTCGGTACGATCAACGATTTGGCCCGTCACAAGAAATGCGTTCACAATAAAGAGCCCGAGCGCGGGCCTAAGATGATGTACCTCTGCTTTGGAAAGAACTGCCCTCGGCCTAACAAGAGATGGCCGCGACTGGACAACTTTAAGCAGCATCTGGGTCGTATGCATCATGGGGAAGATGCAGATGCCCTTCTTAAGAAGTAAGAGAGCTTACCTTGTTACACACTCACTTTGCGTGTCTTCAATACTAACCACATACAGGTCCATGGATTGGTATGAGAACCTCACAGGACAACCAGGCCAAATCCCCGATGATACCGCTTCCCAGGATGATCCCTTCAACGAGATACAGCACGATCTAGACTCCACCCACGAGATGGATCTAGATTCAGTTGTCTCTGGGGATACCCAAGAGGATAACGTGGACATTTCACCGTCTCGCTCTACAACACCCAAGCCTCCTCCTCAATATCATAATACACAGCCCGAGATCCCTCTGGAACCTCTAGCCTCGCTCACCAACGATAACCGTGACTCAACGACAGAACGCGGCAACATCAAGTCAGAAAACTTCGTTGCAGAAGCAGCAGACAACCTCATCAACGCCATGACCAAAATGATGAATAATCGCGGACGAAGGTCCAGTCAACACAGCGATGAAGGAATCGAAATCGAGCCCGATAATACCACCCTCTCCCAACCACAGCGCCAAATACTGCAAAAGGTCCTCTCCGCTGCCCTGGAGCGTCTCTCAGATGATACATCCTCGGTAGCACCTGAACCCAACGACGAGAAACAAGATTGGTTCCAGTGTGACGTGTGCTCCAAACGTACCCGTCTCCGTTGCGAAATGAAGTAAGTCCCCCTCCAACCATCTTCCATCACCATCTCCAGCCAATCTAACCACACCCCTCCGTCATAGAAAACACCAAAAACGCCACGAACGCCCCTACGGCTGCACATTCCCACACTGTGCCAAATCCTTCGGCAGCAAAGCAGACTGGAAACGCCACGAAACCTCCCAACACCTGCACCTCCCCAGCTGGCTCTGCACATTCCACGACGCCTCCAAATCCGCCCCCTGCGAACGCATCTTCTACCGCGAAGAAACCTACGCCCAACATCTAAACCAGACGCACCGCGTCCCGAAAACCAAGGTCAAGACTGCTGTGCTAGGTAGTCGCCTTGACCTTGCGGACCAGTCGCAGTTTTGGTGCGGGTTTTGTAGTCGTGGTGTGGGGTTGAGCGGGTCGGGCGCGGCGGCGTTGGATGAAAGGTTTAATCATATTGATGTGGAGCATTTTAAGAAGGGGGAAAGGGGGAGGGATTGGTGTTTGTTGAGGGTGGAGGGTGGTGGTGTTGGTGAGGTGCAGGGGAGTAAGAGCTCGCTTGAAACGGGGCAGGGGGCAGCTGAGAGGAGTAATGCGCGGAAGCGCAAGTGCTCCTCTGGATAGTAACTGTCAGGCCTGGAGGTGGCCTGTGCCTGGGGCTTCTCGTTGGTCCGTTATAATAGTGCTTGTTGCATGCATAATGAATATTCTGTACAATGGAATGATAAATTATGACTTGGTTTGTTTTTCCTAGACATTTTAAAGTCGAAACTTCGGAACTGTTAACCGCCGGTTTTTACAAAAAGAAACAGTAAACTAGGTCAGAATCAAGAGCAAACTCCAGTCAAGGTGAATGATTGAACGACCCTTCTGAGAGGGTAGGTAGGATTAAATATCGTACAATACTAAGGTTGCAAACGCGCTCTCCAACCTGGAGACATATATATCACTTCTGCTTGGCAGCCGCCAACTCCCGAGCCTTCTTCTCCAGGGTAGCCATTTCTTCTAGATAAAAAGTTAGCAGGACCACCTTGCGATACAGACACAACTCTCAATTAGAGGTACAGTACCATTCTTCTCAACACTAGACTCATCCGTCTCCAGCTTCAACCACGTCCAGTAGATGATCTGGTACGTGAGCACAGCACCCAGGAAGACCTTACCGAAGGCTCCCATGAAAGTCTTGTAGTTGGACATCTAGCGAGATTGTCAGCACTATCCCATCTTCCACTTTAATCCTCGATAAACAAGAAAAGAACTGATACGTACCCCCTGCCTGTACGAACTCGGCTGCGCCTGCGCCGAGTTAAGCTGTGCAGACGTTGATGTGAATGATCGCCTGGGAATAGCAGATAGAATGGGCGATGAAATGCGTGTCGCGAGAGCGAGGTGTCGGGTTGAGCGTTTGAATAGCATTTTGTGCTTGTTTTTTTTTTTTGGAGGAGTGATTGAATGGATGTTGCATATCTTGATGGCACTTGGCTGGAATTTCGTTGCGGGTAGGTTCGCGGTGGGCGCGTTCTGGGGCTGCTGAATGCGGTTTAGCGTCGGTACTTGGCTTGGGGGATGGTGGGTGGTTGGTGAGTTGCTGGTTAGATGGTGATATGGAGATTTGGGGTTTGAATGGGGATTTGAGATTATTTGGTAGTTAGCAGATGAGTCGATTATTCAGATTGAGTGTTTTAAAAGCCATTAGGGGAGTTGTTGTTCTACTGTAACTGTGCATGTAACTCCGTACACCTCGCGGACTTGTGTGTGGCTTGAAAATATCCCCGGAGATGAATGAAAGCATCATCGCCGACCAAGTGATTAAGATAGATGGAAGTCAACCTCAAGCTCTAGTGTGTTGATCCAATGGAATAGCTATGCCTCTTTTACAATGTATACTTGGTTTCGCTTAGATCTTACAATGTTGGAACAGTTGAACTACTGTAGTATGTAGACAGGGCCGCAGCCGCCCTGCTGACTCATCCATCACATGATATCAGGTCCGGTTGAATTCTGGCGGGCAGCCAAAGGAAGGGGAGCCACAACCCAAATGACAGAAGGCTTCCAGTTGCGCTTCTCGTTGTCCCTGACTGCCTTCTGACACCTCCTTTCACCACCGGTCTCTTCACGGCTTCCATGGTGTTCCAGGGCCTGGAATGCCCCATCCGGGACTTGAATCGTCTCGAAATGTATTTTCCAGACGATTGAAGCCTCTCAAAACAATCCCCAGGTGCGATTCTGGGGGTGTCTGAAATCGACGTGGCCATCGAGGGTGAACTGCCTTCATCCACCTTGACGATGGTGGCACGTGCGTCATGACTAACCCGTGGTGCGCCACAATTGGCGGCTGCGAAAGAAGCCCCTGTGGCTGGTGCCTGAACGCTCTCTCAGGCAGCGCGAGTCCCTTCCTGGGCTCTCTACTCGTGTTGTTGGAAGCACACAAAGAAGATCACCACTCGAACTGTCTGGCTGCCTGGCAACTCCACCTTCGTTCATATTGCGCGCCTGTCTATTTGTGTGATCTTTCCTTTCACCTTTCATCTGCTTTCCCCACGCGTCCGCTTCGAGTCCGTGGGTGACCCTTCTCAACAATCCAGTTTGCGCTCCACCATCGCTCCCGTCGCCGACCACGGCCCCCCATTGATCAGCAATTGTCGTGAAAGGCGCTCGTGTCTTTTCTTTGTTGCTCGAGAACTGGGTCGCGTACCGGCATCTCCCATTCATATCCTGTCATCGCTGGACGAAGACTTTGTTTGGTCGTTTGTAAGCTCCCCCAGTTTGTGTCCTGGCTGCCGGATCTTGGATCCATTTGCGACGCCATCACATCTAGCCCTAGCTTTCATACAGCTTCTCTGTCTTTCTTATGGGCTGCCATCCGCTTTTTGTTTGTGCTTGCTCGCTGACACATTTGTTTGTCTTTTAGTGACCGCCCGTAACCCATCCCCCTCGCCATCATCATGGCTCGCGGCGGTGCCAAGCGCTCCATCGAGGAGATCGTGAATGCGTCCGACTCCGCCGACGAAGACTGGAGCGCAGGATCCGACCGCGTATCTCGACGCCCTAACCGCAAATCCCAGTCCAGTCCTAAGAAGAAGTCGCGGCACACAAAGAAGCGCCGCCGTGGTTCTGACGACATTGTTTCGGACGATGCTAGTCTAAGTGATGACCTTTCTTTAGAAGAGTCTGAAGAAGACTTGGACGACCCGAGTGTTCCTCGAAATGCGCGAGGAACGGCGCGTCGCCGAACCACCCAGGCCAAGAAGACCTATCAAGAGCCATCTGACGAGGAGGAGTCTTTTGGGGATGACGAGGACGGCGAGGGACCGGAAATCTCATCTCCTCCGCCGAAGAAAGCTACAGTCGTCACTTTGAAGATTCGACCTGAGATCCTGTCCCAGCCTGACCTCATGACTCGACGCATTACTCGCCGGACTCGCGGTGCTTCCGAGGATATGTACGCGTTGACCAATTCAGGGCATCATATGGAGACCGTCGAACGAGGTACTGTGAGTCCTGAGACTGGTATGCAACGCCGCCACAATAGTCGAGCCTTCAAAGCACCCGTGATTCACGAGGAAAGCGTCGAAACTACCGAGATTCAAGCATCCTTGGAGATTCTGGAGAGCGACGTCCCCCAGGAAGCTCCTGAAGGCGACACTATCATCGCAAATGATGGCGACGACGTTGAAATGACCAATGAAGGTGTTGTCCCCGAGTCTGAGATTGGCGATGCAAAGAACGAGGACGACGATGATGATGATGAAGACGATGAGATCCCCACTACTCGACGACGAAGTCGAGTCACTCGAAACGCCGACCACGATGGAGCCGGGGAGGCTGAAGCGTCTGAGGGCGCTCAGCCCCGTCGATCCAGCCGCAAAAAGCCCTCTTCCCAACGTAAAACACAAGACGAAGAAAGCGACTTCGAACCCGAAGAGGAGGGATCCAACGACGATGCCTCTGATTCTGCCGAGTCTGCCCATTCGCCGCGCAAGGCTAGCCAGACCCGCGACGACGATGGGGAAGACAGCAGCGCCGTTGGTCGTCGTCCTGGTCTGCGTAAGCGCCCTACCCAATCTCGCGGTCATTCAGAAGTTGCCGATGAGCTCGCTGAGGAACTTCATGACCTGCGAGGTGGCCGATCGAAACGCCGTGCTATTCATGAAATCATTTCGGAGAAGCCACGCCGTAGTCGCAAGGAAGTTGATTACCGTCTTATTCGACCCGAGCACCTTCTACCTATTGAGGATGTTGAAAATGATTTCGTCACCGAGTCTCCCTCCCGCCGTGGACGCGGCGGAGGTGGTGGCAGCTGGCAACGAACTCTTTTCCCTACATATGGACCTTTCGGCGGTGCTGGCCCATCGGCTATCCTGGCTCCACCTGGTGCACCTGCTGCGACTGGTGGTGTTGAAAGTGACAGCAGTGATGATGAAGGCATGCACCAAGCTAAGCCTGCTGGACTTGTCCCCGGCGGACTTGTTCCCCAAACTCACTCCGCCGATCCCGCTCAGAATACCTCTGGAACGCCTGCCAATTTTGGCAAAGTCAAGGACAGGCAGGCATTGGCAGATGCAGACCCTCTGGGAGTTGACGTTAACGTCAACTTTGACAGTGTGGGAGGTTTGCAAGGTCACATCGACCAGTTGAAGGAGATGGTTTCGCTTCCGCTGTTGTACCCTGAAATCTTCCAGCGGTTCCATATCGTGCCTCCTCGCGGTGTCCTGTTCCATGGTCCCCCCGGTACGGGTAAGACGCTTTTGGCGCGAGCTCTGGCAAACAGTGTCAGTGCCGAAGGTCGCAAGGTGACTTTCTACATGCGAAAGGGTGCAGATGCATTGAGTAAATGGGTTGGTGAAGCTGAGCGTCAACTTCGGTTGCTCTTCGAAGAAGCTCGCAAGACACAGCCGAGTATTATCTTCTTTGATGAGATTGATGGTAAGAATAATTCCTCCGGTCCAACCTCATGTTTCTTTGCTAACTAATTTTGTATAGGTCTCGCTCCAGTGCGATCAAGTAAGCAGGAGCAAATTCATGCCTCCATTGTGTCGACTTTGCTGGCCCTGATGGATGGTATGGATGGCCGTGGTCAAGTCATTGTCATCGGTGCTACTAACAGGCCCGACTCGGTTGACCCCGCGCTTCGTCGTCCTGGTCGCTTCGATCGCGAGTTCTACTTCCCGCTTCCAAACAATGAGGGCCGACGGGCTATCCTTGACATTCACACCAAGGGATGGGATCCTCCCCTCCCCAGCGACATCAAAGATGAACTCGCCAAGATCACCAAGGGCTATGGTGGTGCCGACTTGCGAGCCCTTTGCACTGAGGCGGCCCTCAATGCCGTCCAGAGGAGATATCCTCAGATCTACAAGTCCGATAAGAAGCTGGTGATTGACCCAAAGAATATTGATGTCACTCCCAAGGACTTTATGATTGCAATCAAGAAGATGGTTCCTTCATCCGAGCGATCTACCTCTTCGGGGGCAACTGCTTTACCTCAAAACGTCGAGCCTCTGCTTCGCCAGCAATTGCTCGAGATTGAGACCTCGCTGGCCGAAATCCTTCCCCAGCGAAAACGCCTGACTGCGCTCGAGGAAGCCCAGTTCGAGGAACCCGAAGATGGGAACGGATTCAAGCGAGAACAGATCATGCAGGAATTCGATCGGTCACGCGTTTTCCGGCCGCGTCTGCTTCTTCGAGGTGGCCATGGTATGGGTCAGCAATACCTCGCGGCTGCTCTTCTACACCATTTCGAGGGTCTGCATGTTCAGGCATTCGATCTGCCGACTCTCCTCAGCGACTCTACCCGGTCACCCGAGGCCACTGTTATCCAGCTGTTTGCGGAGGTCAAACGCCACAAGCCCAGTGTCATCTACATTCCGAATATTCAATCGTGGTTCGAGACCGTGGGGCCAGCCGTCATTTCCACGTTCATGGGTTTGCTGCGATCTGTACCGCCTACGGATCCCGTCTTGTTGCTGGGAGTGCTCGAGTCATCGGGAGATGACATCGATGCTGCTCTAGTACACAAGCTTTTCGGATTCTCCAAGAAGAATCTCTACGACCTTGCAGCCCCTGGTCAACAAGCTCGCTCTGAGTTCTTCAGTAAGCTCATCGAGTACATCAAAACAGCGCCCTCTGACTTCCCTGACCCGGAAAACCGCAAGAAGCGCCAGCTGGAAGAGTTGGAAATCGCACCACCTCCGCCCCCCAAGGCCGACATTCCAGTCTCCAAGAAGGAGCGAAAAGCCCAGAAGAAGAAGGATCATCATACACTTAACCTACTGAAGATCCGTATCCAGCCCATTATGGACCAGATCAAGAAGTACAAGCGATTCCGCCAGGGTGTTGTCGATGAATCCCACATTCGATATCTCTGGGAGGAGGAAGATCCCAACATTGTTACGAGTGATCTGCCTCCTGATCCACTGAGCCACCGACCATATGAGAAAGCATACGACAAACATGGTGCACCTGGCCTTCGTGAAGTCTTGACTGGCAAGTTTTACTACAACATGGAAATTGTCACCATGGAGAAGCGTCTGTCTAATGGGTTCTACAAACGCCCATCTGATTTTCTGGCTGATATCAAGCGGATTGCCAAGGATGCCCGTACGCTTGGTGAACAAGAGCGGCTATTGAGAGCTAATGAACTGCTTTCCAATGTCGAAGTGGATATTTCTACTATCGAGCAAGCGGAACCAGCTCTCGTAGCGGAGTGCGAGAATGTGTACCTGCGCGAGCTGGCCCGTGAAAAGGAGGCTACTGAGCGCGCGCAAAGACTACAGGAAGAAGCGGAGGCAGCCATGTCCCGCCCTGGCACCGCCGGTGGACCTAATGATCACTCTTCCAACCGGGGTGGCTTGTTCAAGCCTGATGGCGATGAGCGCCCAGTTACTCCTACTCGACACGGGCTCGCAAATGTTAGCTTCGCCAATGGCAATGGCTATCATAATGGGGGTGGTTCGGACCTGAATGAGCCCGCACCTCACGGTCAGAGCAATGGCTCTCACGACGATGGTGACGGAGATGTTTTCATGACCAACTCGGACGACCACTCCGGCAGCAAAGACACTCAAGTCAGCTCCTTTGGGCCGTCTGCACAGCCGAAGCCGCCATACTCGCACACTGCGCCGTCTCAGCAGATGCGTCGGGAATCTGGCATGTCCAGCTTCTCCCAGACTGGGGTGGTAACCCCCATGGTTGCCGGGTCTCAGCCTGGAGACTACACCAACGAGGCATCTACCACACAGACCACATCCGACAAGAAGTCATCCGGCCCCGGGCACTCCGTGCATGATCACACGCAGAGTCTGCATGGATCGCGGGATGAGTTCCCAGATCTCCATCAGTATCCTGATCGTGACCCGCAGCAGGAAGAGCATCTGCCCGATACCCAGCAAGGTGGAAGCAGCCAGCCATCTCCCCGGCCGCGCGAGTCTCAGGCACTGGGGCACGCTGAGGAGAGTGGTCCTCTCAGCGGAAGCCAGACCCATCTGAAGCCCCAGCCGCCGTTGTTCGACGCGGGTGCTTCCAAACCCACGCCCGAGCTCGTCCTCGACCTCGAGTATGTCGAGCATCTTCACAAACAGCTGGCATTGCAGACTAGTGGCTGCTCTGTCGAGCAACTGGAGCAGGTGAATACCTGTCTTATGGACTTTGTGTGGCGGAAACGGGGTGACTGGAATCGGACCGAGGTCGCTATGGGCGTCACCGAGACCTTCAATGCCGTGTTGGATGACATGCAGTCTGTCCAGGAGATCGGAGCCATCAGCCAAAACACGAAGATCCAGCTGGAGAACCCTAGCTTCTCGGTGTAATGGGATGGGGCTAATGTGATGCAACTTTCTTTTTTCATTTCCAGATTTCATGTCAATATGTTTCGTTCCAGCTGAGGTCATTGTCCAGATGTGGTTTTTGGGTTATTTGTGGCGCAATTACATGGTGTTTCCAGGGTGTTTGCCCTGTTCATGGTTTCTACCTACTCTGTCTCTTTTCTTTTCTTTGTGTATTGATTAGGGCAATATGTGAGAGTATTTCAAGCGAGTAGAGAATTCAGGCATTTCGATTTAAATATTTTCTGTAGAATCGTGTTATTTGTAAAGTCGAGGACTCTTGAGTTGAGTTGTTGCTTATACTTCGAAGGCGGAACATGTGACGTCGACCCACTAAACACCTGGCCTTTGCGGCCACGGCGCCTGATGCACCTGCCCTTTGCCCTTTGATACTCACCTTCACTTTCCCACTTCCCCCCCAACTACTCTCCCTCGACCCTGCTCCCTGGTCTCAATTCCTAGATCATGACCGGAGCTTGAATTACTAAATTACATATCTTTTTTTCTTTCGGCATCGCCACCCTTCTAACTGTCGACTCTCCCTACCGCACATCCACACAAACACCCGCGCCGCAACAATGGTGGACTGGCTCAGTCTCGCCGTGCCACTCGCCTACCTAGGCGTGCTAATCGGCTCTCTCGCTACATTTTCTTCTCTTTACCGAAAGCGCAAGGCCCGTAGGTATCCCACCATACAGCACCCATACTATACCCACACAACTCCCCCGATCAATGACAATGACTCTAACACTCCTTCCCTACTACAGAAAAAGCCGCTACCCTGGAAGCATGGTTCCCCGCGCACCTCCAACGCGATATCTACTTCTCCCTCATGCACCTCGATCCCTCCTCCCAAACCGAGAAAAAGACCCCCGCAGTCCCCGAGTCCGTCCTCAAAGCCGCCCTCCTCCGCCGCGCAACAGAAGACATCCGCCGCGTCATGACTCTCCGCTCCCAGAAGCAAGCTCTATCCATGCTCCTGCAGCGCGGTAGCGTAGGCGACGACCTGTGGCAGCGCTTCCTGCGCGCGGAGAAGGAAATGGAAGATGAAGTTCGCGACGTGGTCGCGGAGGCTAATGCCTACGCGCCCGGTTGGGGCCAGATCATTTTCCAGTCCGCGAATGAGATGTTGAATAATGATCTCTACCGCGCGAGGGTTGCGGAGCATCAGGAGAAGGTTGCTGAGGAGCGGGAGTGGTGGGATAAGAAGAAGACTAGTATTCAGGAGGGGTTTATGAAGGAGTTGAATGAGGAGAAGGAGGAGGGGTCTACTTCGGGACAGACGCCTGCTACCCCGGCTAAAGTTAATGAGGCGGTGCCTGTGACGACGCCGGCGAAGGCGACTTCGGTGCAGGGGAGTGACGATGATGCGGTGTTGGTTGAGGCGGATCCGTCGGTGAATAGCACTGGTAGCCCGGCTTCTGGTGGTGGAGGTGGGAAGAAGAAGAAGGGGAAGGGCAAGAAATAGATGATGGTTTGCTTTTGTAAAATTATGTTTTCTTGGGGGTTTCGGGTTGGATTAGCATTTGTTTCCAATTCATTGGGCTCATCCAGAATGGCGTTTTTTTTTGTTTTCTCGGATGGATTTCGTATAGAAATACTTGCAGACTCGACTCTTATTCAATGACCTTGCGGGTGTAACTTGTGTCTAAAAGTAGCAGTGTACAATTCCCCTATCTAAATAACAAAGAGCTGGGAAGTAATATACAGGCCCCTACAGATTAACCACGGGGCTATAGAGGAGACAAAGAATCCTTGAACGCCAGACCATGCCACGCAACACAACACAACACCAGGACCAAAATAAGTCAACAGCACTTGAGCTAGAGCAACTTGCTATCATCCACCCCGAGAGGAGACCCTATATCAATCCCTTCCACATGCATCTCGGCAGCAGCCTGCGCAAGCTTCGCTTCAACCTGGACGGGATCCAACCCTTCCGTCCGACTGAGCACGATGCGCAGTAAACTAGCCATGACCTCGAGCTGATACTGCTTTTTCTCGTGCGGATCAAGTTGCTCGATACTTAAGCCCTGCGCTTTCAGAGCTAATGACTTGCGTTCGCCCAGCATCTCTAGAAGCTGGCTGACTTGGCCGATGTTCTCTTTACTTCGGGGTGTGGAGGAGAGTCGGCGGAGACGACGCTTCGGTGTGTCGGCGGGTACGCCTGCGAGACGCGCTACTTGTAGGACAATCATGCGGGCGGTGGCGTCGTCGGGAGCGTAGCTGAATGCTGCGTGCATTGAGTGCAGTGCGATGAGTGTACCCGGAAGATCTTTGGATAGACAGAAGCAACGGATGATTTGGTCGTACAAGTCCTTGGTGAATTGCTCGGTGGTGTTCTTCTGTGCTCGCGGAGAGAGCTGCGAGTACCATTGCACCATGTGCGAGAATAGTGTCCGTGCGGAGGGGAATCCAGCGTCGAAGGCAGTGCGTCCACGATCATATTGCAGCTTCGCACAATCCCAGAGGCAAGCGAAGGTCTCGAGGTCTGGCCGGATGCTGCTAGTCATTGTCTCGAATTTGTTCCAGAGAGACCGGATATCTTGTTTTCGGAGTTCGGCGTAGAGGAGATGGTTCATGAAATAGGAGTTTGGTTGGATGTGCGCGTCGCCGAGACATTTGGCTAGATACTTGACCATATCGTCGTCGCCGCGCCGGGTGTAATGGAGGAGAAGAATGGAGAAAGTCTCAATGCTTGCTGGTGGCACTTCTCGCTGCAGGAACTTGGGTATACGGCCCGGCTCCATCGCTTGGTGCTGAACCTGGATCTGTGGGGATGTCTCGACGAGCTGGTATCGTTTCCACACGGCGTCGATTCGGTGCTGGATCATCGACCAACCGAGCCGCTCTGCTTTGTCTCTGGCAGCTGCGTTGCCTTCACGGAGCCAGCCGGCCATGACGCCGTTGAGATGCTTGGCATCTGGCTTCACGCCGCGCTCGTACATGAGCTCAATGACCATTGCGGCCGAGTCAACCTCACCCATTCCGATGAGCTTCTTCATCCAACTTGCGTAGAAGAACCGGTTGTGAAATCGGCGGGGTAGCATCGTTAGTGCAGATAATGATACCTTGTTCACGGCGTGCTCATCAATGCTAGACGCTTGAAGGTTCCCCGCTAGTCCGAGAGCTGCTTTGTACAGAGCTGTCGAATCATTGGCTGGATCTTGGCCCGTCACCATCATATCTTTAAAGACAGCAACAGCGGCATCCGATCGACCAGCGGTGAGAAGACCGATGCTAACTCGGTCATAGTCCTCCATAGTCATGTCTGGCCCGAGGAAAGTCTTCAGTTGCAAATACAGTGCCCACGCCTTCACCTCGGCTTCTTTCCCGGGCATCTTGCCCCATGCAGTGATCACTGGGATAAGAACACGAGGTTGGCGAGATCTGTCGTTCGCAAGGAATGCCAATGCAATATCTTGAGCGCGTTGGGGGTTGTTCTCGGCCGCAAAGAGTCGGACGCCCAGCATCCAGTACTCCTCGAGGTCTTCCTTCTTCTGCGACAGTTCCGCTTGGTACGCCTCCCATTGTTCCAACGCCTGGCCGATGGCACCGCCTTCATGCAGAGCTTCAATATAGGAGAGTATTTGGGGGATGGCGAGAGGTCTTCCAACCGATTTCATGTCCTCGGCGAGGGTCTGGAGGTGTCTGGACCGTGTGGACTTTGTCGATTGCGCAGCGACTTGTGACTCCCAAATTGAGTCCATCATGTCTGGTGTAAGCGACTCCAGAAACTCTGGAACATTTTGTTTGCACCGGCGGTATGACTTCCACAGCTCTTGCCTAGCGCGCTCGTCTGTTGTTTTTCCTGTATATCTTCGCAAGGATACGTTGAATCGTGTGGAGTAAGCGTGAGATTCTGGATCTGCAAGTTTTTGTTGCGACGCCTTCCGAACAGCCACTTTTCGTCGGTCCCTCCCACTTTCCTGCCAATTCTCTTGTTCGTTCGCGAGGCCCTCAAATTCATCCTTCAGCATGTTATCCAGTTCCTCGTCAAACACATCGTCCAATGATAACTGTGGCTCAGTCGGGCCTCGCTCTGCCTCGTATTTCCGTAGAGCTTCGAGAGCAATCTTCCGGTCCTCCTCCGGTAAGCTCTGGATGAATTCGCCGTCCGGCGTAAACGGACCCTTTTCCAGTATTTTCAACTCCTCCTGGAGCTTCGAAAGCTCGGTGTGAACTTCATTTCGCTCCTCTTTATCTTCCGCCTCCGGGTCGACCTTCCGCGCAGTCTTGCTCGTGGGACTCTCTTGTTCGTAAAAGTTGACCTTATCGTTCGGTCCGCCGAAGTCAAGACGACGCGCATTCACAGCGCTAAAGGCGCGCCGGGAAACCGACGGGCTGTGGACCGCATGGCACCATCGAGCTCCTCCTCGAACAGCCTGGCGGAGCATATGGAGTTGTTCATGGGGGGATCTGAAGGAGTTTGAGGTGGTTGTCGATTGAAGATCGGAAAACCATTAATGCCCCTGTTCGGGTTTAGCGCCTTCCGCCTCCGAGCGTGAAGTCATCCGCCCTTGACGCGACTTTGTCAATTGCAACCAGCAATGGATCCGGAAGGTCTCGAGGATGCCCTGGACTTGTCCAGGGACAGGTCGCAGAACCAGGTATGTCGTGATTTGTTTTTGCTACGTCTGAAGATGAAAATACCGACTCACTAACTTATTCAAGGGTGTCTACATCTACCAACCCGCAAAACCTGGGAAAGCTACCGGCGAGCGACCCTCGAAACGACGCAAGGTATCCTCTACCGACCATCGAGAACAAAAACCCGATGTCCAATGCTTTGTGCCATTGTTGAATGGAGAAGAAAATGCCGAGTCCTCGCAATTGCGACACGAAACCTACAAACAGCTTTGGTCGGCACAGGAGCATAAGATTCAGGTGTGAATCACTCGCCCTAGTCTGCATATTGTCGCTGACAGTCGTTACCTAGGCTATTCTTGAAGATGTTGACGCCGGAGTATTGGCCGATGTGCTCTCTTTTGTTAGAGAAAATTCTCCTGAAACGTACGCTCTCCCCCGACGAAGCACTACAAGGCTGGATTCTAACTAGAACTGCTAGATGCAACGGATGTATCCCTACAGGTCTGGTGACAGTCGGATCCAATGTTTCCTCCCTGAGCAGATTGCTCTCTCGTCTCAACGATCAATTATTAGCCAGTGGCGAAGGCGGTGTTGTGGTGCTGGAGTCCGGCGATGCTCCCAATTTGAAGTCATCCTTGAAGAATATCATTCGAGCCGCGATCACAAATACCGAGGGAAATGATGGATATCAGAAGTTCTTGACGGACCGGGCGGTAAGGTCTCCGTTGAATATCATTTGCTTTGACTTTGACTGACGTCCTCGCAAGGGACCTCGACTGCTCGGGTATGATCTGGACCTTCTCAATGACTACGTTCAAAGAAAGGGCACGAAAAAGCTGGTCCTTGCACTGCGAGACAGTGAAGCCTTTGACCCAGGTCTACTGATGGATCTTTTATCACTTTTCAAGTAAGAACAGCAATCGTCCTCAGCTGGCTAAAATGTGACACTAATGCGATACTAGGTCCTGGTTTGATCGCATCCCATTCACAGTTCTTCTCGGTATTTCGACCTCCGTCGAGCTGTTTGAAGGTCGTTTACCTCGTGCATGTGTTTCTTTGCTTCAAGGCAAGCATTTCGAAGTCCAAGAAGCAGGAAATTGTGTCGACCGTATCTATGAATCGCTCCAGACCGACCCACAGGGAAAGCTCTGGCTGGGCCGCAATGTCACCAGCACTCTTCTGGAAAAGACGCATGACTACTTCCAAACACCCGAGGCCTTCAGTCGCATGGTCAAGGTAAATAATGTCGAGACAGTAGTCTTGGTTCCGTTGCTGACTATGTCTAGTATGCGTATATGTCACATTTCTTTGCCAATCCGCTAGCAGTGCTTTTGGGGAATCCAGCGCCAGCTACACTTTCTCAACCCCGGCTAAGCGAGGCCATCAGAAATCTGCCGTCATTCCGCATGTAAGTGTCTTTTCCATGGCCGATTCGGGTCTCCAATCTAACCGCCGTGACAGGTTCTGCGAGGATCTACTAGAGGCCGGCTCCCCCGATGATGTACGGAATTTGCTAGAAAACGATGAATACCTGCTTCAGGAGGCGCTCAGTCATGTTAGCGCGGGCCAGCAAAGCATGCAACAAATATTCCAGGCTGTTCTTGTCATCCATGCCTGTATCCAGCACACGCAACAAGGCTCAAAGAAGAGCAACGTCTCTGATCTTTCTGTCCGCGCCCTTTCTGGCGAGTTGAATGACTCTCAGGTGGCCGATGACATGCTAGCGACAGTGAGGACTTTCGACTCGGAAAAGCTGGGTCTCCTGCTCGAATCTTTGCCCAAGACTCTTCCTGCCGACCTGGCTCTCGAAGATATCCGAACGGATTTTGCGACATTGGTTGATGCAAATGCAGAGTTCGAACCCCTACGCAGTGAATACAACATCAACAGCTCTGTGGTGAAAACCACTGTTGTTCAGCAGAGGATTCTACTCAGCAAAGGAAAAGCCAACCTATCCGAGCAAGACATCGAGTACACTCGAATCGTCGATCGATTGGTTGGCGCATTGCAAGAATACCTCACAGAGACACTGATCCAGCCCCAGGAGCTGTTCATGCACGAAGCTTTCTTGTTCGACCTGCGCAACCCCTTGAAGGAAAACTTTACACCTCGACCCCGATTTGCTCTGGAACGTGCATTGGCCAATCCTTTCGACTACCTTATCTCCTCGACAGATGCAAGCGGTGCCCGAATCTCCGCCAAGCAGCCTGCTACTGCGATCCTTTATCAGCTCTATCTCGAATCCGGGGCTTTGGTCAACATTCATGACTTGTGGCAAGCTTTCTACGGAGTGTTTGAGGGCGACCAGGGCAACACCTGCGATGATCGAATGATTATGTCCTTGTTCTACAGCGCGTTGTCTGATCTAAAATCCTTTGGCATGGTTAAGAATAGTCGGAAGAAGACCGACCATCTCGCCAAGTCCGCGTGGATGGGACTATAATCGAGTTTATTTACAAGAATTCATACAGTATCATCATTGTATGTGTTGAATTCCTATCAACCATATTTCCCATCATAGGGGAGCCCATATTAGGCAAGGGGTATCACGCTCCTGCAGTAGAGTATCACCGCAGTAAAGAATCAAACAGAAAGGCCATCCTCAAGTCAAATCAGTCATTCTGAATCGGTCGCTGGATAATGTCCTCATGGCCCAAGGGGTGACCTCCTTCACTAAGAACCATGGCTTCTCTCCGGCGGCGGCGCAAGGCTTGGTCTCGGGCACTGAATTGAAACCGCGAGGAAACATAGAAATCTGGACCAGCCGTATCTTCTCCGCCCACCATACGAATGTCAAGATCATTGACCATATCGTACTCATCATCGTCGACATCGTCTTGGTCGTCGTCAAGCTCGTCCTCATATCCATGCTCATGCTCATGCTCATGCTCGCCATGGTCACCGTAGTCGACATCGTCTTGGCCGTCGGTGTGCTCATCGTCATACCCATGTCCATGCTCATGCTCCTCATGCTGGTCGTCGTCTTGCCCGGGCTCGTCCGCGTTGTCATCCTCGTCTTCTGGGATCGGGCCATTCAGGCCATACTTTCGGAGTTGCTTGTTGCCCTCACGATGGCTGGTCAAAACGTCAAAGATATTACTCATTGTTTCGTCGTCAGACCACCAGGCTTTCACGAGGAGCACCACATCATCCTTTCGGTCCTTGTCAACTGCGCATGGAAATGGATAGTTGGTCAGCCATCGGCTGACTATCCCTGCTTCCAGCGCGGTGGAGACATTGCCCGGCAAGAGGATCCAGAGTATCTCAATGGCTTTGCTCTCTCCGAGGGGCCGAGTCTTGGGCAGGATGGGCGAGATAGTCGCGGACCATGGTTCGGTGTGCTCGTCGAGGAAATTGCACAGACAAGTGATCAGGGCGGTGAAGGTCTCGAGGTCTTGTAGATAAGAGCACGCAGTGTTCTTGTTTACTAGAAGCTATTAGCATGGGGGTCTTGTTGGGTCTTGGAGTGTGTTGCATACGAGCTCGGTCTGAGACAAGAAACCAGAGGGCCGTCAGCGCTCTATCTCGTGGTATTTTGTTTTTGCGTGCCAGATCCTCCAAAATCAAGTCGCGCGTCTTTTCTCTGAGTGACCTCTCTGAGATGATGCGTAAAGCCCTGCTACCATTAGCGACGATAATAATGTAATGTGGGTGAGAGTATCTCATACGCGGATCGGAGGTCATAGCTCGTGTTCTCAGAAAGGGTCAGAAGAGTGTCCAGCTTAAGGACTGTACAGGCGTTAATAATGGATGAATAAGAGATGAGATCGAAGAAAGTACTTACCATCCTCTGTTCCTTCACTGATGATCTTGTCTTCCTTGTCAAGATGCTTAATCTCGGTCAGGCCAACGACATGGCGAAGATCCTCGATGATGCCACGGACGGCAAAAACGAGGGTGAAACCTGATAAAATCAGTACTTAGATCGAATAAATCGTTCCGGTCATTCCTACCGAGGCAAAGCCACAGCACTCCATCTCCAGAGAGAGGAGCCATGGTGGATATCGAGGTCGGTGTTGGGGATGCGGAGATGATGGCAGAATCGAAATCCCCGAAGGCGGTGAGAATACTTTTTCTGGGCGGCGTGGGAAAGTTTGGCAGTCACGGAAAAAAAACTCCACTCAGTTCACAGCTCGTCACCACAAACAATGCCGCCCTCCCAGCTGAAGCAGTTGAAGGCTTCACTCCGAGAGAGTGGGGTCGTTGGCCCCCAACAATCTAAAAAGCAAAAACGCCAAAATGCGAAATCTGGTGTTGGTGCACAGAATCGCAACCAGCGCAATGCCGCATTGCAAGCAATTCGAGACCGGTTCAACCCTTTTGAGATCCGGCCAACTGCAACTAGAAGCAAGTTTGAGACCACTACACGCGATGATAATTCTAAGAAGGCTACTGGGCGCCGCCCAGGTGTTACAAAGTCATTGGGAGAGGAGAGGGTGAGCTTGTTACTATCTATATGCAACTGTGCTATGGAGGATTCTAACCAACTTTCTTCGTTAGCGCCGCGCAACTCTTTTGCAGGAAATGAACAGCCGTAACAAAGTCGGTGGACTTGTCGATCGCCGATTTGGTGAAAATGATCCAACTATGACGCCTGAAGAACGAGCCGCGGAGCGATTCGCGAGAGAAAGCCAGAAGAAGATGCGCAAGGAATCAATGTTCAACCTCGAAGAAGACGAAGAAGAGTTCCAATTGACGCATATGGGTCAGTCCCTGACTTTGGATGGTACGACCGTGGATGGTATGACCGTGGACGACTTCGATGCCGGTGATTTGGAGGGTGCCGAGTCCGACGAAGAAGCCTCACGGAAACGGAAACGCTTCGGCGAGGATGATGAAGATGCGGAGGACTTTATCGATTTTGGAGAGGATGGTGAGGATCAACCAGAACGCAAGAAGTCCAAGGCCGAAGTTATGAAGGAAGTCATTGCCAAGTCCAAGTTCCACAAGGCTGAGCGACAAAAGGCCAAGGAGGATGATGATGATCTTCGCGACGAACTCGACCAAGAGCTGCCCGATCTCTTCGAGGCCTTGCGTGGTATGAAGGCACCGGCTAAACCGGAGCCGGTTAAGCAAGATTTGGACACCATGAACCCAGAGCGCGCAGCCATGCTCCAAATTCCGGAAGGCAAGGACACAGAGAAGGAATACGATCAACGCCTCAAACAATTGACTTTCGACAAGCGGTCAAAACCCACGGACCGCACAAAGACGGAGGAGGAGAAGGTAGAAGAGGAGGCCAAACGGTTGAAGAAGTTGGAGGAAGACCGACAGCGCAGAATGCGCGGTGAGCAGCTGAGCGATGAGGAGGAAGAGGAAAGCGACAAGGACTCTTTCTTCCAGGGCGATGAAGATGATGAGGAGTCTGAAGTTGACGATGCGGCTGCTTTTGGACTCCACACGACTTCCTATGAGCCCCGGCCCGAACTCGCCGTCGAGGATGAGGATGATTTCGTCATTGACGATGACCTTGTGGAGACACGATCAAATGTTAGTCTGTCTTTGGACGGAAGTGACATTGAAGAGGAGGAGCTCTCGGACGAGGATGATGCCGAGGAATCGGAGGAGGAAGACGAGCTTATCAACGGAATGACGTTACCTACAGCAAGCAGTGCTGCCGCATCAACGGCGGTGCAAGTCAACCAGACCGCTGATGGAAAGCTGGCTTTCACCTATCCTTGCCCAGGTAATCACGAGGAGTTCCTTGAGATCACCAAGGATGTCCCTACCCAAGATCTGCCGACTGTTATCCAGCGCATTCGTGCTTTGCATCACCCCCGTCTGCATGCCGACAACAAGGCTAAGCTGGGCAAATTCGCTGAGATTCTTGTTGAGCATGTTTCTTACATGGCCAATGAGAGCGAGGAGCCTTCTTTCGCTATTATTGAGAACATCCTGCGTCACGTTCACTCGCTAGCCAAGACTCACCCCATCAATGTGGCTATGGCTTTCCGTGCTCGTCTCCGCGAGATCTCCGAGGATCGCCCTCTCAGCCTTCTTCCTGGCGATCTCGTTGTTCTGACTGGTGTTTCTACAGTCTTCCCAACATCCGATCACTTCCATGCTGTTGCTACTCCCGCGCATTTGTGCCTTGCTCGGTTCTTGGGCCAGTGCTCGCTCAACGGCACTTCCGACTTTGTGACTGGTGCCTTTGCCACAAGCTTGTGTCTTCAGTACCAGACCATTGCAAAGCGCTACATGCCCGAGTTCATCAACTATATTCTTAATGCTCTTTGCAACTTGGCTCCCACAGAGTTTACTGCTAAGAATCTGTCTTTCCCCCTCAGAAAGTCCCAGCAATCAGTCAAGCTTGCGCCGGCCAAGAAGGTCACCCCGCGCAAACTACAGTTCCGGGATGTCTGTGCCACACCTACCGATGCGCAGGCTGAAGAAGACCTCAAGATCTCCCTTGTCACCACCTTCGTCTCCCTCCTCGACACTGCTTCCGATTTGTGGGCCGAGAAATCCGCCTTCATCGAGATCTTCAGCCCCGTCCGTGCTGTTCTGAACCACCTCCGCCAATCCTTCAAGAGCAAAGTCTTTGCAGCCGCCCGAGACCCTCTTCAGTCCACTTTGGACAAGATTGATGCGCATCTCGCTAGTGCCAGCCGCGCCCGCCGTCCACTACTTCTCCACAACCACCGCCCCCTGGCTATTAAGTCTGCCATTCCCAAGTTCGAGGAGAACTTCAACCCGGACAAGCACTACGATCCCGATCGCGAGCGTGCCGAGGCCAACCGCCTCAAGGCCGAGTACAAGCGCGAGAAGAAGGGTGCTATGCGCGAGCTGCGCAAGGATGCCAGCTTCGTTGCCCGCGAGAAGCTGCGCGAGAAGAAGGAGCGCGATGCCGAGTACGAGAAGAAGTACAAGAGACTTATTGCGGAGATTCAGAGCGAGGAAGGCCGTGCAGCCAACGAGTACGAGCGAGAGAAGAGGGGACGTGCAGGCAAGCGGTAATCTGGTTGAGTCTTGGTCTTGTCTGTGGTGTCTCAGTTCTATCGCCGCCTATTTCCATGTCATGTCATGTCTTTCTTGCGCACATCTTTTTAGATCAGTACATAGTTATTTTTGCCCTTTGCTTTCTAGGGCTGGTGCATGGTTGGGAATTAAAAGTCACTGTCAATCAAAATCAGGTTCCGATCATAATTATCTTTGCTCTGTCGAGCTGTAGCCGTAACACGGTTTTCTGCCCATCCTCTGTCGCTGCCGCAAAGCTCTAATCATGCCGTCGTATAGTGAGTGAACACCTCGAATTAGAGACCCTCAGTATGTAGTTCCATAGCCGTGATTTGCTTTACAGGCGAGGCTTTGAAAGGCGAACTTGACTAGATGTTAGCGTCTATCCTAACTATGACTCTAAAGTAGGCGGCACATAGCTCCCTACAACATCCTGCAGCACGACTTTTGGGATAGGTCTCCTAGTACAGTAGAATTACATCTAGCAATCAGAGAAACGGACCAAATAGACATGCTTTAATCACTCATATTGGAAAAGAACTTTCTGAATCTCTGGAATCCTCTTTCTCCATGGCACGCTGCAAGCCTTTACCTTCCTGGACCTTCTCATCCATTTCCCGTTTTTCTGATCCGCGAAGCCTTCTTCTCAAATTCATGCAATATAGTTGTCTCGCAGGCAACATAGGTTTCCCGGGTGCTTGACAAGAAGAGACGCCTGCTCCCAGGACACAGGCTACCGTCCGTACCGCACGGGGACAAGGGCTTAGGCCAAAGCTGCGAATATTCAGAATAACTTCTCCCCCCTCCAACAAAAGTGTTCCAGGACCCGCATAAGACGTAGAAAGCCTTGTAAACAATGAACCATGGGAGACCGTTGACCCAGATGATCCTCGGGGGAGGGGGCTTATGAAGCTCTACATTGACCTTCGTTTCACAGAACTTGGAATGCCATGAGTCCTTCGATACCCGAGTGAACTCAGGCATATCGCCGAAGGCCGCCGTGGAATCCTTACTGGCAATTACATCAATATCCACGTGCTGATCAAAATTCACCTGAAATCGAGAACGGCGTTGCTGCGGTGTCATCGTACACAAGCAGTTAAAACCGCCTTCATCAGTCTATCAGTCTATCAGTCTATCCGATGTAGGATTGTGCAAGATGAGCCTCGCTCCTCCGGCAGTCCCACAATCGTGATCGAGAAGTGGAAGACCATCCATGTAGCAACGGTCTTTGCTCATTCCTCTGACCGTCGATAGGGCGGGACATGCCATGCTTGTGCTAGCAGTCGTCGTAACAGAAACAAGGCACCATTCCGAAGGTGATGGTTGAGTGAGGCCGTATGCCTCATCGTGTGCTTTAGGAAAGTTCAAAATAGTGGCAACGTAGGAATCAGCCGGGTGAACGAGGAGGTTAGCTCTGCATGGTAGATTATGAATTTCACCAAGTCATCAGATTTCGCAGCCTGTTTGGCCGTCAGAGTCTTTGGTAGAGCGACAGCAGGATATAGGGGAGCCGGGGCTGCTTACCATGTGTTCAGAGCTGCTTGGTGGTGAGGTAGGGCCGTCTATAGTTGGTGGAGCAATCACGGCTTATATAGTTGGTCGGTTAATCAAGTCCGTCTCAGTGTGCGGGAGAACACCTTCGAATTTCTCTTCCAGGGACTCCATCACCCCACAGTGGAGGATAGACAACTTAGCCTCACGGGCAGTGAATCAGCCGCTCGTCTTCTATCCGTTCACCGGAGAGGGGTGGTAGGACACTCCATAGGAGTACTGAGTGCGTCTCCGAGCGAAGGCCCAGTGTTGATGACGTTCCAAGGATTCTCACAAGTCGTGAGAATTGTAATTCGGGCAATATCTGGACTCACAGTATCTTCTGCGATGCTTGTAAACACCAATGATCAACAATGTTCATTTTCAGACTTGACTCAGTAGCAGTAACTGCTATCGGCGAGTCTCAACAACAAAAACAGGGCATCATCTTAGTTCAAGGCATTCCAGAAAAAGCCTCTGTGGCTTTGGCATCTCCCCATACGCCTTATAGCGTACCTGACAATCCCTGGCAGCCAAATTAGGGGCTCCGTCCACGGGTCTCGCAGGTTTGACATCTGGATCAAGCAAGTCGTGTTGTCGTGATGGGAGAGGAGCGCGATGTAGGGAAGCCCCGCCAAACCGAGCCCATCGCACTGCAGACACGTCGTACTTTGTAGTAGAGAAACCCTTGTTACCTGTCGGATACACGGGAGATGTTCGAGGAGGTAGAAGAAGCCTGAGAAGTAGGGAGGTTAGCCGGCGAGAACGCGAGAAACTTACTATAAAATGGTAGGAGCTTGCAGGTGAACGATGTCACCCCGGGGAGAGTCGTACTGGAGGACTGCTTAGTTTTGGAAAGCCGGACCGCATAACCCTCAGGCTTGACTCTGGAACCTCGACGACCCAACTTTGACTCCGCTCCCTCGTTTTCACGCGAGACCCCAAACTTTCTTCTAAAACCAAGGCCAGTACACCTAGTTTATCCATTGGGCAAGATCCGGCAAGGCCCAAGTTATCTTGAAGATGAAAGATATCCATGACAGTATTTGTAGGTCGAGTCCACAAGTGATATCACCGGATAGCAGCTATCTTCGTTCTAGAAGACCATCTTGTCATCGTCGAGCTGACAGGCTGTTTGGTAGTAAAGAGATAATGACCTTGAAGAAGGCAATCTCCTGTATATGAATCATTTCTATTGGCGCTTGAGGATGTACTCTGCGTCTATATACAGGAAGCAGGAAGCAGAAAGAGAGTAGCAGATCAAACCTGAATTATGTAGAAGAACAAGGGGAAATCGGGTCTACCAAGTCCTATATAGGCGCTGCGGGCAATCAGCAAACGCTCTGGCTCTGGAAATATCCGTCGGAAAAATCCGTCAAGGAAGAGGGAATCCCCGTCAGGCTTGGAAACAATCTAGCAATACTGCCAGATTGAAATCCATCACCTGGATTTCCTCACAAGAAAGCACTGCGTCACACCATCAAGAGGCATCTCAAGCCTCCCCTCCGTCCCAAAGCCAAAGTTATGATAAAAAGATTCCGCAAACTCATTAGCCTGAACAAAAACATCCAGCTTCTCTCGATCCGCAATCTCGCACGCCTTCGCGATAAGCATTTTCCCCATTCCACGCCCCTGGTACTCATGATCGACCCCAAAATGGTCAAGACAAAGATGGACCCGGCCCAGCATGAATCTCTCACGATACTCGACCATCGATTTGATCATGGCATCATAGGCTTCTTTGTCAACCTCTGGTGGCGGGGGAGAAGAGGTCCATCGCCCTCCTCCTTTTTCATTCGCGTCGTATTTGCGGAGGGAGAGTAGGCCGAGAACTGGAGTTGGAGTTGGAGAGTCGGGAGATGAGATTTTGAGCACGTAGGAGTTGGGATCTGCAATATCCATTGCGTATTTATTTTCCCACCATGGCGCGATGGATTCGGGGAAGATCCTGCGGTGCCACTCTCTTGTTGGATGATAGGCGCGGGCGTGGAGGGTACCGATTGATGGTAGGTCTGTAGCATCTGCTAGTCCGACAACGACGTGGGACATGTTTGGAGATGCGTGGATTCGGGATATCCTCGGCGTAGATTATTCGGTCTTGATATAGAGGAGTGGAGAAGGGTAGAGAACGGTGGTGAGGGGTTTGCTTACTGGGGTGAGCTTGTACAAAAGAGGAAAGTCCGCCTGGCAAACAGAGGTTATGACCATGTTTAAGGTCAAACAATCAACCCCCCCCCCCTCTTATGGCCTAGTTGGTATCCACCATAAATTGGTGAACCATTGGTATGCCCTGGAGGAAAGGGCAAACAAAAGAAGAAAAAGATACTGGGCCAGTGTTGACGCTTCGAGCTCCACGTTCGAGCCACAGGGACGGCCGGGCACACCCCTAGGCGGGGAAGTTCTTTTTATTTTTTTTTAGAGATTTCTTTTGGGCAATATTTTCTTTTATCTTAGGGGCTTATATTTTATTGATTCTAGTTTTGAAATAGTCTTTTTGACGGTGTTAGAGAGTGGAAAGTGGGGTGCTGTATACAAGGTGCAGCACTGGGGTGGGATGGCAATGTTCATCGGTGTCCGGGGATGGCGACGCAGTAACAA
Organism: Penicillium ochrochloron; assembly: GCA_022985105.1. NCBI lineage: Eukaryota > Fungi > Ascomycota > Eurotiomycetes > Eurotiales > Aspergillaceae > Penicillium > Penicillium ochrochloron. Next base: position 638,365 of record JAAVMA010000013.1, read on the forward strand.
GGGCGAAGTATACGGGGAACGGCAAGGTCGGGGGTTCGATTCATGGAGGTGGAGAATTTATTCAAGTTGATTTCTCGGGAGATTCATTTAGAGAGAGTCTATCTCACGGCCTAGCAAACATTTACCTCTAGAGGGTTTCAACTATCAGACTCTTCACTGAATTCGATTTACCGTCAATATCAAAAGCAATATATGTGTATTGCTAATTCTATGAGTATAAAAGTGTCGGCATGCAATGCTCATTCTATGGTCGATCGACAGGATGATGATTACATCCCTTGTTTTGATCCTTCTAAGCACATCGCGCATATGACAGATCCAGTATCCGGCAGGACAAGGACCTATAATTAATGTCGCCGCTACGGGCGTGGAAGCTATGATGACCGCATCAGTCGATCAGCGTGTGACATTGCCCTCATCACATATAGCTAATCCAACTCTTCAAGTTCCAATCCACGAGGCAAACGCGATCGGAGAGTCGCATCGAAATGACTATGGATAAGTGAAGGATCTACTGACGGCCTTCCACACCGTTGAGTTCATCGAATCATGAAAGCGGGGTCTAGTTAGGATAGGAAACCGGTATTGATTTCGTGCTTATATCCGTGAGAATACTTAGAAAGGGTAAAGACAATCTTCCTTGCCTCAGAATGCAGGATCTGAAGATTCGTCATTCACAGGTCGTGGATTACCCCAGCCCCAAGCATGGTAGGAGTAATGTCCGTCAAATTAGGGTTGTTCCTTACAACTACAATCAATAACATAACGATTGTATTGGGGTGGGGTTGTTTATTTGTTTCCTGGTCCTGTTTGATATTGGCACGTAGATCACGACACAGTTCTCAAAGGGAATTCGTCAACACTCTCGTAATCCTTTCTGCCTTCCATTTTCAGGTCTCCTGGATAGCGGATATAGAACACCACCATAACAGCGACCATCAGCGCAGCGTCAAAGAGATACAATAGATACTCATGCTGTAGGATATACCCTGAATTTCCTTGAAGATATTCAATCACCCGGAAGACACTGCGAACCATGATCAAGATGCTCGTCACGTAGAGGGTAAAAAGATGTCCTTTCCATGGCACTGCGGTCATGAGGGACACCGACGTTGGGGAGGATAGAATTCGAATATGAAACACGACTGCCGAGACCATAAAAAACCCAAAGATTGCAAGCTGGATAAAAAGACCGACTATAATGATCTTCTCGCCGAGATGAAGAAGTTCAAGCGTCCCTGCGGCTTGAATGCCACCGCCACCAGCTTGGATTGTGAAAGAGAGACAGTCGCCGAGAACGAAGGCTTTAGTGAGCCATTTGATAGGGATGAGCGAGTGATGCTCGCCGCTAACATGACGCATGATGCGGCCGAGGATCATATAGATTGTGGCAGCAAAAAGTGCCGGTGCGATCAGAATAAGTAGAGATTGCATGATGTAAGGAGCCAGGGCCAGCTTGTCATAGTGTGACCAGGCGCGACCCATATAGCCCAAATTTTCCACTATTGAAAGGATTGTCAGATACTTATAAATTATTTCAGTCGGGAATGTCTCTTACATAGTCCACCGATTGTGAAAGGTGTAAAGTAAAGTGTTTTTAAGCGAAAGAGATGTATAAAATGGGCAGCAAAGGCGACGAGAAAACAGATTGCGAATAACATAGCACCAGCGAGGGAAGGTGTGTAGCGATATAGAGCGAATACGTCACTTGAATCTGTGGTGGTGATCGCGGAGGTTGCATTTGAAGCTGCCATCGTGAATTGCCGGGATAGAACGAGTGAGAATAAGACAGCAGTAATTTTTTCAAATGAAAGACTGAAGAAAACAAATGAACAAAGGCAGAATTTAGCACAATTTAAAGATCGTTTAAATAGCTTTCTATGACAATATTGATAGGGACTTGGTCTTGGCATTCGAATTTGCTACACACTATAAATAGTGCCAATAATAGTCGTATCTTTTCGAGCAACGATGGAAACAGAGCATATACAGTGACCACTGTTTTGTACGCATAAATTTAGGCCCCACTACCCATATAGATGGCCTACCACCTACCAGACTGTTATGCAATTCATAGGTACACGGCGGCTAATATATTGATTGAGATTACCTTTTGAAAATCTTTTCTCAATTATTAAAGTAATGTTTGCGTCACAACTGTAGTTTTCGGTATGATGGTAAACTCGATACTTCGCCAATATCTGTGGAATATTTACACTAGCAGAATATTATAAAATGAAGGCAGTGTGGGGTAAGGGTTGTCACCATTTTTGCGTAGTCAATTCAGCTCGAATCATGATCACACTGCATGTAGTCCACGAACCACATAGAAGTTCATGCCTGAATCGGCCATTATCAATTTATGCGCTTTCCGTTGCGATAGCAATGATTCAACGGCACAGATCAAGGATACATCAAGAGCAGAAAAACAGAAAAAGTAATCCGGAATAATGGATTACTGTCGCGGTTCGACAATTTGTTCCACCCTCGGTTAGGTCAAGTTCATAAGGTCCAATCGGTGGTCACTTTCGTATTCTGGTCCCACTAGTACCAACGGGAAGCACTGTAATATCACTCCAAATACGATACAGCCAGAGAGTAATGACTGTCACCAATTTATCCATAGAAAGCCTACAGGCCATTTCTAGACCCACCTGTTTCTAGAAGAAGGGACGAGCCTCGATTTATGGAGGTCTAGTTATGATGCAACGGCAGGCATTCAGTGAAAGTCGCCCTAACTAATAATGTGGTAGCCGAGGAGATGAAAAATTTGTCGACTGTGACCGCCATGGTTCGCATTCTCGCATTCTCGTTTAGAGTGCTCAGCGTTCCTTCCAGGCCAACATCACGACAGAGGAGCCCAGCTTTGACGAGTTCGTTCTAAAGAAAACGGGCCCCGTTTTCAAAATTTACGTTATTCCTTTATCTTAATGTTCAGATTCGAAGTCGGATCAAAAAGTTGACCATACTCTATTCAATGACATAGATAAAAGATCGTAGCCGGACCTATAACGTGGGATGTTAAGGTTAATTGAATGCCCCTGGATTTGGCATCCGATTACTAATGTTTCGATTAAGTTATTCTCAATAATCTCGTCTAGCCCTTGACCCCCAAGCACAGCGCTACTTATGGACCAGTGAATCATCTCATGTCTAAGCTTTTGGCTCAAAAATGGCGATTTTGGTAAGTTCTTCCTGTACCCAACGTTCGATGCGTTGCGCTGTATCACCGACAATCCGTTCGTAGTGCGAGCCTCGGGAAAATATAGACTGGTGAGCTTCAACTTCGTCCGTAGCCTCCATAGGCAATGACACCCAAATATCATATTTGCAAGATCGAGGAACAAGGCAAAATTTCCGTGCACTTATGCGATTCCTACCTGCCTCTTTGTGGTCATCCTCAAGTGAAGATATGCCGAACATTCCAAAATTCTCTGCAGACTTTAGGGACTCTGTACCTTTAGTTTGTTGAGTGGAGTGCCCATGTGAATTATCAAAGCCCAGAAAACTCATTTTGGTTCCCTTGTGAGTACTTGGCAGATTTGAAATGGGTTCTGCTTGCGGCGTCAAGTAAACCAGTTCATTAAGTGTAGTCCTTGTCTCCCGTGAAATTGAGTTGTCTGGCTCCGCATCTTTCACAAGTGATGCCGCCTTCTCAATGCTCGTGTAGTAGTTGACGAGTCTCACCCGTCTCATACCATCCGAATAATTCATTTCGTCGACCTTTTCCATGCGGCAAAGTCGTTCATGCCGTTCAAGGAGCGCGGGGTAGTTGTTTAAGCAACCCGCATGGTCGTAGTAAGAAAATGCATACTGCAAAGTCGACCGAGATAAGTGTCGCGAATTCTTTGAGAGAAAATGCCGCACACCATCTCGGCCGGCCCACTGAGTCATGACGATATCATTTGAGAAAGGAGGATCGAAGTTTTCATCATATTCCAAAGCTTCAATGTCGTCCTGCAACGGTGGAGAGTTCTTGATGTCGTCTGTCTTTCGTCGACTGAAGATTTTGCTGAGCCCAGTGGTAATGACATGTGGATGGATTCCGATAAAAGGAACATCAAAATTGATGAGACCCAGAATTTTGTGTTTTGGGAGTCCATTCTCTGCCTTCAACATCAATGCAACTTCTCCAGCGAGAAGGCCGCCCATGCTGTGGCTGAGAAGAATGACGTCTAAGCAAGGGGCCTCGTGAGGGGATAGCCTGGGGTACCATGAGTATAATGTTGCTTTTCATTTCTGATTAGAGACTTACCAATCGCTGAAATTTTCACAAGCGATCTTCAAAGGTCCACGGCTCTTGTAGCGGGGATATAATTTAGTATAGACAACATGACTTTCACTCAACAAGACTGTCAACTGATCATGAACGTGTCTGGGAAAGCCATGAAAGCTGTCTTCAATGCCCAAGAAGCTGTGAATGTATATCAAAAGTAATCTGCGTTTTTTATCTGGGGAGACAGGCAATGATGATATCAAGGTAGAGTTGGCAGAAGACATCTTGTTGGAAGGAAGAATAACCTGGTAGCAAATCATAAATAATCCTGACGAAGATTTGGTCCAAGATCGACGTGCGCCTTGCAAGTGTAGGTGATGTGAGGGATGCATGACTAAGCTACGAACTCCCATATCTTACGCACTAGCTAGATAATAATAACATCATCTTTTTGCCTCCAAGCTTATTCCGTAACACACTGGTAGCAAACCCTGGCTTGCCAGAGGTCCTTCTGGTTGGGTTACCGATTGTGCTATTGGGATTTCTGACGTCTCTCGAACGTTTGGGCTTCCAGCGTCGAGGGATACAGGGGCAACTGATCAGACCCTCATACTCCGTTCATCTACACTCTCTGATTCGCCCACCACCACCCCGTCTCCACCTTTCTGCACGTCATCCGAGGTGCATCTCATTCGTCTCTCTTCGTCATTCCAGGTCGCCCTGCTCGCAGGCCTCGCATCGTCGTTTCTGACGACCTCGTTGCCCGTCGCCAGCGCCCGCCCGGCTGCTTGAGGCCATCGCGAGCTTCGGCACGTGACTCGGTCCTGCCCTCGCTCCTTCCGCGTCAGTGACGGCGAAGTGACCACTTCTACCCTTGGACAATCCTTCATCAACTTCGTGACGTCTGATGTCGCTCTCTACGAAACAGCTCCAGCGCTATATCCTCCTCGGATATCAGCTCTCTACTTTCTTCGAGTTCGAGGATCAGCACAAGGAGCTTAAAACCTCAGAGCTCCAGCGCCAGCTCCAGCGTATTACCTCTAACTACGACATCCCTAACCTCCCCAAGGAGAATCCGTTTCCATCTGATTGGCTCTTACGCCCAGAGCTCGTCAAGGCTATCAAGGAGTTCCGAAAGCTATTCGACAAGCTCCTAGTTTCGTCCGAGTCTAGACCTTCGCAGCTACAAGATTCAACTCCTCAGCCACCTCCAATTCAGCCTCGTCCGACGCGTGAGGGCCAGGCAAGCCCAGTCACGCCGACTCCTTTCATCTCGCGACCTCCTTCACTCCCGACGCACTCTTCGTCCGAGGAGTTGACCGACCTCAGCCTCGAGTTCGGCTGGAGTAGTAGTCCAGACCGCTCTCCTCAATTCGAGTTCCTTGCTCGCACTCCACAGGATCCTCCGCCTCCCCCGCGAGATCCAATAGAGAATACACGCCCTTTCTCCATGTCGGAGGCTCAGATTACGGCCATCGTGAATGACGCAGTCACTCGGGCCCTCGCCCGCAGTGCTAACGAGGTCCGTACCATTGTCGACGACGTCGTCACTAATCGTCGAGACGAGCTCCGTGGCCCAGCAGGCCGTGATAGTCATGATGCACCCCAAGGCAATAGCCATTAGAAGTCAGACGATATTAGTTACTTCACCCCTGACCCCTCGTCCGATGCACACGTCCGTACCACAAAGGGTACAACCTACTACCTTAATGTGTACGCCTTCATTAATTAACTCAAAGCCCTCGTCCCTTTGAAGTCTGAGGAAGCTGTGCGTACCAATCTACCATCGTGCCTGCGTGAGGCAGCCGCCCGCTAGTACAGCGCCGAGTTGTCCGACGAGGAGCGTCAGGACTTGAGTGTTCGTTCCCTTCCGCTCGGTTGGTATGCCACCCTCGAGCGTCGTTTTAAGCCCCGTCCGACGGAAGCCCTCACTAAGGTCATGTCCCCGGCATCTATCTACTCTTAGCGTGATGTCCGCGCTGGACGTAGTATTACGGAATAGGCTTAGAATATGTTACGCGACGCTTAAGCAGCCGATATTACTAGCACCACGACCCTTCTCCGTATGGTCTGGACCCGTCTGGAGCCGGCTCTCTAGCGTGATGTTCGTGAGCCTACAGCGGCAACCACGATCTCCTAGTTTATAGCAGATCTCGATCAGCGCTACGGCTAGTGGTCTAAAATGTCTAGACGCGCCCGACCACGTCAGACATAGCCCCAGCCCGCGCGTTACCAAGGTCAGCAACAGCGACAGTATAGTGCTCCCCGTTACGGCTATAATCGTCCTAGTAGCCCCGGTTTTAGAGCTTAACTGCCCTTCCGCCCCTATAATCCGAACCCAGGAACTAACACCCCTCAGCTTACGTGGAATCCGAATCGTGACACCCAGCAGTAGCGACAGCCGTAGTGGGATGTCTACGTTCCCCCGCCGAATGCGCCACAGGCCCAGGGCTAGCGTCCGTCCTACGCGCCCCAACAACAAGCTCGCCTATTCCAGGGATAGTACCAGCCGCGCCAGCAACAACAACAGTAATAGCCCTCTCGTGATCTGTCTCGCACAAACTAGGCCGGCCAGCTCTTGCTCTCCGATAAGCTATAGAACCAAGCTAGCTACTCGAACACAGGCTACGCGGCCCGTCAGCCACGCACTGGCACCCGTCCATGGGGTCGTCCACAAGCCGCCGCCTATATGGCCGACTCACAGGAAGTTTCCCCCCCGTCCGACCCACTGGGCCAGTCTGATCCGCCCGAAGCTAACCTAGCAGACGTCGCCTTCTACGATAGCGAGCGTTTTTACGTGCCATAGGCGGATGCGTATTATGCGGATAATAATTACACTTCCTATACTAAATACCCCCCGGAGGAAGATCCACAAGCTTACTAGCAAGCACCTCCCTTTCCTGACGATGACGATAGCCAGCCCTACTACAATGTAGTAGAGGATGAAGCCGAGCCAACGGTTACTTGCCTTTATTATTCGACAACTTTTATGTCTAACAACAAGCTTCATGCCTACCTGAAGGACTACGCGCCAAAGCGCACCGCCGCTGCTGTCGACGACGAGACCGTCGCGTACTACGTCTCCCCGCCGGCTACGGACAGTCCCGATGCTCTCCCCCAGGAGCTTCCGGTCATCACGTCTGATAGACCTCGCACTTCGCAACCTGGCATAGCATACAAGACCTGGCGCTACGCATCGACCGTCGTCGGACTCACTAACCAGCAGAAGCTCCTCGTTGCCTGCCTAGACACCGGTTGCGTGATGACTATTATCGATGCGGACCTTGCCAAATCGCTGAAACTTCTACTGCAGAAATGCACTCCCGTCCCTATCGCAGGCATTGGGTCTTGACACCTGTCTTCAGCCTTCGTCTCCTTCGACGTCTACTTTAGGGGTGCGGACAACGCTACCTACGTTCGCGTCGACGCTCATCTAGTGGAGAATTTGAAAGCTAAGCTCCTCATCGGTATAGACGTCATGGGTCATAAGGGTTTCCGTTTGGATTTCGACTCCAAGACAGTCAAGATTCCGTCATGCATGAACCTTTCGGTACCAATTTCAACTCATGCTAAGCCCCATCATGCGGCACAGCGCGCGGTGTACGCCGCCGAACATATTGTTATCCCTCCTCGATCCATCGTCCGCGTGCCGACTCGGGTTTAGGCGACGTTGCCCGAGGATCGTGACTACGTGTTCGAGGGATGTCATCGCCACGCTGCCTTCTACTCTCACCTAGTTAATGCCAACTTCGCTTAGGTTCAGGCTGTCAACGACACTCCCGAGCCGGTCACCGTCCATCGCCGTAACCGTATCGGCACCCTATATGAAGCGGACATGCTAATAGCTTGTGCGGTCCAACCCGAAGTCGCTAAGCTCGGCCGTTCGCCTATAGACACTGCCCCTACCTATGAAGGCCTGCGTTATACCCACGATAATAGTGTCCAACTCCCGAATAGTGTCACCCTGTACGCTAGCTTGGATCCGCTCCAGATACAACGGCTCACCGACGTTTTGATGACGTACGACGTGTAGGGTGAACACCCCAGGGTCGTCAACATACCCGAGGACCGATAGATGACTATTCCGCTCGTTCCTAGCTAGGAATCTAAGCTACTAAAGTCGAAGATCTACCCTCTTAGACCGAAGGATCGTACGGTGGTAGATAAGGCTTTTCAGCCACTTCATGACCAAGGCAAGATAAGTTACACCACCCAACATACCACCACTAGCTTTCCCGTCTTCGTTGTCTAGCGTACCGTTCATAAGCCTAGCCGTGAGCCCGAGCGCAAGGGCCGCGCTATGGTTGATCTCCGTCCGCTAAACAAAGTCACGGAGCGCGACGTCTACCCGATTCCCATAATAGACGATATCATCCTCCTTACGCAGGGCAAACGATTCATCACCGTTCTAGATGCTGCGAAATTCTTTTACCAATAGCGTATCCGGCGTGATCATCGTGGTCGTATCTGTGTCGTCTCACACAGAGGCCAGGAGATGTTCCATGTAGCGATCATAGGGTTCTACAATAGCGTCCCCTACGTCCAGCGACAGATAGATCTCCTCCTAAAGGACCTCATCGACTTCTATCGTGCGTATCTTAATGACCTCGTCGTCGCATCTGCCACGTTCGACGAGCACCTTCACCACCTCGGCATAGTTCTCGACGTCCTTGAGCGACATCACGTCTCACTCGAGCCGTCAAAGGCATACGTGGCCTTCCCCGAAGTGTCCCTCCTCGGCCAGGTTGTAGATACCTTCGGCATGTCCACCCCCGAAGACAAGATCAAGGCCATTACGAACCTCCAGTTCCCCGCCACACTACGTCAGCTTGAGACCTACCTCGGCATAACTAGCGCCCTACGCCAGTACGTCCCCTACTATGCCCAAAAGTCCGAGCCCTTACAGATTCGCAAGACCGAGCTCCTACGTGGCAGCCCAGTCAAGGGTCGACCGCGTCAGGAGTGGTCATCTCGCACTCGCTACACGCATCCGACGGAACGAGAGCTTGCTGCCTTCGATACTATCCAGGCGGTCTTCCAGGATCCGCAATAGCTAGTGTATTAGGATCGCACTCGTCGTTTATACTTCGACATCGATTCCTCTCAGGAAGGCAGACACGGAGCGATGGTCTTCCACGTCAAGCGCGATTACAACCACACCAACCTCAAGGCCGTTCCTCCTTCTACAGCCATCGAGCCCATTATGTTTCTTAGTCGTCTTCTCACACCGGCGGAGAAGCATTATTAGTCCACTAAGTTAGAAGTCTCCTGCATTGTATGGGTGGTACGTAAGATCAGACACATAATCGAAGCCGCCCCGGATAACCTAACGCCTGTCGCTTATACCGATCACATCGCCACCATCAACCTCGCAACGTCCCTATCCTCCTCCTCTCCTAACCGAATAAACCTCCGTCTTGTCCGCGCGTCTTAGTATCTACAACAGTACCGCCTCTTGGTTTACTATAAGGCCGGCAAACTCAACTATATCGCCGACGCCCTCTCCCGCCTAGCGGCCGTTAATAAGGCTAAACCCCGTGAGGACGACGACCTAGACGCTCTTCACGTTATAATCGCGTCAGACCTACAGCTCCCTAGCACTGCCACCACGTGGGACGTGCCCGACGACGCATATGCCTTCCTCACGTCGTATATCTAGCTCTCCGATGACTTCAAGACTCGGATCCGTGCAGCCTATAAGCATAACCCTAAATAGAGCTTGGTACTTGAGGAGCTTGAGCGCATCGGACGCGACCCCGATCCCGTCAAGCCTCGTCTGCCCTACGAGGTCGATGATGGCCTGTTGTACTCGAAACAAGCTGATAGTGATTTCTGGCTCTGCGTCCCCGATTCGATCAAAAGCGAGATCTTCGAGATGGCGCACGGTGACGGTCACCTTAGCTTCTACCGTGCATAGCAAAAAATGAGAGGCTTCGTCGTACACAAGGGCGCTGCCAAGTTGCGAGCGTACATCGACCAATGCGATGAATGCAAAAAGAATGCGGTGCCCCGGCATAAACCATACGGCTCACTTCAGCCTATCCTCGCACCGCCAATCCCCTTCTATACTCTAACTATCGACTTCGTTAGCGGCCTACCTCGAACAAAGATAGGCTTCGACACCGTTGCTATATACACCTACAAATCGACGAAGCGTTTAGGTTCGACGCCAGGCAGGAAGAAATAGTCTAGCTTCGACTAGGCCACTACTATCCTCCGTGACCTTCAGAAGGGAGATTAGGGTGTGCCTATCGTATAGATCTCGGATCGAGACAAGAAGTTTGTCGAGGGCTTTTAGAAAGGCCTCTTCACAGCCCTAGGCACAAAGCTCATATATACCGCCGCTTATCATCCGTCTACTAATAGGCAGTCCGAGCGATCCAACCAGACAGCTAAGATCTAGTTACGGCACTGGCAGAACCTACACCAGGATATCGGTTAGGACGAAGGCCTTCCACCGATACAGGCTTCGCTCAATACGTCAGTCAATGCCTCGACTAGCGACACTCCCCACCGTCTCATGTTCGGTGTAGACCTACGTATGCCATAGAACTTCCTTCGTCAAGCGTTCGTCGGATCACCCCATACGGCGCGACAAGATGCTAATAAATGCGCGAAGTATACCGCCATAATCATGAAGAAGCAGTATAACAACCGTCATAAGCCCATCTTTTTCAAAAAGGACGATTCCGTCTATCTCAAGCTCCAACAGGGCACGGACCCTAGTTACATCTTACCTACCCGCGACATCACCAAGAAGCTCACCCAACGACACATCAAATGCCGAGTGATCGAGCGCGTCGGCCATCTTGCCTATCGTCTTCAGTTTCCACCGCAGTTCGCGGGAGCGCACCCCGTTATCTCCATCGAACATCTCGAGCGGGCCCCCAAGGGTGGCGAGATGCCTCCGACGCAACCACCGACCACGTTTGACCCACGCTTCCCCGATAACACCGATCGTGCAGACGTCGACGCTATCCTCGACATGCGCTTCCGGGGCCGTGGCCGCAGCCGTCGGAAGCAGTACTTGGTCCGATGGTCCGCAGTCGGCAATAAGCATCTCGAATAGCTCGACGAGGACAACCTCCTAGGTGCCGAGGAAAAGGTCTTAGAATATCTCCGAGACGTCCTGCGTCATGAGCAGGACTCCAACAACTAGCTATTACATCTAACGCGGGCTTACCTGTTTCCTTATCGTACATCGTTTATCCCATGTTTTTGTTTGCCCGCCTTTATTTACCTACGTTCATTGTTTGCCTATGTAGCATTTGCCTGTATTCCTTGTTTGCCTTATGCCTATTATGTTGTATCCTATTGTTTACCCACGCGCAACTACCTAATTCATATCGTACCTATCCAGCTATTCTTAAAAGGCTTTTCCCCCACCTTTTTCCTTTCCTCTCCTCTGCATCCTCCAACTTCACCCTCTATTACTCCGACCGCGTTGCCCACGATGTCGGACCAAAGCCCATCCCCAAGCCGATCCCCAAGCCCATCATGCCCTCCCGGCACGGACGGACCGTTAGACAAGCCTCCTACGGATATGGACAAGCCGTCGGATAAAGCCCCTGTGACCCCTAAGAAGAAACGCCGTCGCGGACGTTCCTCTGCAAGCTCAACCCCTGGTGGCAAAGAAGCCACGGATAACGAGGAGGCTCGGCCCGGTTCACTAGCGGATGATAATGACAACGACGACGACCTCGGTCTGTTCAGACCTTTAGTCGAGCCACCCCCCACGGGTTAGACGAAGGAGACAAAGCCAACCTTGCCCGCTTGCCCTCCTCGGACCAACATCACCCGATTCAGCCCACGAACCAAGATCACCTTTGGCTGGGCGCTAGTCTACTACTATAACGAGTCCACTAGGTACGCACTACGCTAGCATGAGAAAGGCATAACGTATCCTACCCCCGGACAGCGAAACGGCAAGCAGCCAGGCCCGTCTAAGGGCGGCAACATCGACTACGACGTGCTTAAGACCTGGATAGTCTTTCACTTTTCGATTAACGACTACTAGGACCACTACCGCTACGAAGCCCGCCTCGCCTTGTCCAACGTGCGTCTTACGGACCAAGGCGTTTTCTACGCTTTATGCACGATGACACCCTACCAACGGGCATCCCGCTTTCAGGCTAACTTCGATCAGCACGGGGATATACGCACTTCCCGGATCCCCTTAGACCCCCTGATGGTTATTTAGGCGAATAGCGTACCTTAGTTTGTCGTCTACAAGGCCTTCTACGTTCTTTGTGGATCATAGAATACGGCTTCGTACTTGGTTGGTACTAAGTACCGATCAAGTGTCACCGAGTTTCATCTTAGGTCGGCTATCGCACCACCTAAGACCGTCACTGCAAGCCGCGTGGACTCCCTTACCCAGCTTACACTTCGTACGTACGATTCGAAGTTTTACCCGGATGCTGGTAAGGACGGCCCCTTAGATCTGATCCACGTCGGGACCCTTACTCGAGGCCAAAACAAGATCGCGTGTCGCTTCTTCATGAAATAAGACCCTGCATCCTACGCGTTAGTTTATGTCTCCAAACTCAAAAAGGATCTCGCTACGGCCCACCTGGCTAACCTACCGCTCTACCACGAGCGCATTTGCGCCCCGACCGACGATCTACCTACTAACGCATTCGAGGATCCAATCCCGGACACCTGGTACACACTTCCACAGAATGCGTTCGGTGAACGGCCCTTCACATTCGGGAAGGACTTCCCCCCCTAAAGGGCTTGTCCGGTCAACCCGCAGGTCCTCTAACAGATCGACTAGGATCGCATGAACCGTATCATGGATAACTATGTCAACAGCCCCAAGGCTCGGGCTAGAAGACGCGTCCAACGCGAGGCCGATCGTATGAAGACCGTCTCCGAAGCAGATAACAGACCCTCTTGGAGCCGCGTCGCCATCCCCGAGCCGCGCTCCGGTGACTACGTCGCCACCGCGCTCAGTCATCAGATCGTTCGCATCAGATTCGGGACCTTCGAGACTTACGGTCCAATCCAAGGCCTCTTATCAGCCGTCGAAGCGCTGTATCAAGTCCTTCCTAAGGACTCCCCGGTGTGGCGTTTTGCGACCCTCGACCACGCTGGTCTCGTTACTATGTCGGAGCTTCTCGATAACGGCGACCCTGCCGTTGTCCGTGCCCTTCGCGACAACCTGCCAAACCACGATCTCATCAGAGATGCGATGGCCTTTGCGGAGGGCCGCATGTTGATTAAACACTGTCTGCAGACCATCGAGAATGACCAGCTCAAGGCTGCGGTACAGCACATTGCCAACTCCCTCCAGCCACCGACTGAGGCCCCCCTGAGCGACACCGTTCTCCCCCCTTTCCTCAACTAATCGGCCAAGTCTGACGCGCTACCTCGGTCCGGTCTGACAAAACAGACTCCGGTCAGTTGACTACAACTGCTCGAGTATCTCGCCCTTTCGGGGGAATTGAAGGTCCTGGCGTTCGGACGCTTTTGTTGGATTTACGCTACCGAGGGCGGCAGCGACCTTTCGATGGGGGCACTTGTGAGGGATGCATGACTAAGCTACGAACTCCCATATCTTACGCACTAGCTAGATAATAATAACATCATCTTTTTGCCTCCAAGCTTATTCCGTAACAGGTGATTTGGGAAGCAAGAGTTCTTCACTAGCGCTCTTCTAGCGTTCCTCCTGGCATTCCACGTGCACCATGATCTTAAATATTCAATATTCACTCGGCCGGTTTAAGTTGATCTCGGGTCTAATTAGGAAGGCGGAAATTTTTCGAGGCTCCATCCGTATCAATTCCCGGGTTGAGGTGTCGTTAAGTTACTACATACAGTAGCACCGCAAAAGTTTCCGACCACCCCTTTCACCGCCTAATGCACACCGCCTTTACCAGAAACCATGAGCCATAGTATAGATGAATCAAAAACCAAGAGTTTATTTACTTTACATTCAATCCCCCCAAGTGTCACGTATAATTGGAGATCAGCAATTTTTTTGACTACAATTTAGGGATACTGGTGGAAGTCTGGAATTGTTGATAGCCGGCAGAATATTATGTAAGCATGAGGTGGTCGGAAACTTTTTTTTACTTGTGGGCTCAATGGAGGTTAGGCAACAAGCAAGCTGCTTTCCTACGCTTAAGTGATATTCATTGCTCATGGTTCCACCAGAGACCCACAGACACTGGTCTCCTTTCTCCCCCAAAAACTTCCGCTACCGCACCGCAATTCATTGAGGGCACTCGACCATGGACTATGGACTTCGTAATTTGGTGCAATGCTTGGAATACGATATTCCAGGCATGCTTGGCTGGTTGTATGTGGGGTATGAATCGGATCAATCGTCCTAGCTGGACCACAGGCTTATTTATAGCGTTAGCTTGCTTCGTTTCTGGCGCAGGGGGATGGATCACATACAACGAAGGTCGGAAAACAAAAAGACTTCGAGGTCTTGTTTAGGAGTCTTCTTCGATGAAAATGATATTTTGACTAGTTAATGTTATTCGTGTGCGAACCTCCTACCTGGGTAAATTTCTTCGGAACGCTTAGGTAGTAAGTTGAGAACACAACCTTTTTATTGACCACGAGCTGATTTCTGCCGCAATCCGGAGTACTCTAGCGCCCGCTCTTATCTGAGCACGAGCAGCTGCGATCTGGGGCTGGTCATTGCATTTTTTTTTTTCAAAACTCCTCTCCTCAACCGTTTCTCACTACTCTTCTGCATCCATGATGTTGTTGCAATACCTGATAGAATCTGAAAGATTGAGTTCCGACACTCTACACTCTACACGATCAAGTGCAGTGCAGCGGGCTCCTCACTGATGCGTCAGTGGTCTCTTCCATCATAACGGATCATCCATTTCCGGCTAAATAGATAGCCAGGTCTCGTTTGACACTAATGGGAGACGATCCCGAGTATCGAGGATTTCATTGAGAATGACTTTTTTCCTGCACTTGATCTTAGTATCTGTTCATTTCAGAGGCAGCAAAGCGATCAGTCTAGGCTTGCGACTTCCATCAAGAAACACCGGCCGATCTGCTTCTCATATGATAATACTAGCCGCCAGGATAGTAGGGATGTTATGAGTGTACATTTGATGGCGTTACTATCGTGCTAGCCTCGATTCAGAACTTGACATCCTCGACATTCAGGAGCCAATCGTTCCGTCTCCATTGCGAATACGATGACAGCTCTGACGATGGTGACGTCCGGCCTCCATATTCTACAATTGGACTCACTTATCTTGCTATGTGCCCGGAATTTGCGTCCAGCCAGATGCGTCGCTTCAAGCTATGCGCTAGTCACATGTGACAATCACTCGGTTTTGTAAGATTTTCTACCACTAACCTCGCTGGCCTCCATAAATCAGGGAACAGCGTTGTGATAATTGCAGATAAGGTATACTTTTATATTTAGTTTTGTTGCGCTTGGCCAGACACAATAATATCCCGTATATCATTGTCAATGAAGAAAACTAAGTGTCGTTTAATACGGCGACTGAATTCTGGACCCTCTACTTCAGGGCAACTTCTATCATAATTGATTGATCTCTAAACGGAAAAAAAAATCTTCAGACCATTTGTCAATGATGGTAGGATTGAAAACCAGCAGGAACCCATCGCACATTGATCCTAGCAAATCATATGGGCGGTATGCAGTAGCGCCTACAAGGCTGTAAAGCACTATTTCACATAGTTGAAACTAGTTTGTTTGGCGGAAAGTAAAAACCTGACCACCTGTTACAAAAAAGGTGCTGTTGTTTACCACTGAACAACCAGAAACCTGGTAGCCCTTCAAAGGGGTATGCAAGGGGCTAGGAAGATACACTGTACCGTTTGTGCCAGCAGGAGCAATTACGGTCATTTGTAGCAAACTGCTATTGTCGAAGGACCAGCTCACAGCAATTGCACCTTTCGGAATGGGATGGGCTCCGCGTGCCCACTGGAGGTCCATGGTTTGGGGAACAATCTGCCACTGCTTGAACCCGGGGGCTCGTGGTTGAATACCAAGGACGTAACGACTCAAGTCAGCAGTAGGCCCTGCACCCCACGCATGGCATAATGATGTTGATGCCCCCAACCCAGGGGTGCCGTCCGTATCTAACGCCTCCCACGTACAACCAGTGTAATTTGTGTGAGATGGATCGCTCATAGGTCCCCAGACACTGTGAAGAAGTCTCTTTGCGTTGGTGGAGTCGTTGGCATGGAAAGCAGCTTTTAAATGATACCCAGAGGCATAAGGGCTGATCTTTTGGGCCCATCCACTTGCAGAGCTAGCGTTGGAGAAGGCGAGAGCTCCCGCTCGGACGTATAATTCCCGACTCAAGGTGGAAAGGATAGTTTTCGCGGTATGGCTTTCTGAGGTTGTGTTACTTAGGATAGCAAGAGCGTTTGCCTCCTGGGAGAAGAAATCGGTGTGGGATTCC
Source organism: Penicillium ochrochloron (assembly GCA_022985105.1). Lineage (NCBI taxonomy): Eukaryota > Fungi > Ascomycota > Eurotiomycetes > Eurotiales > Aspergillaceae > Penicillium > Penicillium ochrochloron. The sequence goes on from JAAVMA010000013.1 coordinate 654,994, forward strand.
GAAAGATAATAGGCCTGCAGAGTGTCACTCCAAAGATTTGCGTTGATGGCATTCTGCAAGGACTGGAGCCGGGAAGTGTATAAAGTCGCGTTCAAACCTCCATCGGCCATGAATGGAAGCCACCGATTGAGGGCATATGCATAAACAAGGTTGAACTTGGCAACCACGCCACTCAAGGAAGGATCATAGTAGTTCCAATCACCGCCAAGAGTTGGGTTGGAGATGTTGAGAAGTCCACTGGGAAGAGCCTGAGAGTGTGCCCAATCGAACAAACGAGCAGCTTTGGGAGCCCAGTAATTCAAAAAATTAATATCACCGGTCTGCTCATAGTACTGTGCCATCGCACTGACAAGACTGAACGAGTAGCCAATAAGACCCGTGATGTTGGCTTGAATATCCTCTGTACGCGGTGCCTGCTGGACTTTAGCGTTCGGGACAAAGAACCCTGGAAGCAATTGAAAGGAACCCAGCAACGCAATTGATCCATTGATATAATCATGGCCATAGGTGCTTGCAAATGCTGTGCCGGTGGTAATGTCCAAGTCCCCCGCATAGGCGATCCGATCACGGCGGGAACCATCAACACTAACAGGTAGTGGATTGGTGCCGAGAAGAAAATCCTGCAAGGCCGATGGATTGGTAAGGGAGGAAGAGTACAGTTGTGTACCAAGGGCTGTCAACGAGACATTTGTAAAAATGGCCGAGTGCCCAAAAGACGCGCCCAAACCGAAGGAGCCAAAAAACGAGGAGGTTTGAGAGAAGTCAAGCAGAGGAAGTCCATCTATCTCCACAGAAATCTGGGTAATATTCACAATACTGTGAACGGTATGCCACTCATTAAGAGTAACGGATGAAGGCAAAATTGCAGCCGCAAGTGGGGGAGTACCCAGCTCCGTGGAGCCTGGATGCGCTGATATAGATGAATTAGCCACATCCACGAAGATGTAGATCCCAGTTCCAAGGGTGTCGCTCAGAACTGTAAAACCAAACCCATTTGAGGTTGGTTTCACAGAAAAATCTAGCTCGTATGCCGTGAGGGCAGAGGCAAAGTCGGCTGCGAAGGGCTGAGGAGCCAAGCTATCCACCAAGGCACCTTCATCGGTAATCACCCAGAAGTCAGGAAGAGAATTCGCTGGGATTTCATTCAGCTGCACAGTGCGAGCACCAACCCCCCAAATGCGGTTGAGGACTGGGTCTGAACAGTTAAACGATCCGGGGAGGTCGGAAACAGGAAGATCATCCACCGTAGGCAGAAAGCCTAGGAAAGAGAGCTCAAGTTCTCCAGGACTCGACAGATTCAGTTTCTGGTAGCGCAAGGCACCTTGAATCAAGCGATTGGTGTAGGTAATTTGATTCGTAACGTTATATCGGTCAATTCGGTATGTATCCATAGCCGCCGCCAAGGGAAGAGGGCCATCTGCCTAATGAGATCAATCGGGCTCAGTCAGAGATGCGCAAATTCTCACTCAAATGTTTCCAAATCTCACTCACCATATAATTGTCTAATAAGGCACGAGTCTCGCTGTAGCTCATTTCAAATACTGAAGTGTTCCCGGAGCTCCTAATGACTTCGAAGGTTGCATATCCCTCAATGCTTCGTCCGTAATCGAGAACAAGAACAGACGGGGTCTCCCCATCTGAAGACAGCTTAAGAACCGTACCATTTTTGGCTGGAAAGGAGGAGCCGTTTGATCCAGTATAAGTCAGAGGTTCATAGGATGGAAGAAGGTATGCAAGCCCAGCCCTGGCATACAAAAGCCCTCCCAGGACAAAATGTCGACCGATTCTCATTTGAGATAAAGGGCAGAGAAATGCAGTAGACAAAGGATGATGAATAATTCACAAAGAAGAACTCATCTTTCACAGGAGAAGGATTGTAGCCAGCTTTTATTTCAGAGCGCCGGAGAAAGTAGATCTGCTCAGAGCCGGGGATTACCCATAAACTCTGATAAAGATTAGGTTTAGTTACATGGTGGCGGTGGGTCGACAAATTAGTACGAGAGTACGATAATACGATAATACATTAACACAATACAATAGTACGACAATACGATAATACGATAATACGATAATACGAGCATACAAAAAGTCTTGCCCTTATTTTTTAAATCAGTGCATAGATATACGCATAAAGCCTTAACCCGACCGCCTGAGGCAGAAAGGCCTCTTAGCTTTCTCAATATCCGTCGACAGGGAGGCCGGGCAGACGCTCATGCTGGATACGTAAGAGAAGGATGAGGCGATAATGACGTTATAGGATCAAGTGCGGATATCGCAATAATCCATAAACCAAGAGCTAATTAACCCCCGGGCGCTACGCATTAGCGCTATCACGTATATTCCTCCTCCTCGGGCATGTCACAGAGAGCCCTGAGCAGGAAATTCAGGAAGACAGCCAGAATTTGGTGAACCATAGGTGTGCCCTGGAGGATTGGGCAAACAAAAAGAAGAAAGTATTGGGCCAGTGTTGAGGCTTCAAGCTCCACGGACGGCCGGGCACACCCCTAGGCGAGGGGAGTTCATTTTTTTTTTGGATTCTTGTTAAGCAGAATTTTTCCGATAGTAAGATCTATCTCATATCTCTAGACTCTATTTTATTTTAATCATTTAAGAGATTTGTATGGTGTTGGTGAAAATTGGGTGTAGTGCGGTACTGGGGTGACATGGCGATGTTCATCAGTGTTAGGGGATGGCGACGCAGTAACAGGGCGAAGTATATAGGGAACGGCTGGAAGGTTAGCGGTTCGTTCATGGAGGTGGAAATTTTATTCAGGTTGATTTTTGGGGAGACTGATTTAGCGAGAGACTATCTCACGGTCTAGCAAACATGTACCTCCAGAGGGTTTCCACGCTCTTCACTGACTTCGATTTACTGTCAATACCAAATGCAATATATGTGTTTTGTCAAGCTTATGAATATAGTCGGTATGCACTACTCATACCATGGTCTTTCAACAAACCTCGGAGCTCAAAGTAGCCCTCTCCTTCCACTGGGTCTCTAACTCTCGCCCGATCCACGAGGTCCGCCACCCAAGGCTCTTCTCTACGCGTGACAGAAACCGTAATGATCCCTGCTGCTCAGCGGGCTGTCGCAAGCAATATCCAACTGAAGACGAGATCAGCAAGCGTCGTTCTTTTTTCTTCCCACTGTGTAGCGAACTTACAGCGTTGGAGCAAATGCGAGGCGATGAAGTAGCTGTTCTGAACGCTTTCGTTTGATAGTGAAAGTCCGATGGCCATCACAAGATGGCCGGCAACCCTTTTCTAGTTCGGATATCAGCGTTGCAACTTGTCAGGGAGTTAGCTAAAACAGACTTCTGCGAGGAGTCGGGCTTGCGACATTTCATAGTCTGTCATTCGCTGAGATGGGGCATCTGATAATGTGAGGAATATTCTAGAGGCGTGGTAGTATTGCAAACCGACCACTTGAGACAGAATCCGTTATCTTTACATTCACAGCATCGGGGGTATAAGCGAGACTTACCGGCAGGGGGCGACATAATCCATAATTCAGGAAAAGGTTGATCAGCGGACAGATTCGGAGGTTGATATCGAAGCGGTTGCCAGCTCCTCGGCTTGTTGCTATGCCACTTCTCCACACAGTCTGCCAGACGCTGCCAGTCTTCCCGGTCAATAGCATATCCCGACACGGCACAACATAGTTTAACAATGCATGCGCAGAAAAAGATAATAGCATTAGCGAGTGCCGCATCATCATCGCGATGAAACACCGAAGAACGCTCATAATTCCGTAAATCCAGCTGTATTGGTTCATACTGGGCTATAGATGAGTAGATAGCCTGACGTAGGAATTGCCAACTCACTGCCTCGGCCAATCCGCCGGACGACGCAGACGACGCAGACCGAGACATGAGATTGAGTAGGCGGTTGGAACCGAGAAGGTGGCATTTCCTGTCGGTTGTCCTTTCGAGTTCCTCGTAGAAACGAAGCACAACCACGGTGATGAGGAGATTGTCGTCATAGTTTTCCTCTGGCTGGTTTAGGGCGACGATGAGTAGCTGTAGACACTCGCCGTGGAAGGCGGATGCTTCACAGTCATTGTGATTTGTCAATATGGCGTCATGTCTCGCAGCGAGTGCGAGGAGAGCTTTAAGCAGCATTGGTTCATCGAGGGCTCGGCGTGGGACTTCGGTGCTGAAGTGAGATTGTGGGTCGCAGATATCCGCCTGATACTGTAAGGTCCTGCTCCACGATGGTTGCCACTTGAGACTTACCACGGCTGCGATCCTCTGGATATAGGAGCGAATCAAGTATGCCTCTCGCGGGGACGGTGTTGAGACATCGCTCGGCCCCTGGCAGGGGTAGTTCGAAAGGGTGTCAGTCGGAACAGTTTCAATGGCTTCTGTAACTGTAAGTTGGCTATCGTCTGGCGGTGAATATGTCTGCTCAGGGCTCTGATCAGTATCCTCCGGCTCGGAGGGTTCCCGTCCAAAGTCGTCGGTCTCGCCCACAAATGTCACTAGAGCAGCTTCTCATCAATATGTAAGTTTTATCATCACACCCAGGGAAAGCCTACCTGGCCGTGAAACCCCCACCCAAACCTGCTGTTCATCCCAGATAAGGTTGAAGCGGGATGGAGCACTATCGGATTGCTGGTATATATAGCGCACAGGCTTGAAATGGAAGCGCGGTTCAAGGTGACATGGCCGGCCTAGGCGCGAGCAGCGAGAGCACGACGACGCGCCGGAGGGGACCACACAGCGGGCATGACGATGGCGACAGCGAGCACAGCCCTTAGTCACGCGCATGACGTAGCGGCAGATGGTTGCTTAGAGGAGGATATATCATGCACGGCGGTAAATGGCAGACGGGGCGACCGGGATTAGATGGGTTAACGTAATCTACCGTCGGGGTACACCCAGATCAACGAGAGGCTAGAATAGCGAGGTCCGCCCTAGGACGCCTTAGGACTGCTTGGAAGAATTGACCTTCAACGATGGTGTATTTTCTTGTAAGTGATTAGATAAATCTGTAGAGCATTGTGCATATTACTCAGGGGCTATTCTCGTTCCTTATCTTTAACCAACTCGTTCGGATACAATATTGGGGCTGATAGGCTGATGCATGAGTTATCTTATCGCCAGTAATGCGGGGTAGAGTCTACCCCACACCTTCCATATCCATAACCGCCACGTTTACCACGTTTACCACGTTTAGCTTCTTCAAATAATGTGGCTTTCTTCTAGAAATCCACTATTGAGCATCAGGAAATTCGATGCTATTCCTTATTCCTATCTATATTTGCCTAACCGGAGGCTGAAAGGGCAGACCTGTTGTTTATCTCACATAGTTCCCTAGTGTATCAGCACACGAGCAACATGAAATTCCAAGATGTACCTCGGCTGTTGATCAATACTCAACCAATTTTGGTTAAGGGCGGCTCATTGTAGGGAAATGAGTGCTGGAATCGAATGTCGATTTAATTTCATTATTTCCGGCTTCCAACGCCCACGCAGTGCGGAATTAGTGCTTCACCACCGATCGCTACAACAAAGCGCTACGGTAACCGAGGAAACTCCAATATCCCGTCGTTGAAAAGGGCGGACGGAGGATTAGCAGAGACCAACCAGCAGAAGGTCAAGCTACTTCGTCAAGTGTTCTTCCCACAGCCCCCGCAGGCCGATCTCTCTGACATCGATTCAACCTCACCTAACCTACGTTCACCTCCGAATCAGCTCACCTTCCCAGCAATCTCACAGCAAGAGGTCATCAACGCGATTAAGCGTGCGCCGCCTGATAAAGCGCCTGGTGAGGATAGTATCCCTAACCGCGTGTGGAAGCTGCTAGCAGATAACAACCATGAATTCGTGGCTATTCTGACAGCTATCTTCGACGCGTGTATGCGAACGGGCCACAATCCTCATCACTTCCAGGCGTCTATCATAGTGACGCTACGCAAGGGCGGCCCACGCGACTACCGTCAGCCGAAATCATACAGGCCAGTTGCCCTGCTAAACACCCTCGGCAAGATCCTCGAGTCCATCGTCGCTACACGCATCGCATGGGCCGTCGAGGAACATGGCCTGCTACCGAAGACCCACCTCGGTGGCAGGAAAGGGATCTCAGTGGATCATGCAATACAGCTAATCCTCGACCGTATACACCGCGCATGGGGGAGAGGCAAGAAGGTTTCGATGATATTACTCGACGTGGCAGGAGCCTATGATAACGTCTCACACGAACGGCTACTACACAATATCAAACAGCTCCGCCTAGGCCAGCTCGTACCTTGGATAGCATCATTCCTTAGCAACAGGAGTACACGCATTAAACTACCAGGATTTCTATCCGATAGTTTCCCCACGGCCACCGGTATCCCACAAGGATCGCTAATCTCACTAATCCTGTTCCTGCTATTCAACGCCCCTCTAATCACCGCATGCGGTATTAGAACGGGCATTGCACAATCTGTGGGTTTTGGCTGGGTAGACGATGTAGTAGTCCTTGTGGAATCAGAGTTATATCACGAAAACACTATAACACTAGAGAAGATACTCGACAGAGCGAATCTATGGGCCACACGCCACGCAGCAAGATTTGCACCCGATAAGTTCGAGCTTATTCACTTTACTAACCCTCGATCAAACGATAATAGCCAAGAGAACGACCAAGAGAACACTACTACCGACATATACGACTTCAACACAGCACACCCTTAGGGCAACGACTAAATGCCTATCAGAATTAACGATGAACTATCAATACAACTAGCGTAGTCGGCTAAGTATCTAGGTGTTTGGCTCGACAAATACCTCGATTTCAACACACACCGCCAGAAGTTACTTGCTAAGGCTAACGGTAGCCTCGAAGCCCTCCGGGCGATAATAGGATCGGTGTAGGGTGCTTCACTCGCGGCAATGCGTAAGATCTACTAGGTAGTTGTGGTGCCGCAGATGCTCTATGGAGTATCAGCATGGCACTGCCCTGCAGCAAGGGCTATGCCTGCCGGTGAACTACGACGCACCCTTAACGAATTCACTAAGATCTAACGACGAGCAGCAATTCTCATTAGTGGAGCGTTCAAATCTACTAGTGCGGCAGCTCTCAACGTGGAACTGTTTATTACACTAATTCACCTCCTTATAGACTAAATCATTCAGGAAACGGTAATACGAATCTAGACAGGTGCACTGTAGGCCCAACCAGAGTGTTTACGTCGACAACGATCGCCCTAAGAGATTAGGAAAGGGGGATAGAGCCCTCTTGAAGCCATCAGGTGGAGGAAAGATGGTATCTTGAACTAGCAAGGGACGTGGGAATCGCGCAAAGCGTTTGTGCTAGCGCTATGGGAGGCACGGATCCTATGCGTTATTGACAAGGATGCAGAGGCTGCGCGAGCCTCGCATAATAAGATTAAGAAAGAATCTCTGCGATAAGCCGTACTAGACTGAACCCTGACGGTCTCGCAGGGTCGAACGATCCTCTTTTTCATAGATAGTAGTGGATACGAGGGTATGGTAGGCGCCTCGGCCGTTGCCCCGCGTGAGGGCATCTTCGAACGGCGCTACCTTGGAACCACCGACGAATCTATAGTGTACGTTGCCGAGCTTAACGGCATTGAAATGGCGATTGCTAGGTTCGTTAACTAACATCAAAATAACACGAGGCTCATCATTTTCTCCGACTGCTAGGCTGCTATTTAGGCAGTGCAAAATCCAAAGCGATCGTCGGGCTAGTTCGTGCTGTCTTCTATTTACAATCACGTTTGGGCCCTCTGATCGTTATAACTATAGCAAACGCCTACGTTCGATTAGATTCCCATCGAGATCCGTTGGATCCCCGCACACGTGGGCGTTCCTAGTAATGAAACCGCTGACGTTGAAGCAAAGTTAGCGGCAAAGGGAGGTGGAGTAGAGAACGGAGCGGAACAACCCCACCCCGAAGGGTCCGCCGGTCGAGTCCTTCTAGCAGCGACCGTAAAGCGTCGAGTGCGGCGGCGTATTAAAGAGAGATGGGCACAAGAGTGGGCGAAGGAGCGAACTGGCAAGCCGAACTAGCGTTTGGTGAAGGTTCTAGACAAGAAGGTGCTTCGGTTATTCGACTCACTATCAAAACCGTACACTTCTATTCTGATTCAGATGCGATCGATGCGCATCGCACTGAATCATTTCTTATTCAAAATCAAGGCGGTCGAATCAGATGAGTGTTACTGCAGCGAGGGGTCTTAAACACCGAGACACATCTTGATGCAGTGCCCGTTGTACGCTAACCTGAGGCAGACCTTCCTTGACAAGATCCGGATGACCGATCTTGGGGATTCGACGGATTACGATGCGATTGTATCGCACTCGCAGGCCACCCGCTACGTGGCCGAATTCATGCTTCAAACAGGCCTCCTAGGGCAGTTCCGGCACGTCGAAATCGAGCCAGAGCCGCCGAATGGAGGCGACGAAAACGATCTACTAGGACGATCTGGTAACGGCACAGGGGGTGAAGACGCTGGGTAGGAGGAACGCCAAGCCCGCGGCCAACCGAGAGGTCGTGGAAGAATACATCTAACTTGTCAACACACCAGTCGACGACGAGCGCCACCAATCGAGAACGAAGCAGGAGGATGTGGATACCAGGGGAAAGCGGAGATGGAGATGCAGAGGAAGCAACAGGCCAATATGAGGGCGCATTGAGAGATATATCGTGGGACTGAGGGCATTGCGGGCGTTTTGATACTGTTTTGGACTGATTTTTGGGCTGATTTCTATGGCAATACGCCGTTTTCCTTTGTATTTACTGTTTTATGCGCTTTGGCTGGCGTTCGGATCACTCTTGCTCCCGCCGGAGGAAGCGCCTGCATAGCCATACGCCACTAGTTAGGCTGCAACAGGTTAATAGAGTGTTGATTGATTGATTGATTGATAACCGAGGAAACTCTTGCATTGCGTGAGAGAATACTGATATAGACACATTTTTTGTTGCTCAATGGACCATTCTCATGCAAAATCTAGAGTACTCTTCCATTCTGGGGTCGTTGCGATCGACAATCTCCAATTTGACCTCCTTCCAGACTGGCATATCCCATCACATCCACCCCCCACTCAACAACCAAAATCTATAGTTGCCCTTTCGCCCATGTAGTTGGCCAGACAAGAATAGTGCTTGCCAGCATGGCGAGGGCAACACCCAGGTCGCCCACAGGAATCCATCCGAGCAAAGACCCGGGGATGATCAAGTCCAAACTGTCAATCACAAGTCGATTTAGAAGAGAAACAGTTGGTAGGGCCGGTTTCGAGATTTGCGAGTCACTAGATGCCTTGTCTTTCTCTTTTTTGTCCACGAAGCCGTTCTGAGATCTGGGTGCTGCCGGGCCAAGAAGAAGACCCGAGACAGTTCTAGCAATTGCTGTACAGATAGCGTAGAACCAGAACTTGTATGCTTCAAGAAGAATCGGCGTGTACCATGAAACCAAGAAGATGTTCATGTCATGTAGCTACGCTTCATGGTTAACACTGTGCTATCATTGCCGATAACTTGAAGCCGAGCAGCTCACCATAGTTGTGCCCTCCAGAACAAGATACATCCCCAAACAACTGGACTCAACTAACTCCAAAATCGCCGCCCTGTTTCTTACAGGATATCCTGCGGCCAGAATATCCTGAACATCTAAGAAACAGTCAAGGAAACAGAAGAAGCGGAGATAACGTCTCGCTAGAGGGTATTTAGTACTGGAACATGACTGATGCAGCCACAAAAAAACCTACCTAACCCTATCTGTGATGCCGCAATCGAGCATCTCATAGCAGCGGCATTGTCAAAACCGACTTCGCTTCCGATAAGGACCAGGCTATGGATTAGTCGGAGGGTCAAGTCCAGGCCGGCAGTGGTATTGGTGAAATTGGCCAGTTGCTTGGGGAGCGACGCCCTTGAATGGGCCGAGGATGGTTGAGCCATTGGCCAAAGCCTCGTATTTTGATGGGGTGGAGACACGGCGATCCCATGCACAAGAGGATGATATCTCAAGATTCCTGTTGTTACGTTGAGCGGCCAGTGTCCTTTTGAACGAAAGGCCCGGGGGAAGCGTTAGCAGCAGTAGGCCCTACATAAGCCATGAATCATCACCGAACCAGAGCGCTGGTACGGATGTTTCCCGCGCAAAAGCCAATACACAAAATACGATATCTGACCCTATCTGACAGTGGATATCCCGTATTGTGGTGGTGGCGGCGCCACGCTCGGGCCAAAGTGCGGGGATCTTCGAGGTGCAGGAGGGAGACGTATCAGGAAACTTGCTCCATCGCTCGTGCATGAAGTTAATAACTCCACCATTTCTGTCTATTTTCCGATCTTAAACAAAATTCAAGTTTCTCCTATACTAGTTCTTTACTTAAGCTCGTCTTATTAGCTTATTCCTCTTCCATCTTTGTCGTCAGGCACTCCAACTATCATGGAGCCCGCCACACAACCTCCTGAGATGGGTGAACGCAAGAACTCCCGTGAGGCAATGAAAGGTCTCGACCCAAGAATGCATGAAAAGCACGACAGCGAGGAGGCCTTGACATCTGAGCTTATCTCCGCTGGCTCTGAGCATCTCCAACGAAAATTAGGCGGAAAGGAAATCCAGCTGTTAGCGGTGGGTGGTGCTATTGGAACATGTTAGTGAGCCTTATCTATAAGAGGAGAACCGAACGATTGACTGACTTGTTCTATAGCTTTATTTGTTCAGATGGGCGCGAGTCTACCAAAGGGTGGACCGGCAGGCCTTTTCTTGGGTTTCGTTGTTTATGGAACCGTCATCTGGTGTGTTAACCAATGCTTCGGTGAGTCCTTTAATTCCTTGTTCTCGAGATATGGTGCATGCTGATGAAGGCATTATTTATAGCTGAAATGGTTACCTATCTTCCGATTGCTTCTCCCTTTATCCGCTTGGGTGGATTCTGGGTTGATGATGCCTGGGGTTTTGCGATGGGCTGGAACTACTTCTTCCTTATGGGTGAGTACCAATTTTTATGTCAATTTTATGACCTCTGACTGAATTTAATACATGAAGCCTTCGCTATCCCGTATGAAATCACGGCAATTAATGTCCTCCTTACGTACTGGACCGACAAAGTTCCGGTGGTCGCGGTTGTGATGATATGCTTGGTGATATATGCGTGCGTTGCCTGTCTCAATCACAATGGAATAGTAGATGAACTAACACGGGCTTTACAGTGGTCTAAATGGACTTGCAGTCAAGTATTTTGGGACTGCAGAGTTTTATCTAGCCATCTTCAAGGTCATCCTCATGCTGGGACTCATTGCCTACACTTTTGTCACCATGGTTGGTGGCAACCCAGAGCACTGGGCCTATGGATTTACCTATTGGAAGAACCCTGTACGTCAAACCGGACTTTTTCCTGTCATCTTGCTAATTTTGCTCTTTAAGGGTGCATTTGTCGAGTACCTCGCTCCTGGAAATACCGGACGCTTTCTCGGGTTTGTTTCTTGCATTATTCAGGGCTCCTTCACGTCAGTATCCACCATTGATTTAGCTCCACTTCTATTATGGCTGATTGTTTCTAAGTATGGTCGGTCCCGAGTTCATCGCGATGACAGCCGGAGAATCAGAGAATCCTCGCAAATTGATGCATCGGGCTTTCACCTCTTTCGTCTGGCGTCTCCTTCTTTTCTTCCTCGGTGGCGCTCTCTGCGTTGGCATTGTCATTCCTTACAATGACGCGCTTTTGCTGAAATATATCGAGGGAACCGAAGGCGGCACCGGAGCTGCGTAAGTTCTTTGTCCCAATATAGGCCCTTAATTCGAAGCTTACACGTGATATAGCTCTCCCTACGTCATTTCAATGGTCAAATTCGGAATCAAAGGTCTCCCCTCCCTGGTCAACGCTCTGATCATGACTTCCGTCATTTCTTGTGGAAACAACGTCGTTTATTCCTCCATTCGCACACTTCATGGCCTAGCGGCAGATGGCAAGGCACCCGCAATCTTTGCCAAATGTAACAAATTCGGTATTCCAGTCTACTCCGTCATCGCAGCACTCGCGTTCTGCCTTCTTTCCTTGCTACAGCTTGGCAATACCTCTGCCACTGTTCTCAACTGGCTAGTCGGAATCTGCACCGCATCTTACATGATCAACTACTTCGCGACGGTCGTTACATACCTGCATTTCTACGCCGCTCTCAAACGCCAAGGCATTGACCGAAAGACGCTGCCATATCGGGGATACTTCCAGCCTTATGCGGCATATTATGCCGCAGTGATGACATTTGTCGTGGCCTTGGTTCTCGGATACACTGTTTTCATTGATGGCCATTGGGATATTACGACATTCTTTACATCTTACCTGATGATAGGGTTTTTCATTGTGGCGTTTGTATTTTGGAAGCTTTTCAAGCGGACATCTTATGTTCGTCCGGGGACGGCAGATCTTCAGCTTGGGGATATCAAGGCCCAGATTGATCTCTATGAGGCGTTATATGAGCCACCAAAAAGGGGAAAGATTTCGGGTTGGTTTAACAGCTTGTTTGAGTAGTCTGAGGGTTATCTATTGGGAGGGAAGTGGGTTTGGTGGGGTTCTCTCCTTGGGCACATTTGCTTTCTTATATTATTAGTGACATCACTTTAAGATCGAGTTCATGTATTGATCTGCCAGTGTTCTATCTGCTTAAATTCTCAGGCTAGTATTGAAAAGGGGTACAAATCTAACAATAGAATTTCTAAGCAGGCAGACCGTTTTCTACTATCTAATGACCATTGACTATTTAAGGCCCTGAACGATTTTCATCTTTCCGAGTTATCTGATATTCGCCCATTCTATCTTTCTTTCACTAGCGCACAACATCATCGGCGTTCAAAATCAAAGTTGCGAAAAAAAGAGGCTCTCGAACAAATTCAGCGGCTCGAATAAACTCATCAGTCGTATGCGCCCGGTTGAGGTTCTCCACCAGATTCACAGGTGTGAATCTATAGATGTTCTTGGTTAAGGCCCAAAAGAATTTAGTGTCCGTGTTTGCTGGCATCAAGTAGGGTGTGACAATAAGATCATCATCTGGGCCCAATGGCTTAAGAACATTTTTGATGGTGCCAGACAAGATACGGTAGGGTTCTGCATCAACGGGAGAAACGGGAGCTGGCTCTAGGGCGTCAACTCCGAACATGCAGGTTTTCCCTTTCTCAGCAGTGTTACATGGTGAGTGAAACCCTGCGAATGCCATTCCGTGCTTTCTAGCAATTGGTCTGACAAGAGACTCGTAGTGTGCTTCAACCTCAGCGATGGAGGTTTCGACAGCCAGGCGCAGGTTGACCAATGTAGATGCTGTTTCGGGGATAGCATTGATCTTGACACCGCCGTTGATCTTTCCAACGGACTGACTTGTCTTGAAGAAGTATCTCATTTCATCCAATGCCTGTGCAAGTTGCTTTTGGCTGGTACTGTCCTCTTGTGCGACCATGCTCAATTTGTCCCGAACTGACTGCGGAAAGCTCGACTCGGGAGCATGAGCAGCGCCGCACTCTAAGAAGCGAAACATTGGATTCTTCGGAGTGACTTTTCCGGTGAATGGGTTGCTCTCTATTGCAACTACAATTTCCGATAGAATACCGATGACATTATGATCCGGCGGGTTACTCGCATGGCCGCCTGTCGAGGAAACATTGATCCCGACGTCCAAGTAGCCTTTTTCTGCGACACTAACCATTGCAAAGGATTGGTCGAATTCTCTTTGGATACCAGTGGAGCCCTCATCCATGATCAAGTAAAGCCCGTCATCTCCATACTTGTCATGAAGGAAATCCGAGATAGGCCTTCCGCAATTCTCACCGCTAATCTCTTCGTCGCAGCCAAATGCCAGTATGACCGTTCTTTTCGGTTTGAATCCGCTCCTAATCAAAAGATCCAAGCTCTCAATGATGGATATCAAGTAGCCTTTGTCGTCGGTAGCGCCACGACCCCAGATAATCTCACCATCGAAGTGACCGTCATAGGGCGGATGAGTCCAATCCTTGACATTCTCTGCAAGCACTGGCACGACGTCTTGATGTGCGAGCATGAGAACTGGTTTAGCCTCCGAAGGTGGGACACTGCCTTCCCAAGTCAATATCAACCCATGTATATTGGCGTGATCCAGCTGAACGTTTTCGAACACAGTAGGATAGCTGGTTTTGATATAATCCTCGACTTGGAAAAATATATTCCATCTATTGTCTTCGCCAATGGTTCCCAAGTCGTCATAGCTCTCAGACGGGATACGAATGATCCCAGACAGCTTGTTGATGATTTCTCGATGATATTCCACGGACTCGACTTTCTCACGAACATACTGTTCGGCTTGTTTGTTCCTTGGAGACAGCTGCGGTACTTGCTGGCATATCCCAGACTCTATTCCAGGGCCGTAAATGTCCAGTTCGGGTGGGTTAGAAGACCGTACGGTATTGTTAATAAATGCGATAGACGCTGAAATGAGACCAATGGCGAGCGTGCCATACATGAACCAGGAGCTAATTGTGCCCTTATCTTGCCGCTGGATGATTTGTTCTGACATTGCAAGGTAGGTTGAAAGGGCAGGATATTGGTTGGGGTGAATTCATGATAGGCTCGAGTCTATGCGCGAATCTACCTGGGATATATTTCGAAATCCAGGCTAGTTTCCGAGTCTACGTTCAAACTAATACTTTGTCGCAGATCTATTCGTAAGACTTACTTCGTATACCATCACAGTCATGTTTGATTGGAGGTACCGATAACCGGTTACAAGTTGCGGGGGAATGAAGTTAAATCCAGGTGCCGATGTAACCTTCTGGGAACGGATAGATTAGAATTGGGTTTGATACCTATTCAAGTATCTTACAGCGCGTAATCAACCTGAAAGGCATCTTACTCCGCCCTGTGGACCGAATAGGAAGTTTAATCCACGTTGATAAGCAGTCTTATCAAGGACTGTATCAAATGCTTGGAAGAGAGGCAATTTGTTTCCCGTGATACTCGAAATTAGTCCGATCGAATGAGTATAATTTGTGGGATAGATTCACACGAATTTTACTAATAATAAGTCTTGCATGGTGAATCCCTTCCTCTCTTCTTCCTTCAACTTTCACTTTGGATCATACTACTTCCCAAGCACATTAGGAGTCAAAGATAAACATTCCTTATCGGACCCATACATACATTCATCTGCCAACCTTCACCACAACACGATCAACAAACAAGATGTTGACGCCCAAAGCATCACCATCACCTGCCGCAAATGAATTCCGCAGCGACACCTTCACAACACCAACACCGTCCATGCTGGCTGCCATGGCGACCGCATCGTTCGGAGACGACGTGTACCAAGAAGACCACATCACCACCAAATTTCAACGGGAAATCGCACGACTTACCGGAATGGAAGATTCCTTGTTCATGATCTCCGGAACCATGGGCAACCAGATCGGAGTCCGCGTTCATCTCAACCAACCTCCGCACTCTGTACTGTGCGACTATCGTGCTCACGTCTACGCCGAGGAAGGGTCCGGATTAGCGGTCTTGTCTCAAGCTATGGTGACTCCTGTACACCCAGCTAATGGCATATATCTGACCTTGGACGATGTCAAGAAGTGGACCGTCTTGGGAGAGGATATTCATACGGCGCCGACAAAAGTGATCAGTCTCGAGGTGACAATAGGCGGAGTGGTGACCCCCATGGAAGAAATCCAAAAGATTTCTGAATTTGCGCATGCCCATGATATCAAAGTCCATTGCGACGGGGCTCGCTTGTGGAATGCCTCTGCAGCGACTGGTTACTCTTTGGCCGATTACTGCCATCATTTTGATACCGTATCGATGTGTGTTTCCAAGGGACTCGGTGCACCAGTCGGTGGAGTCCTTGCCAGCACCGCGTCCAACATCAAGCGAGCTAGGTGGCTGAGGAAGCAGCTGGGAGGTGGCATTCGACAGGCCGGTGTCTTAACGGCTCCAGCGCTGGTGGCACTAGAGGAGGTCTGGCCGACCATGAAAGAGACACATGAGAAGACAAAGAAACTGGAGAAAGACTTGGCTGCACTTGGTGTTGTACCTCAAATTCCGGTCGATACAAATTTCTTTTTCATCGACGCGAAGAGGTCAAATGTGAGTATGGACATTTTGTTGGAGCAATGTGCAAAGGTCAAGGTGAAGCTTATGGATGAGCGAATTTCTCTGCATCACCAAATAAGTGATGAAGCCATCGAGAATCTCAAGGCTGCAATTGCTGAGACTGTGAAATTGACCAAAGCTTTACCGCCAGGCTATGTCTCCAAGGCCTCGTCAGGTGGATATGGAAGTACCTCGAAAATGAATGAATATAGCTAGTTGGTGGGATTTGGAGATGTATGCTCTGTAGCAGAGGCTCAATGACAAAATGTTGTTTAAATTGATGGGATTATTTACCTTTTAAAATTTTGAGAGTTCTGTAAAGTTAGTTCTCTTTTCTCCTGTCGCTAGATTCAGAGCTAACAGTATGAAGGGCCGCACAAATGCGAACGAGACGTACAACGGTTAGAATCAAAAGAATAATCAGGAAGAGTGAATTCACATAAATAGGCTAACAGAGAACTACGATCAACCACGCATCGATCGATCGGCATGATCAAGCGCTCTGCGTCGGGTCACCCAGCGCAGCTGCCGGCTTATAGTCGCTGAAATCATATTCAACATCATAGTCCTCCTCATCAACATCCCCATCACTCAGCTCGACATCTTGCAGATTCTCCCCATCATCAATCTCATCAGCGGTGAAACCATAATCCTCTTTCCGAATCTTCTTCCAAGCAGCAATGGTTTGTCGTCGGGTCAGACAGAAAGGAAGCTTGGACAGCGCAACACACCCATCCTGAGTGACTTCCACCGTCTGCCCAATCGAACTAGCCGTATCAGTGGCCTTGTCCATCAGGATGATATGGATAAAAAACACCATGCCCGGTTGTGCGACCACATTCTGACCACGTACGAACATGGGGAAATCCATCCACGTAGGCGAGAAAGTCGCGCCCAAGCTATAGCCACAACTGTTGAAACGTTGATCCCGGAAGCCATTCTCGTCCGCAACACGAGCATAAGCCTCGAACACATCGCCGATCTCTCGGCCTGGTTTAAGGGCCGCCATGGCTGCCTCCATTTGGAGTATGTTGACCTTGTGCATATCTCGGGCTAGCTTGGTGATACCGCCAATCGGGATCGTACGCATCAGACACGCATGGTAGTGCTTGTAAGCTGCGGCATGCTCGAGCGTGAGCTGTCGATCAATCTTATCTTTGCCCGTCGAGTACCGAGTAAGAACAGCCTTGTTACCCGAGACAAGGATGTTCTCGTTAGCAGGATCATCACCGCCGCCCTCGTAGACTGTGCCGACAATTTCGCGCCACAGGTCGCCTTCGTAGGCTCCCGGTTTTGCCAGCTTGAGGGTACGGATGAGAGCGAAGTCGGCGAGATAGGCTGCCTTTCGAACCTTGCGCATTTCAGCTTCTGATTTAAGAATGCGAAGTTCCCGGGTGAATAGATCGCTGTGGTCTACTAGCGTGCAGAGGCCGTTCACGGCTTCTTCCAATGCTTTTCCCAGGCGGTGCGTCAAGGAGCAGGAGTCAGGTTCGTAGCCAATTCGCTTGGATGGCGAGTTGATTCCAAATTGCTGCAGGACCTTGGGAACTAAGGACACGGGGTTGCTGCCAGCGTCGTCAGATCGGATGAGGATATCCTTTTGTTCCAAAATTGAAGTGTAGAGAGCTTGACGCAGGTCCGGGATTCGAGTGATCAGTCGCATGGAGCCATCCTTGTGGAAGTACATGGCTTGAAAGAAGACATAACCGAAGGTATCGAAACCGGTCAAGTAATAGAGAGACTCTTGTTTTGTCATGAGAAAGCCATCGAGATTCTCTCGCTCCATGAGCTGCAGGGCCCGCTGTTGGCGCTCTTTGAATTCGGATTCTGAGAAGTACAGGGCCTTTTTGAAAGGTTGGGCTTTCTTGAGCGCTGCCATTTTGATCTGAAAATAGTGGTGAGGAGAATTTTCGATTATTGGGTTGTTTGATTCCGCTCAGGGCCATTAGAGTGCACTCATTCTTATACTTAATCTATTACCCCTCATATTGTAACTTATGAACCAGCATGGGAAGATAGTCCGCTGGTCCGAATTAGGATTCTTGCTCCGCACGTTTCACGAGTCTATCATCTCAGCCGCCTGCCATGTGGAAGCCCCTCAGCGGGGTCAAAGCTTACAACTGTAATAATACCGACTGATAGCGGAATAGAGTTTTCCGAGGGAAACACGCTCTGATATACTACATCCAGGAACTTAGCCCTCGTCCTCGTCGCTACGCCTGGATCCAGCTATCATGCGCCGATGAAACAAACGCACCTCCCGTCATCCGGGCCAGAAACGTATGGAATCGAGTCCGAACCCAGAAGAATGAATGCTTGAATCAAGACTGCTATTCTTCCACCAGAGTCCCCTTATCTTCCATTGACAAATAGATTTTTCGTCGACCAATTGTCGCCATAGCGATCATCGGTGTTGCACTCTTGATTTATCGCGTCTGCTAGCGACTATTCTTCAGTTCTCGGGCAAAATCCCAGGTCCCAGCTATTCTCACAGACTGGTCTCGGATTCAGAAAGCCAATTCCAAGTACGCGCACGCAAGGAATTCATGACCTCAACAACCATACTGTATAGCCTGGTCGGACGCGTGGTTCCCATTGCGCTCTCGTTTGATTCCTCGACAGCCTTGTGCTAGGTCCAAGGGGCTGATACTTCCTTGGACATTCATCCTTTTATCGCCTACTCCTCGGTTACAGCATGCGGCTCGAAGAAGATTATAAGCCATACACAACCCCCATCCATTAGTCGAAAAAAGCCGGCCACGACTCAAAATGGACATGCCCCACGATAAGATCCGTCTTGGCAGGGCGAGGCGCAAGGCGTACTGAAGATGGGGGAGTTCGCTTAGTTGTACCGGAATGAGGCTTAGTCGACTTGGCGCGCTAACAACAGACCACGATATCGCGACATAAGAGAGGCCATACCTAAGTTCCCAACTTCGTCATTCTCAACTTAGTCTTTAAATCAATCTCCAACATCCGGCATTATGACGGGAAATTCAAACAACGACCAAGACCAAGCCGTTGAGAACATCATCATCGCGGCCGATCTTGGCCGACTCGACCTCGTCACCAAGCTACTGGAGGACGGAGCAGATCCGAACACGGTAGACGAGATCGGAACCTCGGCTCTTCACAATGCAGCAAAAAAGGGTCATTGGCATATCGCCCGTCTTCTCCTAGAGAAGAATGCATCGCCCACGCTTCAGGATGGGAATAATTCAATTCCACTCCATCTCGCTATCCGTGCCGGACACAAGCAGATTGTCCGGTTACTGCTTGAATGTGATCCATCCATGTGCGAGTTCAAGGGAAATGGAAGAAATTCGCCAATTCACATTGCCGCGCTCTTTGGTTATGCAGAGATTATACAGAACCTTCTGGATTGCGGTGCTGTCACCCTTGATAAATCGGGAAATTGGACGGCGTTACATCTGGCGGCTTTGAAAGGCCATGATGAAGTCTGTGATATTCTTCTGAAACACGATAAGAGTTTGACGCGGACATTATGGGAGCGAATGACCGGGCCCAGTTTACAGGTTGATTCAAAGCTGTACGATGGGAAAACGCCCTTTGTACACGCGGTTGAGAAGCAGCATAACCGGACTGTCGAGGTATTTCTGCGTCATTACCCGGAACTGGTGAAGAGTGGAGATGGCCACCACCATAAGTGGTTGCTTTTCCATCGGGTTATTGAGTTGAAACAGATTGATATGGTTCGGATATTCTTGAGACATGGCGTGGATCTGGAGATGAGAAATAGCTATGGGAAGGGGGCGTTGCATTTGGCTGTCGCCAGGGAGGATACGGAGTTGATTCAGCTTATCCTTGACCATGGTGCTGTTGTTGATGCGAAGGATAAGTGTGGGTACACCCCTGAGGATATGACGCGGGATCCAAAGATTAGGATGATATTGCGCAATCATGCTAGGGCGCAGTCTAAGAGCACGTTACCGGCAGTGGCGCCGATGGTATCGGCTCCGCCACCTGAGTATAAAGCGTGATCTAGCCAAGTCCAAGATTGTATATGCTGAGGTGATGGGATCGATAACGAAGGTAAATAAAGAAGCAATGTCAAATCATGTACTATCAATTTCATATGAATCTTATCACATCCAAACTGATTCATATGTAACCCTCCAATATTCACAAGTCATTTCAAACCACCGACGAGGCTACTGCCTCAAATCCTCACCAATACCAATCAAATATTTACACCGGTCCCGCTGTGCCTGCGGCACACTCTCCATCCGAGTCTCATTCGTCCGAATAAAAATCCTCTTGTAAGCATCATCCCCCTTCCCCCAAGTCTTCCACTCCGGACTCCCAGGGTACCGATATTTATTCGGATCCAAAGACCTCACAAAACTAGTCCAATACCCCTGCATCACAGGCACAATATTGGCATTAATATTCCAGTACGAATCCGGCGGTACACCACTCACGTACTGCGGTCCCCAGATCGCATTGACCTCGACCGTGTGCGAGACTCCCGTGCCGTTACCCTCGGACCAGGGATCTAGCACTGCGTAGTGATAGTTCCAGCTGGGGAGGTTGGCTGCGGCGTAGACGGAGGACATGTCAATGCCGGGACAGATGTAGCGTATCTCGCCGTAGGCGTTGCTTGCGGGACGCCAGTAGGGTTTTGCGTTTGGGAAATCCTGCGTTTGGTCCTCGGTGAGGTACATGCTGTTTATTTTGGATAGTTGTGCTTGCGTGATAGTCGGGAATTGGTCTTTGAGGAAGTTGTCTGCATCTGTGACGCTGGCGGTGCCTTTTGGGACGAAAATTGTGCCTTCGTTTGTGTCGTCGCCGAATATCACGGGGACTTTGATGAATTTTCCTTCGTGGAAGAGCTTGAGGGTGTGATCTTGAACAAGATCTTCGTCGACGGTTGGGCCATATAAGTACAGTGGGTCTCCTGGTGCTCCCGGGTAAGGGGTGCGAATGTTTTGTGCTTGGAGGGCACTGATGTCTAGCTTGCGAAGACAGGCGAGGGAGTCGCTGTTCGTGTTACAACCCGTACGGGTGGCTAGTTTGTCGTATGCGAATTGGCTTTCAGAGACATTGAGCATGTTTGCAAAGCTTTGAGATTCAGCTGCGGCGCCAATGAATAGTTTATCGTTGCGTCCGCCATATGCAGAGAGCAAGAGGGTTACTGATGCACCGCCGGCACTGTCGCCGCCAATGACAACGTGGTCTGGGTCACCGCCAAACTATAGATACAAGTCAGCCCCATTCATCCAAGATGATATGTTATGACCTACCTTGCTGATGTGTTTTTGCACCCACTCGAGAGCCTTGATCTGATCTTTCAGACCATTGTTCAGGCTGGCTCCATTCTCAACTTCTTCACCGGCCAGAAAGCCGTAAGGCCCAACACGGTAATTGAAAGTAACGACGACGATATTCAAGTCTGAGGCCTCAACCAAGCCGGTACCGTTATAATTCTGGTTTGACAGAGACGCAAAGCCCCCGCCTTGAATGAAGAAGTACACTGGTAATTTCTTGTTTGCCTGGACAGCCTCCGTGGGGGCGTAAATATCTAGGAACAGGCAGTCTTCTGAGGACCCATGGGGCACAGCCGTGTTGAGACTGTAGGCGACGGGAATACAAACGTCGCCATGCTGAGCAGAGCATCAGCAATGAACAGGACTGGGAAGTTGTGAAGGTCAGAATTCAATGCTTACCTGAGTTGCCGGTTGAACTCCCTTTTGTGAGATGGGGTCCTGGGGGGCTGCAAAGCGCAAATCGTTGACTGGAGGAGCAGCGTAGCGCATCCCAAGCCACTGCGAGACACCACTCGCGAGTGAACGGCCCTCATAGCTTGTATACCCCAGATCAACGACTGGAGACTTGGCCGCTGCCAGGCCAAGCAGAAAAAAGAGGTAAAAATTTGCCATATCCGACCATGTTGGACTCGAAAGGATGGTCTGGAGGCCCATCACATTACAGTCTTATGAATGAGAGACTTCGGCCCCCGGTGCTCAAAAGTAGAGCCGAGATGCAGGTCAGGGTTACTCCAGGCGCGCTGATATGGAGGGCCTCACGATGTAATAATCCGGAAACAGGGCGATCCCTGTACCTAAATAGTTAGACCGGGTTGCCTGACCAGCCGTGGGCCTGAAATGGGAACCTGTCGGTGAAGAGAAGCTCTGGAAAGTAACCTTGAGAAGATCCCCAGCCCCAATAGGGGGTATTGGGAGGACCCAGCCAATCTAGGCCCTCCCTTGCGCGGTGATTTGAAGGTCCGTTCAAGTGACACCAAACACGAGCAGCAGAAAAAGCACGAAACAAGTGTTTAGACCAAAACATCCAAAGTGGCACTGGCTGGGCTCAGTGGCTGGGCTGGTTGCGGCTCAGCTCCACTTTTCGGCCTTGTTGCTTGTTCCCCGCAAAAAAAAAGCAGATCCGTCACCCGCCTCGAGCTCGACTGAGAATTGAAACCGCCTCTTCTTGCATCGCCAAAATGTCCGAAGAGGAAGATGACTACATGTCCATGGTGATCGAAGAGCCCACCCAAAAAGAAACCTTCACCCAACGTAAACGTCGTGAACAGCGAGAGGTAAGACCTCCACCTCCCCTTCCCCTTGCTTTTGCTTTCACTCTCTCCCCCTCGTCAGTCACTAGCTTACTCGGAAATCCAATATTTCGCGGGAACTATACCATCCAAGCTCCACCGATCACTAACCTTCTTCCTTCTCTATTCACAGGCCGAAGCCCGCGGACGAGTCCCCTCCAAAGCAGAACGCGCCGCACAAGAAGCAGCCCGCCGCGATGAAGCCCTCGCCAAAAGCACCCTGGACCCATCCAACAAGGGTTTCCAGATGATGGCAAAACTAGGCTTCAAGCCTGGCGAGTCACTCGGGAAACGCGATTCTTCCGGTCCATCGAGCGCGACTTCGACGAAAGAGGACGGGTCGGACTCGACATCTCGGCCGGCCCCAGCCGCCCGCTCGGAACCATTGAATCTCATTTTTAAGGAGGGTCGGGGCGGTATTGGCCTGGATAGTGAGAAGAAGCGGAAGATCCGGGAGGAAGCTGCTGAGGCGACGAAGAGGGTTAAGCAGGATGAGGGTGATTATCGGGATCGGGTGCGCGAGGAGCGGGAGGCTCGACGCGCTGAGGCGCATGTTCGTGCTGCGCAGAAAGTTGCGGAGAGGTTAGATGCCGAGGTGGGGAATGCTGAGGCTGAAGCTCAAGGGGAGGACGAGTCTCGCGCGACCGATACATCGAAGTCACAAGCTAAGGCCGGTGACGTGATCGACAGCGATGAAGACGAGGATGAATCTCGCAAGACCAACCCGCCCAAAACGAAGCACTACAAACCAACCGCCCAACTCAACATCCTCTACCGGGGTCTAGTCCGCGAGCGCGAAGAACGCGAACGATCCATCCAAGCCCGCCACGCCCTTCAAACCTCCCTCCCATCCTCATTCTTCCCCAGAGCCAAATTACCAGGCTACACGGACGTGACTCTAGATAATGATGACCAGCAAGCCCTCGGAACAAGAGAGGCATATACCGCGATCGTGGAGCAGGAACTCGAAGAAGAAGATCCCGAGTTGGACGCCTTCAATGCCCTGGAACCAGCAGAGCGATTGCGGATGTTGGTGGTTTATCTCCGAGATACATACAGGTATTGTTTCTGGTGTAAATACCGCTATGAAACGGATGATGAGTTGGAGGGGTGTCCCGGGTTGACGGAGGAGGATCATGATTGATGCTGCAGTGCTGCCATTCCCAATGCTTACAGTTGGAGAGCATCCCCCCCCCCGGCCCATACCCAGTGTACAATGATATCACACATTACGAACCAATAGAGGAAATTATGACTTGAATTAAATGCGCCGCAACATGTTTTATGCGCATTGCTTGATTGGAATTAGCGCATTGGGCCGTTTGCGCTCTGGAGAGACAACACCAAGCCGGAAAAATCATTATCAATACATCAATATGCTGATGCAACTCGTACTATACACATATCTCCCCTGGTATCATAGAAAGAAAAACTCGAAAATCCACCACTGAACATAACCCGGCTGCTAGTCTTTTGCAGAGACTATACCCGAATCTTGATCTTGTTGATCAAATCCGCAGTAGCTCTGACTGCAGCCCCGACACTCAATCCCAGGCGCACGGCGCCACACATGCAGAAAGAACACAAAAGTAAAGAACATAAGAAAAATAAAAATAAGAGAAAGAGATATGGAATATTCCAGCAAGAGCACAGAAAGAAAGAAAAGAACACAAACAACCACACAATGCACCCACCTAATATCACCTCAGACCAATCAACCCAATTGATTCATCAACTCCGCCAAAGACCTCCTCCGACACCTCTGCAACGAAGTATAACACCCCTCACAAACCCGCAAACAACAAAACACACACCGATGCCGAATCTCCCGATCCATCTTCTGGCACGTCATACACGGCACAGGACACCAGGTATTCTGCGCAACGGGCATATTGCGATGTTCCTGGAAACAGGCATAGTGGATTTTACTGAGGGGGGCTGCGATGGGCTCAATGTCATCGGAGGGGGTGTAGGATGCTTGTTCGTCGCTGGAGGTTTGGTCGAGAGGGGTGCTGCCGCCTTCGGGGGTGGGGATGAAGTCTTCTAGGGGTGTGAGGGCGTCGGTGGATGTGGAGGGTTGGGGTGCTGGTGTGAGGTCTGGAGGGGGTGCTTGGGATGGCGTTGGTGGTTGTTGCGATGTGGGTGCGGAGGGGCCTCGTGAAGCTTGGTTTGTTTGCGCTGGTTGTGGTCGGGGTGCTGGAGGAGTAGCTTGGGCAGCGTGGTAGCCGGGTAATGATTGAGTGATGGGTGGTTGCACTTGCGCTGGCGCTTGCACTGGCGATTGCGCCTGTGTATAAGCGGGCTGCGATTGCGCTGGTCGTGTTTGCGATTGCGGCGGGGCTTGCGGCGAAACAGCTACCGGAATTCCAGAAGCAGGAGCCTGCTGCGAAGGTTGTCGCAACCCCAACTTTGGAGTCCCAGTAACAGGCGACGTCCCACTCGGCGGTGCTTTGCGCAGTACCTCTCTCCTCGGAGGCACCATTGATGAAGACCTCGGCGGTGCCTGTGCAGAAACCGGTTGCGGCAATTCCTCCTTCGGAGTCGGTGGGAGATCCTTATTCGGAGCAGGTGGGAGATCCTTGGGTTTTGACTGCGGTGCAGAGACAATCGTCGTCAGACTCGGGGTCGACGACGAAGAGTCTGGTTGTGAATCGGTGGATTTCTTGCTGTGGAAGGAGAATTGGGACTTTGTGGCGGCGGAGCCATTTTTCATGGCTGTCAGCGATGGAACGCGCAGGCCTCGAGGGCGTTTTTCCGAGTCGAAAATCGCCATTTTTAGCGGGGAGAGGCGTAGCTGGGAGTCGCTGGGCGAAAAGTATGTATAGATCTGGCGCAACGTGGGTGGATATAGTGGCTATCACCGATTATCTGCGCCACCGTTTTTTAGCGACGATCTCGGGTCGATGGGTCGCAGGGTACAGAGGAGGGATATTGTAGCTCTGGTTGTTGGTTGAAGGGAGGTAGAGAGACGATGGATGGAAAGAGATTAAAAGAGGGAAAACTAATGAGACTTGAGCAGATCTTCGAAAATAGACCAGACCAGAAATGAAAAAAGCGAGATGAAGGCCGGTGTAATCTTAATTTGAGGGGGTGACCCAGCAAGTTTTCCGTTTTCCTTCCAAGTCGAGAGAGACAGTCATTCAAGCACTAAAAATCACTAAAATCAACTAAAAAATTCCCTGGAAAAGAAACCCACCGATCCCAAACTCTCAGCCCCCCCAAATCCAGAAAATCAGAAATCAGGAACCAACCAGGAACCAACCACTTCACCTTCGCATTCGATCGCGCCCCCTGAAATAAGACCAACCCAGCACGAGTACTGCGGCACTGCCGGTGACAGCACACCGCATACAGCACACAAGCATACCGCACATAGCAGCGATCGTCGCCTTCTTCCATACTCAATGGAATCATCATGGACACACTATGTACCTTACTGTATGTACAGTATGTACAGTATGTACAGTACCCCCCATCGGTCGATCCGACCATGGAATTCCGTACAGTAGGCTCCTTCATCACGATCGCAGCGTGGCACAGCCATTGGCCCGTACTAAACGAAAATGGAGATACCCTGGCCCCTCAGGGACTTTGATACGCAAGTGGAGATCTTACCCTGATGCCTGATTGTCTGATTGTTCAATTGTTTCATCTCCTCCCAACCAAGTGGGGGCCATTGGCCCTGTTGGACCCGTCACAAACGGGCGGCGCTAGAGTCAATAGATCGGGACTGGCGTGATAACTAAAGACCGAACAGTCTGTTTATACTCGGTACAGTAAGAGTAAGTGACCCGGCATTTCCTTGATTGAAGAGCTCTAAAAATCAAGAAAGAATAAAGCTTGAAATCTCTACTAGTACACTAAAGTACATACACATAGCTTGCTAAGTTGCTACAATAGTAAATACTCACCCCCTATCCCAGCTCTTAGAGTACCGCCTTTTTTTCTGATCCTCCGGCATCCCACGGATATCTTCTCCCGGCGGTGATATCATTGGCAGCAATCCTTTTTTTTTCTTCGCCTATCACGGACTTGGCCGTCATCGGGTCGCCGAGCTGAGCTTGTGGAAATTTGAGTTTCCTCGAGGACGTCATGTTGACTTGCCCAGCAATAATGGATCCTTTGATACGAGAGGGTGTACTTCGTAGAGCGAACCTGTCGATTTTGTTGTTTGTTTTGGGGCTAGCTTAGCCATTGTCGCGTATGTTCGCGAACTGCTTGACTAGCTCTGCGCCACGAGGATCGATGGTCAGCTCAGCTTGCAGATAGCCTTAGGGCGCTGTAGCCGCTGGCTGGATAGTGAGAAGAGGCAACCAAGTTATCAATATTTCTTGATGCTATTACAGACCGCTAATAGAAGAAATCTCTATTGCTTCCTTTTCTTTTTAGTCTCTGACTGCAAAAGAGAGCTAGCCGATCTCTCAAGCGAATTCCCTAGCTCTCTTCTCGTTCTATCTTATCAATTTATGTGGATAGTCGAAATCTGAATATGCACAATTCCTTGTCGCGCAGAGCTCCCACGAGCTAAATCAGAAAAATTCCAACTTAATTGCCTAAGGCAAGTACAAAGTCTTGATGTGTTCCATCCGCTACATAACCACTCAACCAAAGCTTTTTTCCATTGAGGACCTCGAGCTATCTACCTGCCCAACGCAAAACAAATGCCCCGGAGTTATGCAATGGGCAGCCATACATATCAATGCAGATCAGCGACCTATTTAGCAGGTTTACGCCAATCTAGAGTCGCCGGGAAACCAGGATAGAAGGAGACTGTCAAACAAAAACTTGCACGAGCTGGATTCCTGCAGAGAGGTCAGGTTCGTCCCGGCGACCCTTCTTAACTTCGTCTTGGAGATATGCGTAAACCCATCGCACGACCGACAGAAAGTACATCATTTGTTCTTTTAGGTGCCTATTTATCAGAGAAACAATGACATGGACTGCGCTACTATCTACTTGCGCTTTACAGGGGCCACAACCTCAAGCGAACGAAAAGGTATCATATTTCGTTTTTCCGGAAGCTTTATCCATCCCGAATAATATCTAGCTTTCGGGTTCCCCAACAGGCATATATGATCTGCGTTCCCTCGCAGCCTAAACCATCACAAAAGACAAATGTTAGCGGCTATTTCCACGAACAAGGAACCAGAAAAAGTAATCGGTTCAAATAGCACCAATTTGCTTCTGTGCCTTTGTTTCCTTTTATTGGTAATACTGCTTTTGCTTACCTCGATATACTTCTCAATCCAGGGCTTAAGCAATGCCCACGCGAGTAACCCGCCAGTAGCAAAAATGAAAATGAATACCACGGCCTCGTCCTTTCGAGAATCGCGTTCTATGCATGAGGGATTCGGTTAGCGGGTGGACCGTACCATGCGCGATTGCTTTTGGGCTTTGGTGGATTGGCTAATAGTCTACTACCCATACATACTACCTTGATAGTATGGATGGCAGTATAGACTAGATATTGCAAGACGAGTATCATCCACCACGGGGCCACTCACGAAAGCAAGTCGTAAAAACATCCTCCTCCTTCGCATCCTTACAAATCGGCAACTCATAGTCCAAACAGAACTTGCGATTACAATCATTGCAGCTCAACGCGCGGTATTTCTGCGCGCGCTCGGTGATTGTACCTGCATCCGTGGATTCGGGTTCGGTGTCTATCTCGACCTGCTGCTGTTGCTGTTTTCTTTTTTGTTGCTGTTGCGAGAGATCATTCTCTAGCTCCTCGGTGCTGAACGCGCGTTCGTAGAGCTTGTTGTTGAGACCGGTGCCGGTGCCGGAGCTGGATTTGGATGGGTCGAGGGGGATGATGGTGCTATTTGAGAAGCAGGTGCATTTGCAGAAGGAGGTTGGTGCTAAAGGGGAGAGAAAGGGTTAGTTGGGGTGTTAGGTAGGTATGGACTTTTTGGGGGTTGGAGCCGCGCGGGTGCGGAGCGGAGCTTGGTGGTTGAGGTGGATGGGGAGCTGGTGGGGTGTGCGCCTTACTGGATGCTGCTGTAAATGATGCGATTGATAGGAGGGCGAGGAGCAGCAGGAGCAAGTGTGCCCTGCTGCTTTGTAGACATCGCCTTGGGTACATATTGTTTGGGTTGTCTCATCAGGAAAGACACCCAGCACTTCCGATGATGAGGTTATCGCGGCCACTTATCGGGGCCCACGTGATCGGATAGACCTTATAGGCTGGAATGGGACTATGGGACTAGCAGTTATAGAAACCAAGTAGCTATCAAGGGTATGAGAATTGTTGGAATTATGTTCAAGATATATTACAAAATAGCAAAGCCGTCTTATATATACTGCTCGTCCTTTTGCATTCAATCCCAGCCGACAAAGATCTAAGACTTCCCCTTCATACCCTTCTTCCGGTTCTCTCTCTGTCTCTGCTCCTTGGCCGCATCGCGTCGCCTCTTCTTCCAAGCACGATTGTTCTCACCGCGATTCTCCCAGAACCATTTCGTAAACTCAGTTTCTTCCTTGGGTCCTTCCTTCTCCCGGGCTTTCGAAACAGGGGTATCAACAGAAAACTCTCCCTCGTCATCCTCCACGTCATCGGCCTCGGTCCAGTTCATGCGACGGTTCGCCATGGTAGTGTCGGGTGTAGGTGCGGCACTCCGCAAGCCTCGGATCTGGAGATCCTTCTTGGTGAATGGCGTGAAGGGGGTTTGAGGCTCTGCGGATTGCGGCTCATCTTCGGACTCAATGTCGTCGCCGCCGAAGAAACTGAACCCGGCTGCAGGGGCAGGTGCAGCGATCTCCTCGGTGGATGTGGGAGCAGGTCTTTTGAAAAGTGCTTCCAGAGGGTGAACCTCTTGTGTTGAGGGTTCTTCCGCCTCTTTGGCAGGCTCGTCGGCCATCTCTGCGTCGGATTCGGAGTCTGAGTCCGAGTCTGAACCTGAGTCTGATTCCTCGGGGGCATTCTCAGCAGCAGGGGCAGCCTTTGAAGTTTGCTTTGCAGGATCCGGCTTCTCGTCCGCTTCGTCGTCAGACGAATCAGACGAATCATCAGATGAACTGTCCGCGTCGCTCTCAGAGTCCGAGCTCTCATCAGACGAAGACCCGCTGGACGAAGTGTAATCCTCCGATTCACTTGAGGGTTCCGGTGAGTTTTTCATCACCAGCATTTTTTGGACCTCGGATTTCTTCACTTTGGCACCCGCCTTTTGTCCAGGATGGTAGTCATGTTTGCGGGCCTTGTCACTCGCAGCCTCCCTGACCTTGCCCGAAGCATCCACCCAGCCTTTCCCTTCATCAAATTCAGTGGTCGGCACAGCATCCTCGCCTGATGTACGAAGGAAGCTGGGATAAGTGGTCGCTTTGGCGAACTCGTGGACAACGTTATCGGTCGATTTCTTTGCCTTCTTGGCCTTCTTCTCGTCGGCAGCGTCGAGGGATTTGCGATTGAGAGGGATTGTCGCTCGGAAGAGACACTCCTCCTTTTCTGTGTACTTGGACTTGGCCTGGGGCTTTTCCTTTTTATCACCCTTACTTTTGCTCTTCTCAGCCCTTCGTCGGTCTTTCTTGGAGGGCTCCGTCCATCCTCGCTTGACCTTGCGGTCCGAGGGAAGCTCGTAACCCTCTAGCACACCGTCCTCTTGCTCCTCTGACTTGCGCTTCTTGGACTTTTTCTTCTCCTTCTTCTCCTCAACTCCGGCATCGACATCCTCAGCGTCTCGCTCTCTCTTGGATGGCCGGGCAGCTTCGACCTTGAATTTCTTGCCCTTGAGAATTGAGCCATTGAGCTTCTTCTTGATCTTTTCGGCGTCCATGGTCGGCAATGTAATGTAGCCGTAGCTGTTCTCGGGGAAGGTGGGAATCGTGTGGAATGAAATGTCGGTAGCGGTCTGGCGGAGTGAAGGTGGCAGGACGGCCGGGAGGATATCGGGGGTTAAGGGTGTGATATGAAGTCTGACGGTTGTCTCGGTCATTTCATCGGGCGGAATGGCCTCTGAAGACCAGTGTTATGAAGGAGTTGGGCTGCCGCGCAGCATGGCTGAGATCGCCGCACTTTTTTTCTGGCGCTCCGCAGATGCACACCGATTTGTTTTTGTGCCACCGCCTGCCTGTTTGGGGATGGAGGACAGCGATCGGATGTCTATCGCGCCAGGGATGCAATGGATTAGATTAGGTTTTATAAGTGCTATTCATTGTTCAATAGTACATGATGGTTGATTGAAAGCTTCAATCTTTGGCAATGTATGCCAAAATCTAGATTGGTGGGTTTGCGAGGCAAATACTTTTATGCTTTGGGAGCCTGTGTGTTGGGCCTTTTATATATCGAGAGAGCATCACCATATAAGATACTTCACTGTCGAAACAGGCATGGAATAGATAGTAAGTGCTATATAGATCATTCGTAGACTGAATGATACCGGATAACTGTCCACAGCATACTATAGTACTGTAGTCTATCCACGGTCACCTGACCCAGTTGATGAACAGACTTCGGAGTAACTGCCGAGGCGATCGTGGGAAATTAGTCGATACGTAAATGCGGCCAAGTGGAGAGTTGAGTGGAGAGACTGGAGGGAAGGCGGTACCAGGGTAGAGTTCTAGAGTTTCACTTATTATTGAAAATCAGAATACATAATGTACTTACTGTAACATGAGCAGATCGACCTCGGGTTCATAGGGGCTGATGTAATCGCCCTCGTGCCCTCATCCCAGTTCCTTAGCCTTCAGGCATTACCTTCAGGCATTACTGTACATTTTGGAAGGTGAACCGATGATGACGAGAGAGTCTCGTGGCACACGACAAGATGGACTAGGGACGCTTGGCCATGGCCAGACTGGAACTTGAATCTCTTCTACCCAAGATACCCAATCTACTGACCGAGTATACCGTGTAGCCGTGTCGATTTGTGTATATCTTAGCCAGTCCGTCCACAGGGCATCCGCCACATCCGATTCTCGCGGGTTTGACCTTCTTACGTAGTCCCGTAATCCCCGTCCATACAGACTCTCACCGATCTCACTTCCCCAGTTCAAGTTCCTCCGGACAGATCTCCCCCCCCCCTCTTCTCCCCGCTTCAACTCTCCAGCTACTTGACCTCCACATGTCACCACTCAAATCTTAAAATCACTAGGCTCCGATGTTTCTCTCTTCATCATCTTGGCGTTAACTGCATATTCTCTTGTCTATTTTCCTTCCCCGACACTTGCCCCTTGAGGGGCCCTTTCCCCCGGTCGGAGGAACGCCGTGCCAGTCTAGTGGCTGGTCCTGGTCTAACCTGACGGCCATCATCCAGCCCCCCCTCCTCCCCTCCTCCCTTCCTTCAACCATTCCCTTCGTGTCACGATGGGTAACTCCCAGACCAAGGAATCACGAGCCGGCACGCCGCACCGTCAACAATGGTCATCTTCCGATGCCTCCGGCAGCGGCCGGGTCGTCTATCAAAACCCTCGATCGGGCAGAAGCAGTCGCCCTGACTTGTCTATCCTCGGAATCGGGAGCAGTCATAGAGATAGAGATGACCGTGACGTGGCCTCACTGGAACACCGGCGCGAAACCAAACAGGAGCGGGAGGCTCGTCGCCTGGAGAAGGAACGAGTCGCTCGTGTGAAGGAGCGCGAGCGCAGTATGAAAGAGGAACATGTGGATGGAGGTTATTTGGTCACCCAGGGTGTGTATGTGGGCACGGAGGACTTCAATAAGGTGGTTGTTCGACAACTGATGGTAAGGCCCGCTCTCGGAGAACCCCGCATATGGTGATGCAATATGTACTAACTGCCGATGCCTCCCCCCTAGATTGAGCGACGAATGGCCCCCTTCTGGAGAGGACTGAATGACTTTTCTGAATCATGGGCCGAGCATCAAATCATGGCCGCAGCCCGTGGCATGACTATTCCCCCGCCCGATGAGATTCCCCCAGAGTTAGAGTACACGCCACCCAAGGCTAGTGATACGAAGGCGGAGGTGAACATCCAGCATCTTACAGTGCCCATCACCTCCCGGTCGCAGTCGCTCAATTCCGACGTGTCGCAAACCTCCAACCCCAGCCAGTCATTACCCTCGGGAATCGCGTCCGGGACATCCATGTCACCATTCTTCCGCACTCGCGCAAAGACTCTCGCAGCCCTGACTACCTCTTCAAGGCACGGCTCACAGACAGATCTGACTCCTCGGGAACTGCAGCTTCCCAAGGATCCATTTGTTAATGGCCAACCAATTGAGGTTTATCTTTACAAGGATGGGACCGAATGTCCGATCTGCTTCCTGTTCTACCCTCCGTATCTGAACCGAACTCGATGCTGTGACCAGCCCATCTGCTCCGAGTGCTTTGTTCAGATCAAGCGCCCAGATCCGCATCCTCCAGAGCACGAGCAGCCCGACGCCAACGCCCCGGCTCCGGCCGAAGGCGAACAACCAGCAGCAGCTGAATCGATCGACGGCCAGCTGGTCTCTGAGCCCTCCGCTTGTCCATTCTGTGTCCAGCCTGAGTTTGGAGTCACCTATGCCCCGCCACCCTTCCGCCGAGGCCTGACCTATGCCACTGATCCGAGTGTCCGCCCCTCACCCAACATCATCTCCCCTGTTTCCTCCACCTCGTCCTTGGTCTCCGCACATGCTCTCCCCACGCCTGGCCGCCGCCGCGCCACGTCCTTATCTGCGACCGATCCCAGTGTAGTGACGACAGACAAGGTTCGTCCAGATTGGGCGCAGAAATTAGCCAATGCCCGCGCACATGCGGCACGTCGGTCGGCCGCGGCGACTGCTCTACACACTGCAGCCTATTTGATGAATTCCAATACTTCCGGAGGTGACACGCGCGGTATCGGTTTGAGTCGCAGAGGTCTGCGGAGAGCTACACAGGGGGACGCCGGCCGGACCGGATCCCCTGCTCTCAATGCGCTTGCATTTTTGACCGAACGACCGGATCGAACGCCACCCCGTGTGTCTGCACCAGATACGGATTCTGCGGAGGAAGCACAAGGAACTATTGCGCCCCCACGGGACAGCTCGCGGCGCAGCCGCATCGATGACCTGGAGGAGATGATGATGATGGAGGCGATTCGGTTGAGTCTGGCCAGCGAGGAAGACCGCAGGAGACGAGAAGAGAAGGAAATCCGAAAGGAAGCCAAGAGAAGGGAAAAAGAGAAGGAGAAGGAGGCGAAGAAGGCCGATAAGGCAGCTCGCAAGACTGGGTTGTACAGTAACAATGCTAGCACGTCGGCATTATCTACACCCGTTGAAGGTGTCGTGGGCAAAGCGAGCAGCTCTTCGTCTATTGCTGAAGAGGGTCCGTCGGCAGGCAAGGGAAAGGCCGTTGATCGTGCGACTCCGGCGGCTGGTGTGGAAACTCCCCCAGCTGCTTCATCAATCACCTCTAGTCCGGCCGATCAATCTTTGGCCCCACCTGATCTGTCGGCCACTGCCGAGCCATCAAGACCATCTCATCTTCGACATGTGTCGAGTGCATCGTCATCAATATCGTCCATCATGGAAGCCAATTCTGGGGAACGTACCGCCGACGGGAGCAGTGCTTCTCTTGAGCCGCTGTTCAACTTTCGGAGTTTAGCTGCCGTGATTGGCGACGATGAAAAGGGTCATGAGTCGGAGCATATTGAGGACACTACGCACGGGGCCGAGGGCTCGTCCAGTGCCACCCCGTCCGTTCACCAGCCCTCAGCTGATGCAGCTCGAGACAGTGATCCCACCAAGTCCGAGAAACCCCCCGTCGTGAAGGAACCCGTGGAAGTGCAGGATAGCCCTGGTGGCATCTTGCCCAAGGAGCTTGAGACTCGTTCTGTTGAGATTACCAACGAAGCGAACACCGAGGCGACCTCATGACCATGATCATCGGGGTTGATCCTCTCTTCCCTCACTCCCATCATTTTCCTTTGTTCTCGTTAGAATCTGTCATCAAGGCCACATGACATGGATTGAGCCGGCGTCGCAGGGAAGGTTTGAATTTTTTGATTGTTGGCGGGGGGATGTGGTGGCTTTTCCCTTCTCTTCTTCGGGCATCATTCGCTCGTTCGTTCATTTGTTACTTTCCATCCATAGCACGCATTTCCCTTCTTGTCTCCATCTTCTTTTCCTTCCATGATAGAGATGTGCTCGTCTTCGACACTCCCCTTTACCCTCTCATTGTCTCGGTCTTTCGAGGGGAGTACTTGGGTTCTGTCTGTCTCCCACTTCAGCGTGCTTGGTGCCCTCGTTACTATGTATTTTTCTACCACAGTTAACCAGTAGCCCTTCTGTGGCTGTTCTATTCTTCTGCTTTGTATCACGTAGACTATTGGTTCTTTGAAATTCTATCTTGCATTATTATCAGCCTATTAATAGACTGTAGTACAAGATACTGTATATGGCTTACTCGGGGTGTAAATACATACAAGGGGATCCAGGGCCAGCGGGGGTCCGAGTGTTTCGTGATTGGCTGCTTGGCGATTAAGAAACTGGCCCCAACGGCCGCTAAGGATGGGCTAAAGTATATGGGCGGATATTGTGGAAAGGGGGGGTTCTGACTCTATGGAAGGATCTAGAAACAGAGATTTTAGTCTGTTAAGGAGATACTATCGATAGAATATGTATGGATGGGCATAGATCGTTATCATTGAGTGTTTCATATTGACTCGTTCTCCTTGTGTCGTTGGTCGGCACTCGGCACCGCTCACATGAGCGGCCGTTTTTTAGTTCGGGGCTCGCCACTTCAAACTCTGTCGGATCATGTTTGTAGAACCCACCAGATAAGACGATTATATCGATGATAGTCATTATTTCTACTTTCATAGTATCGACAAGAGATGTTCAATTGTTAGAGTAAAATAGAAAAGTCATTATTGACATCACA
Source organism: Penicillium ochrochloron (assembly GCA_022985105.1). Taxonomy (NCBI): domain Eukaryota; kingdom Fungi; phylum Ascomycota; class Eurotiomycetes; order Eurotiales; family Aspergillaceae; genus Penicillium; species Penicillium ochrochloron. The sequence goes on from JAAVMA010000013.1 coordinate 690,435, forward strand.
AATCAACAAATCAATGTAAAATCCCCCTCCCCGCACCCGGCCATACATTCCTCCATCCTCCAAGGGGCGGCGGCTCTTATCGCTGGAAACAGGCTGGCCCCCGTTGGCCCAAGCGTTGTCCTTTCCTCCTCAATTGAGTAATGGAAACTGAAGAAGACTCTTTTCTCTCCGCCTCTTCACCCCCCTCTTTTTCTCCTTTATATCCAGTCTTCATTTTTTCTGTCGGGCTTGCACTCTACTACGGATCTTCTCTTTCTTTCTTCCCGTTTGCCGTCTCCAACCTACGAATATAACCAAAGCCACAACCGAGGATCAACCAAAGAAGACTAAGACTCGACTTCGTGGGGACGGATAGCCGTAAGGTCTTAGATACTTCTACGGGACGATGGTATTAACACAGCAGCCAAGATCTCTCGCTTCTACCGACGATAGCTTTCCCACCGTCCAGCTTTTCCTCTTGGGTATGTGATCATATTCTCGATCCTCCTCCTCCGTTGTGTGCGGGTTACACAACTCACATGGAACATGGAACATGGGATATCGCTGACCTTCTCGCTTTAGCAATATGTCGTGTCGCCGAGCCTATAGCCTTAACCTCCATCTTCCCATACTCATGGGTCATGATCAAGGATTTCCACATGGCTAACGGGGCCGATGCCTCCTTCTATGCGGGTATTTTGATCTCCGCTTTTTCTCTTGCTGAGGCAATGACGGGTATGTTCTGGGGCAGTCTTTCGGATCGAGTAGGTCGGAAACCTGTCCTTCTCTGTGGCTGCTTTGGAACTATGCTCTCGTTGCTGCTTGTCGGTCTGGCTCCGAACTTTTGGGTGGCCCTTGTGGGGAGGGCGTTGGGTGGTGCGTTGAATGGGAATATTGGGGTTATTCAGACTATGGTTGGCGAGTTGGTCAAACGGCCGGAGCATGAGCGTGAGTTATGAGTTGGTTTGGTTGGTGGTTGATACATGGACTGACTGTGGATTTTTAACAGCTCGGGCTTATGCTATTATGCCCTTTGTCTGGTCGATTGGTACTATTATCGGGCCAGGTAAGCTATCCATTCCCTTAAACTTCTTGTTGCTACATACATCGTAGACACGGGCTAAGTCGTATGGTTAAAATTTCCAGCTATCGGAGGTCTCCTTGCAAGACCGTCGGAAGGCTATCCTTCTCTATTCCCCCAGGACGGTCTCTTCGGGCGTTTCCCCTATCTATTACCCAATCTAGTCTGCTCCGTCCTTTTACTATTGAGCATCATCGGTGGCTGGCTCTTCCTCCAGGAAACCCACCCAGAAATGCAGCGCCACAGCGAAAGCATCCATCGGTTCTTCGAGCATACTTCAGCCGAACAGCCTCTCCTCGCAACGTCCGGTGCGACTGCCAACGCCGGCGTTGACCTCCGAGCCGAGTCCTACGGAACCTTTAACCAGGTCAGCCTACATGAGGATGAGAACTGGGATGTCTTCGCGGACGGTACGTCTCCCGTGTGGAAGAAGTCACTGAAACCAAAACCTTTCACGTGGCGGGTCACCATGCTAGTGATCGCCCTGGCTATCTTTACATACCACTCGATGACCTACGATCATCTATTGCCTATTTTCCTGCAAGATGAGAATACCCGTGGTCGGTCACCTGGTCACCATGCTTTCCTGGATATTCCAGGTGGAGTCGGCTTGTCTACACAGACAGTGGGAATGATCATGTCCACAGACGGCATCATCGCCCTCATCATCCAAAGCCTAATCTTCCCCGCTCTGGCTGGATGGCTAGGCGTATGGCGTCTTTTCGTCGCCGTAACGATCCTCCACCCAATCGCGTACTTCATGGTCCCCTTCGTTGCCATCCTTCCTCAGAACCTGATCTTTATCGGAATCTACACCTGCCTGATCGTCCGCAATATCCTGTCCATCATCGATTATCCCGTGCTGCTCATTCTCATCAAGCAAGCTAGTCCCTCGGACTCGGTGTTGGGCAAGATCAACGGTCTGGCTGCTTCGGCGGGCGCTGCTTCTCGTACTATTGCGCCTCCTATTGCGGGATACCTTTACAGTACTGGTGCGGAGGTGGGTTGCACCGCGCTTGCTTGGTGGGGAAGTTCGTTTGTTGCTTTGTTGGGTGCGGTCCAGCTTTGGTTTATTCAGCGGAAGAAGAATTCTTGGGTTACTGTGGCATCTGCGGCTCCGTGTCACTATGTTTCTGTTCCGGATCAGTCGCCGAATGATGTTGTGCATATCATCGTGACTGATTTTGATGCCGACGCCGATGCCGATGCCGGTGCAGCTCGGACGGATGCGGGAATTGCATCGGTGTCGGAGTGAGAGGGATTTCTCAACAAAGGTTTCATACTAATGTTGCGATCGGAATAGACCTCACCAGATTTCTTTTCGAAGGGATCGGTTGGTCCCAATGATGTGTTATGGTTGTCTTTTTGGGGGGTTTCTTCTTTCGTTTTCGATTTTTACTCATGTTTTAGCGATTACCCTGCATAGCTCGGCTTCCAGCGTTTTGTCTTCTACACCATAGAAATTGAAAATTTCTTAAATAGAGAATTCAATATTCTTTTTTTTTCTCGTTTGTCAAACATCTCTATTTTGAATACCTTCCCTTGAGTTTCGCGTATCGCTGTCTAGTTTGCCTTACCAACCATTCCCAAAACGGCTTAGCTGTGTTTACATAGCAACGCTCCCGCTTCCGCTGCACGTTGAATCCCAAACACACGAGGATCCTGCTCGACGCAACACCCTTCCTTCTCTCACACACACAGAAGAGGACTGAACGACATCCTCTTCACATTTCACATAAATCAAAAATGTCAAATCCACTATCCCCCCTCTCCTCCTCCTACCAGAATGCGCGAGCCCGCTCACCAATGGCCGGCTCGTCGCCCTTCCTCACAAAAACCCTCGATGCTCCGTCCGCCACACAATCTGCGTTGCCATCGAGTCCATTGAAGCAGGCATGGGTGGATCAAGAGGTAGATGCAGATGCGCGAAGCCCGAGTCCCTACGAAACCCACGAAAATGAAAACTATTTCCCCAACGATCACCACAGAGATACCCACAATAATGACGAATACGACGACCAAAACCAAGAAGAACTTGCTAGCTCACCGTTCCGCTACGATGCCCGCGATGATACGGTTGACTTTCAAAAAATGCGCGAATATACGGGACAACAACGACCGTTTGCCGGTGCAAGTGCGAGCGCTCGTCACCAATTTCCAATTGAAGAGGAAGATGAGCCGCCGAGTTCGCCTTTCCGAGCTGATACCCGTGATGAGAATGAGGAGGAACCGATCGATGAACCGATCGATTCCTATGGCTTGCGCGAAGTACAGCCCATGTCGCCGGGTCTGGATAAACGGCTTGCATACGAAGACCCGGCTAGTTCTCCGTTCCGCGCGGACGTGAGAGATGAAACTGTGGATTTTGACAGGCTGCGCGAGATGCAGGGTCCTGCTTCGCCTGGGTTTGATGAGCAGGAGGAGCAGGATGTGAGCTCGCCGTTCAGACCCGAGGTCCAGGAGGAGGCTGGTGATTTTGCGAATGTGCGCGAGGTGCAGCGCGAGTCACTTGGAAAGAGACAGTCCGTTGGCAAGATGGCGCAGGCTGCTCCTGTTGAAATTGGTAGCTCGCCTTTCCGCCCGGATGCGAAGGATGACACTGTTAGCTCAAACGTGTCGCGGGGATTGAAGCGGGAGTCTATTGGAGGACAATCCACTCAGTCTCCTGGCGGACCGCGTTCGCCGTTCCGTCATGATAGAGAGGATATTGTTGGTTCGCACAAGTCGCTTCTTATGCAGCGAGAGTCTTTTGGAAAAAGGATGTCGGCTGGGAGAGCCATTCCAAAGGCGCCTGTCGACGCGGGTGGCTCACCTCTCCGTCGGGCTTCAGATGCAAAGGACGACACAGTCAGTTCTCATGTATCGCGTGCATTGCAGCGCGAGTCTTTCGGGAAAAGCTCTCAGTCTCCTATTGGCTCTCGTAACTCTTCATTCCGACATGACGAAAAGGACGATACGATTAGTTCTCAAAAGCTTCGCTCGGCACCTCGAGTCTCTCTCGGCGTTGACGACCACCGCTCATCTACCACAGCTAGGAAGCGCTCGTTCGATCAGACGCCGCAGGACCACGAGGCTGACTCTCAGAACAACGAGCGATGCAAGAAAGGCATGACGAGCCGAGTTGACGCACCGGAGATCCATATCGACCTCGAGGAAGAGTCCAGCGTCATCCACAATCAAAGCTTTGTTTCCGCAGGAAGCGCCACGTATGATCGGTCAACTATTGCCAACAGCATGATGGAAGATAAGCGCAACGAGGGCATGAGCACTGTTTTGCACGATGACGAAGAGACCGGCAAAGAGAACCAACGCCTCGAGCGTGCTGATGAACATTCCATCTTGGGTGAGGATGACCATGACCCCATGGACGACACTGGTCTGAGCAACTTCTCCGTCTTGCCGGACATGACCTCTTTCGCCAATTTGCGTGCTCAATCGCCCTTGAAATCCATGCGCGGCAGTGTCGGACCTAGTCCAGGCCACTCGGCCGATGTGTACCGTCGCAGCCTGGCCCCTTCTACCCCAGGAACAGCAGGCAGATCTTACAGAGCTAGCGCAATATTCGATACAGGCTCACAGGTGGGATCGCCTACGCCGAGGCGCAGGGGATCCCGGGATGTTGGCAACCCGCGGGAGTCATCCAATCTTCTTGATTTCACGGATCAGATGAATTTCTTCCCGCGTCAGTCGATGCAAAGTTCTCGCTACTCACCATCTCGGCGATCTCCCATGCGAGTTATGCGCCAATCTATTCGATCGCCGTCAAAGATGTCCTCCCTGCTGGACTTTGATATCCCACCAGCCCCGACTCCTCGATCCCTTCCTTCTATTACGCCGCGAGAGCTTGAGTCGTTGAAGTCTAGCTTCATGTCGGAGATCTCGTCCCTCAAGGCTACTCTTAGTGGCAAAGAGGCGGAGGTTGCCAGTTTGAAGCAGGCTGTTTCTGATGCTGAGCGCCGTGTGGGTGAAGCCTTGGAAGAAGCTCGTCATGAAGCTGCCCGGAAAGATGAGCTTGAAATGGAACAGGCTGAATGGGACCGTCGAGGCAAGGAGATGGAGACCGTCCTCACATCAGTCCGAGATGAGCTGGAGGACGGCGAGCGTGAGAGGGACCGTCTCACACGAAAGGTTGACGAGGGCGAGAAAGCCAAAGAGCAGCTCGAAGGCCGAATCGTCGAGCTCGAGACCCAGCTCTCTGCCGCACGATCCTCGGCATCTGCGTCTCAATCTAGCTCCACTGCTGGATCCCGCCAGGTCTCTCAATCCGCTGAGGCCACTGCGCGCGAAGTGCAAGAGGCTGTTGAAAAGGTTGCCCGTGAGCTGCACACCCTATACAAGAGTAAGCATGAGACCAAGGTTGCTGCTCTGAAGAAAAGCTACGAGGCTCGTTGGGAGAAGCGCCTGCGCGAGGTAGAGCGAAAACTCGCCGTCGCGACCCAGGATAACGACCGTCTCAGAAATGAACGCGATGCCGCGCAGTCTGAGTCCATGGCCGCTGCCAACGCCAGTATGATTGCCCGCGAGAATGACGAACATGAAGCTGAGAAGCGCGTCTTTGAGGCCCAGGTTAAGGGTCTACAGCATGAAATGGCCGCTCTCAAGGAAGACAGCGAACGTCTCCGCTCGGAACTTAAGTCTGAACGGGCTGAGAAGGGCGAGCTCGTCGCTGCTGTTGATGAGTGGCTTGCTATGCAACAGGGTCAGTGTGCCCAGGCTCAACCGCAGGAGCGAGAGCGCGAGCGCGAGCCTTCAGTTTCCTCGGCTGGAAACTATGAAGAAGACTATCAGTATCAGTCTGCCGGGGAACCGGTCGAATCCTTCAACCGCAGTATCGGCCGCTCAGGCTCGGCGTCAAGTGGTATTCGTCCTCCCCCTGCTACGAATGAGAAACGGATTCCCCGGTTCGGTGCTGCCCCTGGTGGCCACTCGCGGGGTAATAGTGGTGGTAAATCGGGCATTGCTGTGTTTACACCTGGTCGCGGGGGTATTATGAGCTCGATTGAGCGGATGGGTCGTGGTGGTGTTTGAATTTGATGTTGATGTCGGGAAAAGCATTGCTATCATTGTTTCATGAGTGATGTTATGTTTTCCTCCATACTGTTTATGGATTTGCGGAGGGGAGATAAGGAGCATCAAGTATCCATGGGTACTTTGTTTTGGATTATTTTTGGTTATTCGCCTCGCGATTGATTCCCCTTCCGCGATGATGTTTTCTTTGGTGACTTTGTTTTTCTGGCTGGTGGTCAGGTTGGAATGGGATGGGATTGTTTCGGTAACGATGCTTATGTTATTACGTGCAATGAAATTGATGCAATTTTGATTTTTGAGTATGCTTAGGTTTTGTCTAGTTAAATGGATGATAGTACTAGTCGTACTTATAATTCGGAAACAGAATGTGTTCACAGGTAAGTTGTGAGGTTGTGTTATTCTGTATGACTCGACACTGGTTCTCGTCGGTCGACCTACCTACCCACTTTGAAGCTAATGCCCATAGGCATTTTCAAAAATTTGCAAAAGCTACCATATTAAATGCCCGAACCAGTATGGTGGGTCGATAAATACCTCTACCACGTCTGGAGTTATAGTCCGCCGTTGAAGCTATACAAAGCCACCACCACCACCACTCACCATCGTCAGCTGCTGGAACTTCCGGGATCCGTCAAATCGCCTGCCTCCTTTCAGCATTATACTCCGGAACTCTCTTTGTTCACGATCCGGCATCGTAGGGTTAGAAGAACTTATTGACGATCCAAAGTGGCAAGGACCCTCCGATTGGATTTCCGAACTAATTCCGCGCCACCAAATACAGGAAGAATCATAATCTGGGGAGGCAAATTGACCCTTCAGCGCAGAGTCACCTAACGAGCTAACAGGCTGACTTTCACTCTCAAGTATCTTCCCCACTTGACAATCGGACTTCCCCCCTCCTCCACGATCTTCTACGATCCAGTCAATCATCGCGGGGTGCCGAGTATGATTTCCGCTGTCTGGTCTGGGCCGATTTGATTCCCCTTCGTCCGGTCTGTTCGTCACTAAATCATCAACAAGCGAGTGGCTATTGACAGGGGACGACAAACCACTCGAACCTAATCCGTATATCCGTTTCTCTCTGTGTCTGTTGTTTTGTATCTTGAGAAATGACTGTGAGCACTTTCTTTGACACCCAATAACCCCCACAAACGATCAACTCCCCTCCCCGTGGACCCGTTGAGCTTTGGGCTTTGTCCCTCTCGCCTATCTAACCCCGTCTGGTCTGGTCTACTCTGGGCTGGAGGGGCAAATGCGCAATGACGCCACTTTGTCCCTCACTTCTCTCTTCTTCCCCTCCAGCTTTTCACTAGCTTCCAGCTTGAAGCTGCCTGGCCGCTGATCAGCCCCTCTCCTCCTGCTGGGTTACTAGCCTCTAGTCACGAGGGGTAGTTTATACGGCTTTCATTGTTTTAGCGGGGGGTGCAACCGCCTCTGGTTTTGGAAGGTTAACTAATAGCTACTGGAGGAATGGGGATGGTGATGGGGCTGGGAGGGGGAAGCTAATTAGCTCGCCATTTGATTGAGTGTCGGCATTTCTCCGACGAAACGAAACGTGGGGTGGCTGTTGTTGCGCAGATATCTCCGAACAGACTAAAAGAACTCCACACATGTCACTCGATCAACTCTCCAGTAGTGATGGAGTGGATTATTCTGTCAAATTACCCCCGCCGCAACTCTTCTCCTGGGGATTGCTGAGAGCTCATTGATTCGTTCTTTTCAAGAAACCCTGAGCTCGGACGTTGATTATTCTGTCCTTCTTTGGCCCTCTCATCACGAGTCATTGTGCAGGATTTACGAGCGACCGGCGTGATGACCGATAGTGGGACACTTTAGTACTCTGCATTGATTATTATTACGATCCCTCGCCAGCCCTGTTCTGTCCTATGCTTTGCCAGTCTCGCGACTCTGCGTCTGTTCTGGCCTGGCCCATATTCTTTACAATCGCCAAGCCTTTCGCTGTTGCATGTTTCCCGCATGCTGCATGCTATTCTATTCGCGGTGGCTTTGCGATCGTATCTTCTCCCTGTCGTCTTACTCCTAGTACAGAAGTATCTGACATACCGTCATCTCACATCTCTAGCTCAGATAATCTCCTCTGCACCCGGTTGCCCGAATCTGCGGATATATCTGCGCTACGGCGGCCCGCGGCTGGCGGTGGCAACTGGCAAGTACTCCCACAGACTACAGTACGCACTAACATAACGCCAAGCTCACCTAGTCTGTTTCGGGAACCCATCTCGGCAAGTCTAGCGGTTCGAGGTTGGCCGGGTCGGCTCCTGTGACGGGCTGTGTAAGGTATACCGAACGGGCTAGGGAGAGGTTGATTAATTATAATAGTAATGGTGATCGTTAGGTGTATAAGTGCAGGATGATGATCTATGGATTATAGGTTACAATTTGAACTTTCTGGATACGAACATCGGGGCCAACAAGAAGTTGTATTGGCCCCCATTGATCCCTACTGTAGTACTTTCTATTTAATCCCGCAAGATCGAGGCCAGACAGACCACCCCCCAACTTTCCAAGCCACTCTATCCCCGGATTTCCCGTTTCTGATTGTTTCCTGGTCTCTGACTGGATATAACTGGATCGAAGATTGTGTCAGACGGATAATGCCGGGGCGGAGCGTCACGGCGTCTAGATTCAAGTCCGACGGAGTTCGAGGACAAGCACGGAGGATGTACATCATGCATTGTACAGTAGTACTGTACAGAGACACGCTTCAGGACCTTGACCCATGCCAGGTCGTTGATTAGTGTCCCACTTATTCATTGCCCACACTGAATAATGCGACTGACGGTGTTAATCCTTCTTAACTATGTACATACTGTACTCTAGGCTGGCTTTTTTCCCTCTTCTTAGAGCGCTTTAAAGCTCACTAATGATTGGTCAAATTACTTTGGGTCCTTGACAGGAGGTTTGACTAACTTGACTCAGGTTGAGCCTTGAGGACTGTAACTTGGGCCCAGCCTGCGTTGGCGGCGCCCCGCAATCCCCCGATGCCCTCGTGATTTCCCCACATGGTTTTGCTGGTAGAGTTGGGAATTATCATTACGGGCTGGTAATTTTGGGGTTCTTTCAAGGGACCGGGGAATGTTTTTTTCTTTTTTTTTCTTTTCATGATTCGCCTTTTATCGAAGATGAGTTTGTTAGATTCTTCTATATCTTCTGCTGTGGCCTATGAGGCTCTTCTTGTCTATATGTATGTAGTATGGCTAATGAATGTCGGACAATTCAGAGCATACTATCTTCCAACTATGCACTTCTGTAACACTACCATGCGCGAAATACTATATTCATAGTCATGTGCGGGATATAAGCTACCTCGCATATCCATCTGTGCGACTCACTCACATACTTGATTTTCTTTCATCAAACTACAGAGAAGAGTGTATTGCTTCAATCACTCCGATCATCGGCAGTTTCAACCACGCTAGTCCTAGTCCGTCTGCATGCTGGGAAATACTCCATACTACGTTATATCCAATCATCATCCACCACGGGATCCGTAGTCATTCGGCCACCCCTAGGACCGTCTCGGTGCTGCGGCATAATTTTTCAAGATCTGGACCGTCGGTCCGGTCATGGGCCTTGGGTTGTTTTAACTTTTTCAGGGGGTGGGATGGTGAGCCGGGGTGTGGTTCTCCGGTTGTCGGCAATTCTTTGTAGGGAAGGGATGGGAATTGGGGCCTATTCTAACGGATATACGGAGTACTTTGAGTGAGGACATATCTAGGACGAATGAAATGATGTTCTTGTGTGGATGTTGTCATTTCCTTGAGATTGTGGATGCCATTCGATGTTTCTCACTGATTGTATCATTTGTCTTATTTTCTATGTTCTTGAAATTTGGAGGTTGCTTTTGTGGGGGGTCTAGGTATTATTATTATTATTATAGTTATTAATCATTTCTATTCGGGCCGTTGGCGTTCCTGGGGAGGAAGGTTAGTGAGACTCTGGAGTCGGCGTGTTCCCACTTAGGGCTGCTGGGGGTTCCAGACCCGCTCGACTTAGTAATGGATGAATGCACAGAGAGACAGGGATTCATTTACAGTGGTTAGGTTAGTCTGGAGTTCTAAATTCTCTATGTAGTGTAGCAAGGCACCAGCTGGGAAAAACATCCGATGGCGAATTTGCGATTTATGGATGTGCAATTAGTATACTATCGAAAGCAATATAGAGCACACAGAGTGGCTATTGACAAGACATACATGCCATTCATCTACAAGAAGTAAATGTTTCTTCTAAATCCCATCATTGTAGTGCAAATGCTTCGTGTCAACTTCCTTGACCCCCATCCCGTTGCATTGATCTTCTTCGCAGTGGGACCTCGATCAGCAAAACAACTCGGCATGAAAAGCGACTCTTGCGGATCCCAATTCCGTTTTATTCTCCATTATTTTGTATTAAACCATTCGTTATTACTTCATTATTCATCCGCAGATCCGAAACTGGTAAGCTTGCGAGTCACGACAAGCCTCTCCACCCCGGAGGACCCGCTCTTTCTCCGCCATCGGACGCTTCTCCAGTCCTTCCAGTCTTTTTGAAAGTTGGAACTTTCAATAACAGGCACTGTAATAATAATTATTGTGGAGGACCACAAGGAGAAAAAACTTCTGGCTGTCATGGGGTCTTTTAGAAATCCTTTTCTCCATTTTATTCTCCTTGGTCCAGCCCCAGCCCCAGTCCTCAGCCCCAGGTCCCAGGTACGCTACTCCGTTCTCCGTAGTTACCTCCGATCTTCAGACCTAGATTGGTTACAGTTTTACTGTTGGGAACTTGGGGGAGCACGAAGCAAGAGGACCCGTGGAGAGTCCATTGCGGATTCATGAATGCGGGACCTTTGGAGCGGTTGTCTACGGATGTACATATGCACTGTAGTCCATATTCTCTATATGATTATGTACTATACTGCACTGCAGCTCGCTAGCAGCGACTACTGACTGCAAGGATCTGTACCTGGTCGGCGTATTTCGGAAGTTTAAATCTCAATGACTATGGAGTACTTCCCGTCCTATCGGTCCGGTGCCGATGGTGGGATAATTGGTGCATAGTTGATAGTAGTTAATGGAAGAGATGCAGGGCAGGGATAACAACTTAAATTCCCAACAGAAAACCTAGAGTAGATAGTGTGTACTAACTTAATAATGATCAATTATGTTAGAGTCATTTTGATGCATTGTTAGGATCGACTTGCGTGGCGGTGGCCAAGTAGCCGACTTCAGGGCTCCGGTTGGTACCAAATACAGTAATACGCTGCGGTAAATTACCACTTTTAGTGTGGCCCATGACACACAGGTACTCCACCAGCAATCCACGATGAGGTTTTTCTTCGATTGGGGCCTTTTTCTTTAGTAATTGTATGAGAAATATGAAACTATTCCTTGATCATGAAATCTTATGTGTGATCTTCTTGTAATATCATACATAGTATGTGTGATATCCATAGATATATAGTAGTACATCCTCAAAGAACAACCCGGAAAATGCAGCATCGGATACTCGGCACCGTAGCGGTTCCGAACGAGGTAAACCAAGCGGGCCGAGCACATTCTAAGAGGAATTGCGGGCACCTCTCTTCAACTGAACAACCAGTGAGATCTTGGTATTAAGCCCCGGAAATCTAAAACCATTCAAACGTAAGCAGCCTAACAGTCTAACAGTCTAACAGTAAGGACGTGCTAAAATAACGTGCTAACTTCCTTTGTCCTGCTGGCTGCCACGAGAAACAAAAACCAACGAAACAGAAAAATCAGAATTGAAAAACATGGCCACCTCCCGCTAATCCGATTTCGGCGACTGTGACGCCAGTCCTCCACATTTCGAATGTGGAAATGCCTCTCGTGTGGGGAATTCTTGCCCATCTGAGTTTAGTGACATTATCCCCAAGTTGATTGGGGGGCCTATGATTTTTAATGGATTTATTCTAATGATTATTTTCTGGCACGGATCTGCCCCAACCTGAGTTTCTGTAAGTTTTAGTTCCTGGGTTCGTGAGTGGACTGGGTGGACACTGGGGGACTCGAGGGTTTATACTTGTTCTTGTAGAATAATAATTGTAGTCAGTAAAGTACTACTATAATTCTCCATATACTTAAACACTCCATGTCCCCGGCCCCAGGCGCGGATTCCTCCCCAGACCCTCTCCACTCCTTCAGCTTCAACCTCTCCCCTCTTCCTCTCCTCTCCTCTCCCCTCACCCCTTCCCTTCCTCCTTCCTCCTCCCTACTATACAATTCAAAAAATTATTGTCTGTGTGGCAATATACCTTCCAACGGAGTATCTATATAAGCACATCCGTCGAATGTGCTCCGATCGCCCCCCGGTCATCACATCATCGCCAACATCATGAGTAGTGCATCCGCCCCCATGACTGACTCCGATTCTGGAAAACGCAAGGCCTCGGTCGCCGGTCTCTCCGCCCATAATCGTCCTGTGAAACGTCGTGCGTCAAAAGCTTGCTGCTGCTGCAGAGCTCGCAAGGTTCGCTGCGATGTAGTGGAAAATGGATCGCCTTGCACGAATTGTCGCCTCGATCAGGTCGAATGTATCGTCACGGAAAGCAAGCGGAGAAAGTTCGTCACCACTGCAGCTGATTTAGAAGAAAGAAACAAAATTGTATCATTCTATGTATCATTTCAAACTAACATCGGCCTTTTCTGTTGTTTGACAGGAAGTCGCGCGTCGACGTGGATACCAACCACACCTCCGAGTCGCCCGGCGAGATCTCCGAAGAGAACCCTCTAGGCTCTTTGGGCTTGCACGGTATGGCCGATATGGAGCCGACTTCTCCCTCGCAGAACTCGGTCGATATCGACCATGGGCAACATATGCCTCATCTACTCTGTTCGTAATTGCCCTTGGTCTTCTCAGTGTGGCCAAATGCTAATATGCTCTCTCTTCGCTTCTACTACAGATCAATCACAGGCTCATCGTATTGGCTCTGATGATCGCTTCCGTCGCCGAATGGCTCCTAACCTAGCTGTTCCTTCGTCAATGCCCCTCGCCAATGCTACTCTGCAAATTCAGCAATTGCTCGATCCCAATTTTGCCAACTCCCGTACCGCCAATGGCTTTCTCCCCGATTATATCCGCGGCCTGCCTGCTCGACTCCAAAAAGAGGATATCGATTATCTAGCCGCCAAGGGCGCCCTGACGATCCCCGATGTAACCTTGCGTAACGAATTGCTCAAGGCATACATTCACTATGTGCATACGTATATGCCATTGCTGGATCTGGAGGAGTTCCTCCAGACCATTGTGCAGAACGATGGCATTCACCGCATCAGTCTCCTCCTGTTCCAGGCTGTCATGTTCGCCGGCATGGCCTTTATCGACATGAAACATCTCCAGGCTGCCGGTTACCAGACCCGGAAAGCGGCTCGCAAGATTTTCTTCCAGCGTGCTCGTCTCTTGTATGATTTCGACTACGAGGTGGATCGCATCTCTCTCGTTCAGTCGCTCCTCCTGATGACCTACTGGTACGAAACCCCCGATGACCAAAAGGACACCTGGCACTGGATGGGTGTGAGTCTCTCTCTGGCCCACACCATTGGACTCCACCGAGACCCCGGCAACTCGCGGATGGATGTTCGTCGCCAGCGGATGTGGAAACGCATCTGGTGGAGCACATACACCCGTGACCGACTCATTGCATTGGGTATGCGACGACCGATGCGTGTAAAGGATGACGACTGTGACGTGCCCATGCTCACCCTGGACGATTTCGAGTTCCAGACCTATTCTCCGGAAATCGTAAAGATGGTCGGAGACTCTGAGATCTTGCAGAATGTCAGCCACCAGCGAGAGCTGGCGTTGATGTTCATCGAAAAGGCCAAGCTGTGCCTCTGCGTCAGCCATGTGCTTTCAGCCCAGTACTCCGTACTGAGCCACAAGTTTGGCGGTACCATGGAGACGACGATGATGCTAGTGCCGAAGAAGTCAACCGCTGAGACCTTCGAAGTGCGACGCTGTGACCAGGAATTGGAGGACTGGCTGGCCAACCTCCCCGTGGAAACTCAATATTCGCCTTCGGATGGCCACAAGCTGTCCGAGGCCAACGAGGTGCTGCACTCTCATCGTGCGTTGCTGAAGATGGTCTACCTCACGACCTCCAGCGCCCTGCACCGGCCTCAAGTTCTCCCTGCGGTCCCATATCCATCTACGGACGCCGAGCTGCAAGAAATGTCTCGCAACAAGGTGCGCTTCGCCGCGGTGGAAATTACCAATATCGCCCAGGACCTGCACGTCCTCGACCTGACTCGGTACTATCCCACCACCGGTGTCACCGTCCTTCTCCCTGCTGTGATCATTCACTTGCTGGATATCAAATCTAGCGACCCCAGTGTTCGTATGACCAGCCTCCAGCGCTTCTACCAATGCATGCGCATCCTACAACGTCTACGCGAGATCTACGCCTCCGCCGACTTTGCCACCTCCTTCCTCGAAGCCGCCATCCGCAAGGCCGGTATTCAACTCACCGTCGCCCCGCAAGACGTCCAATCCTCCCGATCCCGCCCCAACCGCACTACTACCACCGCCGCATCCACCACCACACCTTCTGCTTCAACCAGCACCGACCCCTTCGACATCCTCTCCCGTCCCAACGCCCTGACTCCCCCACCAGACTCCCTAGCCCAAAAGATCCCCGACCTCACATACCCCAAACCCGGTCCCGCGTCTACCCGCGCCCAACCAACCACCGACCTCTTCGCCTCCACACCCCCACACTCCGACGGCAGCGAAAACGGCAGCACAAACAACCTCAACCCCAACTACGCCTCCCGCGACGCCTTTGCCATTCCAGACCTGCACTCAGAAATGAGTCTCACCGAATTAATGGATCTTGCCAACGACGCCGAAGTCACCCAGAACGACTTTGACGCTCTGATCAACTTTGACGATGCGGGCAATGACTTCTTCGCTGAGGAACAGCACCAGCAACAGCACCACCAGTCTGGTGTTTCCGTAGGTGTTGGCGCCGAGGAAAAGGCCTATGAATTCGATATGAAGGTTCTGGGTTTCGATACCGAGCCTAAGGCATTTGATTTTGCGCATTTGGCTGAGTCGCGTGGGCATGGGGTTTCTGCCGAGGTTCAGCGGGTTGGGTTGACGGCTGATTTGGATACGGATCTCGGGATCGGATTGGATGAGTAACCTTGACTTGCTCATTCTGGTGCTTCCCCCGGTCTAGGCATTGGCACAAACTGTCTTGTGTCGTGTGTCCATGTGGGGTTTTTTTCATCCCATGTCTTTTTTGGACAATTTGTGCTTTTTGGATGGTCTTTCAGCGGACTTTTTTTTAATTTTTTATCTGTTTTATTACGGAGAAAGATTGTGGGGGTTTTCTCCACTTGGGATTTGATTTCCCCCCCGTTTTAATTCTTTTTTTTCTCTTTCTGTTTGATTTCATGGTTCATGTTCATACTTGGCGCTTTTGATCGGTTGGCTCTTTTTTCTTGACGACGATGACGATGTCTCTTATTCTCGTTATATCTTGGACTGGACTGGATTTGACTATGGATATAGAGGGATTTTTTACAAAAAGCACGAAGCAATGTCAATGTGAATATATGATATGTCCAACTCTTGACTTCTCTACGTAATCTACCTATTCTGCTTTTCTATTCTAATCATGATGATCGACCGTTCCTAGATGTACTTTTATGCTATTTTACAGTTTTACAACCCTCACGCCGTGTGGATATAATCGATTACCCCGTAGTATATGCACATATCTGTTATGCATTATATCTCTGCATATAAACGATTAGCTTTAAAGGTTGTGCGTGTGGGATTAGGGTTTCGATCATCTCGGCGATGCCGATTTCCACTTCTGCCTTCGGCATCACATGCTGGGCCCGGTCGGTTGGGTTGGTTTGGCCCCGATGTCATCCCACATGCCCCTGTGAAGAATAATATACCTCTCTGCGACGATCATGTAGGGTTTTCGTCATAGTTTCGGAGTATAGAAATATTAGGTATTGACTAGTCGTCCAGTAGCACTAAATACTGTATGCATAATCTGACCGCTAGTACGTTAGCGTAAGCTAGGCTATAGAGTACATGTGACGATATAGAGTCTTTAGGCGTTTATTTCTGGTCGGGGGTTTCTGATCAACAGGGGATAGATCAAGTAGTACGATAGTGCAAATACATATTTTCGTTCCCACCAACTGTGTCTTCAGACAAAGAAGTTTAGTTTCTTCCCTTCCTAGAAATAACCAAAGAGATAGGATATAATTTAGATGAATTATATAATATAACTTGAAGGAAAAAGATAAGATAAAAGGAAGCAATATAAGACAAATGAGACAAAACAGGAAAAAGATGGGATGAAGGTAGAAAAGAAAGAAGAATAAGAAAGGCCCGACCATACTCGATAGGGACCTATACAGCCAATGCTTTGGGTGATCCCTGAGCGCGAATCATACTATGATTCATGTTAGTTTACTGTGCGATGTTTCTCACACTTGATGGCTCGTACACACTAGACCACTT
Organism: Penicillium ochrochloron; assembly: GCA_022985105.1. NCBI lineage: Eukaryota > Fungi > Ascomycota > Eurotiomycetes > Eurotiales > Aspergillaceae > Penicillium > Penicillium ochrochloron. The sequence goes on from JAAVMA010000013.1 coordinate 707,026, forward strand.
AGGCGGCTGATATCCCAAGGCAGTAAGATTTCCTACAGATTGAAACAGATTTGTAAGGATGGAAGGTTTTGAGTTCTTAGGGATAAGATAGTGATGAGGTGAGGTTAAGTTAGGGATGACGCTTAGATTATCCTAGGTATGTTACTTGAATAGTTTGTTTAGTTTAGTAATTATAGCTATGTCTATACTATTAGGTAGTTATTCTTGACTTTAGTTTCATAGTAATCCCCTCGATATCAAGTATTGGTTCCAGACCTTTAGAGTAAGATATTCGATTATCTCATTAAGCATCGAAGCTTAAAGAGGGACTTTCAGTATTGTAGAGATATCAAGCCCAGCATTTCTTGATATCTACTAGCGCTCACAAGTTATGTATATAGATCAACGTAGTGTAGGCTCCGTTTTTAAACTTGAATAGTATAAAGATCTGATTCATGCTGCAAACCCTGGTCATTGCGTTCTCTGTCTTTATTTCAACCTGATGTATAGGCTCAAGATGGATTCGGTACCATTCTGTTGAACAAGGCGTGACATGCCGATTAACCTTAGATATGATGATGCCGACCGGCTTTTAGATTAGATGTCGGCGCACTACTCAAACTCATTTCACCAACGCAGGCAATCACGGCTATAGTTGCAACAGTCTCACTAGGCTACCCGGGCGACTAGTACGAGTTATCTTTAATTTAGCCTATCCTAGCGCAGCTTTTTCTATGGATGGAAGGTTTGAGCTTTCGGATGTGAGAACGAGATAAGGCTTAATAAGTAGGTCGTTTAGTAAGTAGGAGAGAGGTTCTTTTATAATATGGTTAGTTTGGCAAATATAGCAGTATCGACAATAGAGATTACAACCTCTTGACTGTCTGGTCTAAAATAGCATCGTGATATAGCTGTTTGCTATTAAAGTGTGGGGGTATATTTGATAACCAGTGTCCAGATGAAGCCTACAGCGCGATGGTCTTTCGTCTCTGATTTTTATATGCGATGACGTTGCTATGGAATATGGGCTAGAAGTCTTAATCGCTACTTGCTATTATAGGCAACATGATAGGGTAATACAAGGATGGTACGAGATGAAACATTTTGACTCTTGACATCCTAACACTCATGGCTCTTACAGCCAATTGATTGGAGATCTACAGTGCTGTCTGATTTACGTATCTACGCTGCGTCAGACAGCCTGTCATAAATACTGGACTCAGACACCTGTGGTTCTGCAAACCAAGACTGAATTACATAGCTTAATATGGCTAATTTGTTGCAACAGGGTTTGAACAACAACTGAAATCAGTCGAGTTAGACTAAATGTAGTAGATCAAGACAGTGTGAATTGTTGGAGACCAAATGAGACAACAGATCTTTTCAAACCTAGCCCACGCGGCTGACTACTGTGTAAATCCCAGACGGCGAAACGCCGCAGCCAGCAATCCAACGGTGGGTTCTTCTGGGTCCATCGTGCTCTCCTGGGTCGCCGAATATTCGCCGTCGGAGTCCGGCAAGGGAGTGGTTGTGATTGTCGGAACCTTGAGGCCAGAATTTGAAGGTGAAACGAGAAAGGAAGACTTATGTTGGGATCTTTTTGTGGGGGTTTCTGGGGGTGTCCCTGTACGTGCGTTTCTTGTAGCAGTCTCTCTCCGCGGGCTCTTCTTCTTATCAGCCTTCTTTGAAGGCGTATTAAAAGGGCTTGACCTCGCAGAACGCGCTTGGCGGAGGGCCTGTTTCAAAACAGGAGAGAGCAGTATCGAACCGTCTTCAGGTAGTGCACCCAATTGACCATCGGGTCTGTATGGAGCGGTTTCGTCAAAGAAGCTGCACCATTTATCCAAGCTCTCCAAGATTATTTCCTTGTCAATTTTGAACCATTCTTTATGTGTAGTAGGGCAATTTTGACACCTCATCCCGTAGCGCACATGCGAGAACTCTGCAAACAGTAGCTGCTCCACCCGCTGAGCACAGGTCACAGACCTTACTTTAATCACATCAAAAGGCCCCATGCAGCGCTTATGATAGCTGAAACGATAGAGCTTAGGATGCTTGCATGTGTAACCAACTTTCAGCATTCCCTTGAATTCGGTAGCCCTAGGGGAGATGATGTAGACACACCCAGTCAATTTACTGTGAGGCCCTAATGGTTGATTCAACTTTTCAGTGACTCTCAAAGCCACATCCTCCTCCTTCATGTCCGGCCAAAGCTTTTTGAACCCTGCAGTTGGGAATGAATGAGCAGGAATAGCATCAACTTCTTCCTCCTCGTTCTCCTCTTCGTCTAGATCGCCGTGATTCATAGGTTCATAGTATTGTTTCAAGTCGGACAAAGTCTCGGCTCTCCGTCTTTCAAATTCCCATATCCATTGAGATCTCAATAATCTGCAGTGGATGGCGTGTTCATCACAAAGGAGAAGATTTGCGAGTTCATGAAATGTTTTCAACAGTTTAGATGTGTTTTCACGTACATCGTGCACATTGGGGATGGTAAGGATGGACTTGAAGTGTGACCTTGCCAAATCACGATTTCCTTCACTGGTTTCGCTAGCACAGTTTCGGGTACCACACTTATCAAAAACGCATGTAACTGGAGCAATTGGTTTGTGATGATTAAATGATATGTGAAGATCGAATAGTAAAATTTGTAAGGGGTAGAAATGATCCTTTGCGGGTTCCATGTTCAGAACACAGAGAAGGCAAACTCTGTTATCGGACCCTTAGAATGATATAGACGTTGGCCGTCTTCCGAGTGGTGGTTCAGAACTCGAGATATTCTTGCGCTTTTAAATTATGTCCCGACCACGCCCCGCTCGGGTCCTGTGAATGCGAAGCGCAATAACCCCTCGCTCAGGAGCACCAACTCATGCGCTAGCAGGGGCCGTCAGGCCTACATGTCCTCGTGAGCTCATTTGCGAGGCCCTGATATTATTCTGAGGCTGGAACTACCGGGCTATGCCGTAGATAGTGTCATCCCCGTGTGGCAGGTGGATAGGAAAGGCAGGGATCGTGAGATCGCAGGATCTCTGGTTCGTGGATCAAAGGCTCACTAAGGTAGCGCTTGTAGGTTAGAGAAAGTGCTAGGGGAAGGTGCATGCATTAGTTCCGCACCTAGACATATGTTCTCCGCCGCTATAGCAAAGGTACGTTTCATGTATTTCGGGGGCCAAGCCACGGTGACAAAAAGTTCCATTCCCCCGACATCTATATGGAGGATGAGATGAAGCATGACTCGAGTGCCATTCTGTATTCGGAAAATCCCCCTTTGTCATAATTTCAAACTCGGAGTTACCCGGTATCATGAAGATAATTCACGATGATGTGTGCTAATTTCAAATTGGAAACAGCAAGATTACAACGGGCTTACAGGAGCTTCAAATTTAATTTCGATATTTAATCAAGATCCTCTCGGGAATTGGCTTATACCAGGCCTCATCGTGTCTTCCAACTGATGAAGTCCTCCAGGAAGAAAGGCGTGACCCTACTAACTAGGTCTCACCTGAATTATTGTACACCTAGTACAGCTAATATCCTTCGTGAAGTCCATCTATATAGCACTTCAAAAATCTAAATCAAGACACTGGAGAGAAGTTCTTTGTAGCTAAATACGATTTTCTCTTCTTTTCTTCGAAAGATATTTCTGTATTCTACTTGGATTTTCTCCCTAGATAGATCAGGAATATCTTTTGGCTTATCTTCAAAGCATGACTGGTGAAATATTTTTGGATTTAGGGAAGGAGAGGGGAGCTGGGGGCTGAAGCTCTGTACCCTATATTCTCCTGCCCTATCAGGGCTCGGATACATGACTCGTAAGGTTCAATTGTTAATTGGATAACCGACGGCTCCCACTTGTATCGCTATAAATCTCCCCACCCTGTTGATCACTGCTACCTCCTCTCGTTGCCAGAGCAAACATTGACCCATTGATAAAATGGGCTGATCTTTACATTCTTAATCTTCTCGTGCTTTTTTCTTCTTCGTTACAGTCAGAAATGCCAAGAACAGTTGCTTCCATAGCATATGATTGTCGATTGAGATCATCCTAATCCAAGACATTGAATGATGCAGTCGTCGAATATAACTGTCGAAGCTTTTTCTATCAGCCATTGCTATTACTAGTTTTAACAAGACCATAGCTCATGACTCTATCCGTACATTCTCCATCGTGTCGGAACCTCTCCAGTTTTGCGAGTTTCTGGACCTGGCAATATCTCTCTCAGGAGCTCATCCACCCCCATACCCATCTCAGCACATTTCTTCCATTGCCGTGGATAACCAAGACTGACTTCCTCAAATCGGCACCCATCCTTCCAATCCGTCCTCCGAATATGAAGATGGCCACTAACTACCACCTTGGCATTGAATCTCCGATGCCAACCATCTGTCAGTTTGGTACCACACCATAAGCTAAACCTTGGGATAAATTTGAGTGTCACCAAGTCTTCCCGTAATGGCCAATGGTTTGCAATAACAAGAGGCAACAACGGGTATTGTGCTCTCGCAGCCTCCAACTTCGTCTCAAATTTCTTGATGAGCACTTTGCACCAATCTTGCCGACTAGGATGCGGATCCGGATGAAGCAGAAACTCATCTGTGGCTTCTGTATCCTTCTCCCTTGCCCAAGGGACTGCACCCTCCAAGCTCACATCGTCAGGTCTGAACGAATAATCGTACAGTGTAAAAATTGGAGCAATGACCGCTGGACCGCCTTCTCCTTCCCAAACAGCGAAATCGTCTTCAGGAGTAAAAACGTTGTATTCTCGTGCTATATCAATGCATTCTTGATATTTCCGCTCTCCTCGAGCTCCGGTGTCGGATTCAACGGGCAGCGTGTATAGCTCGTGATTGCCAGGACACCACCATACTGCATCGAAGCACTCCGTCGCTCTAGAGAATGCTGATCGTAGATGCTCGGCAGATTCTCCAACGTCTCCGCATAAAATGAGTCCATCTCCCGGATGAGGTGTCAGCTTTGACCAAGCAACTTTGTTGTCCGCGAAGCCGAGATGGAGATCACCGATGGCGTGAAGCTTGCCCATTGGAATTTTCCTTGGGGACATTGAGCTGTTGGATGCATCAATCGCCTCTCTCTGTCCTGGTAGTTGAGAAGATTGAGGATTGGCGGCCATAATTTGAAGTCGTAAGCTGGAGCCTTGGCCTTGATGACGAGTCGTCAATGTCAAGAGTTTGAACCTGAGCAAGCACACCGAGAGCCGAAAACGGCAGCGTAACAATATGTCGTGCTGCACCAGACGAAAATAGTGAAGCTAGAACTGGCGACAAAATTTTTTGCTCGAATGTTTCGTGTTGTACAGATGGTTGTGTTCCTTCAGCTTTAATGCACGTTCAAATAGTGTAGCCGAGTTTGCTCAACAGAAAGCATAAGCCTGCGGTTAAGCTGCGGTCTCAAGTGGGGTATTGATGAGAGAAGGATAACAGTAGACTTGGTTCAAAACTGATTCTTGCGAGAATCAGTACTAATTCTGGATCACACTATCTAAGATACTACCCCGCGCCTTGGCAGCAATCACCTGACGATTAAGGGCCGAATTGCAGGGGACACCTTAAGTGTGTTAAGATAGTAGGGTCGCATTGCGGTTCCCTTTTAGGCGAATTAATTAGCGGTTATAATATAAATCATACCTCAAAGGAATCGCAAGCCTTATAAAGATGTATGCTTGCACTCCACTACAATATCTAGCCTCAAGAGATGCACCGGCAGAATAAAAGGGCTTTTAACGCATATACTGCGTTAATAATCTTGACTCCAGCCACAGTATCTACGTGGATAGACTGGAGTCCTTTTGCAGTGCAGATTCGGTAGCGGTAATTTCTGGGTGTTGACACCGAATCTGTCGGTGTGAGGAAGTTGAGAGCTTGAGATTGACGTAGATCAGGCTACGACCCCCGACTTGGTCTAACTCTATCGTTGGCTGATAGAACTGCTAGGAGCTGTGATTAACATGTGTGCGATAGTAGATGATTCCTAGGTCAAGAAAACATCTATATGCTGATGTTTTAAATATACTTTTAAGAAAAGCATTGTGAGAACCACGACACAGCCTGCTCCTCCGCTCGCTTCGCCGCCGCCATCTCCTCCTTATCTTCTGGATGGGTGCGGATCGCAAAGCCATGCTTAGCACCAGGGATAATCTGGACATCATGCTCGACATCCTTCTTGCTCTCAAGAATGGCCTTCATTTTCTGGATATCGGGTCCCTTCATCTGCATGTCTTCTTCGCCGACGGACCAGGATATGGGGATCTTGATAGAGTCAATGTCATCCGGAACCTTGATGTAGGTCGGGTGCGCAACGAAGGCAGCGTCGATGAGCGGTTCCGGGACAGAGGAGAGGGTTTGGGATGAGTGTCGGGTTACGCGGTGCGTGGGGTCGTCTTTTGCGAGCTCGATAGTGTGCTTGCCGCCCCAGCAAAATCCGGCTGCGCCGATCTTCAAGTCTTGAGTCTGAAGGGAAGAAGGAGGAGGCGAGGTACGGAGAGCCTTGAAATACTTGATCACGCCGGCTTCAGTCTTGGCCGGGCTGCATGTCAGTATCCAGGGGATCACGTAGTACAGGGCCAAGAGGAAAGCGAACGGCTTGACGAAGATTGTGGTGAACCAGGAGGATTTCTCTAAGAGCGTGTCAAAGACAGGGAGGACTGCTGGAGACATGGCACGGCCTTGAGGTATCTACAAGTTAGCTATAGGTTAAGAGCCTTCGGATGTTAGGGGTGGAACGAACCGTTCATGAAGTCTGGACAGTAAACTAGCAAACCTCCCTTGGCATAGTGATCGCATAAGACTCGGTTGTTTACAAAGTCCCAGCCAAATGCATCAGTGATGAAGACAATGATGCCCTTGGGCGTGACGCCGGCTTCGGGCCTAGCAACATAGGTTTTGACGCCATGGATCGTAGCCTCTGAGCCAGTGGGATGGCTCTTGGAGACACCTCCACGAAAGCAGTCAGGACAGGACATTGTAGGACGGATTGAATCGAATTGGATTGAAATGTTTAAACGAGGACTGAGGATTAAGGATTACGCGTTTCGACCCAGGGGAGAAATCCAAATAGGGGTGAATTGATAAAGGTGAGATATCATTTTACGAGGTCGGGGCGGTTTTTACTGGTCGGCTTGGAATTGATTCCATGCCTCCAGAGAAGCTATGTTGATGATATGTTTGAGCCGACCACTTTGTGGCCGGTTTCTACCGACTCCGATAATCCGACTTCCAAACCGACCGACTCCGATATTGAAATCCGACCGACTCTCCGATATTGCAGCGACCCCGGTACTGAGTGGCCTAAAAATTGTAAAGAACATTGATAATCGACTTTAGGAGGTGTGTTGATACGCTGGTTTCCCTTGTGTTGTGCAACAAGTGCTGACCTTAATATATACCTCCTGCTGAAATATTCTACCCCAAGATACCTGATGAGGAACAACTTTTGAATACATAGTTCCAGTCATCAGTCATCCAATCGTCTTTCAATCTTTCCAATCCGCAACAATCAGCCTTCCAAAAACCCAACATTCACGATGACAACCCAAGTCTACAGCGCCGACCACAGCGCTCCCGTCCTGCGCACCCACGCGTGGCGCACCCCCCAGAACAGCACGGCCTACCTCCTTCCACACCTCCAACCCACCTCCAAAATCCTCGATATTGGCTGTGGCCCCGGTAGCATCACCACCGGTCTTGCGGCCCTCGTACCAGCCGGCCACGTCACCGGTATCGAACCCACTTCCCCTCCCCTCGAAGCTGCTCGTGCCTTCGCCGCGTCCGAGGGTATCACCAACATCTCCTTCCAAGAAGGCGATATCCACGCGCTGCCATTTCCAGATGAATCCTTCGACATCGTGCACGCTCATCAAGTAGTTCAGCATATCACAGACCCAATCCATGGACTGCGGGAAATGCGAAGGGTATGCAAGGCCGGTGGTCTCGTCGCGATTAAGGAAAGTGCGAGTTTACACTGCTATCCTGACGCCCCCGAGATGGCTCAATGGCTGGAAATTTACCACAAAGTAGCGGCGGAGAAAGGTACGAATCCGCACCCTGGGGCGAGAATCCATGTCTGGGCCCGCGAAGCAGGGTTTGCGCCCGAGGATGTGAAGTGCAGTACGGGAAGCTGGTGTTTCCGGACGAAGGAGGAGAGGGAGTCTTGGGGTGGTAACTTTGCGGAGAGATCTGTGGGGAGTCCGTTGAGTAATTATGCGGTTGAGAAGGGGTATGCAACAAAGGAGTTTTTTGAGAGGATGCGGGAGGTTTGGCTGGAGTGGGTTGAGAATGAGGATGGGTGGTTTGGGATTTTGCATGGGGAGATTCTTTGTACCAAGAGGGATGCATGATGAAGCAGCGAAAGTTTATGAAATGGGGTACAGTATATCAGAAAAGGATTAAATCATATACCGGATTACATGGGAGAAAGAGCTCCCTCAACAAAGTACATCACATAGGTAGCAGAACCACAATAAACCATATAAACAACTACTAATCTGTTTTATATCGATGAGACGCTGATGATGGGAAACAAAAAACCGAGCTAAATATGCTACATTTCCTGCTTGAAACCCACAATTTCTCAACATCGTGATAAATTAGGATTCCACCATTCTGAGTCCTGACTGCCTGTACAAACCATTATTTTGACTGTACACATCCACGGCCATTCTACCTTTCTAAATACACGCTACGCTTTTTGAATAATGTCTAAATTTTTGCCTTTCTGCCGGTTTTCGGTAGAAGTGCTAAATATCTACTACTAAAACAGATATCCTCTAAATATCAAAACGGGAAGCTATCGTTACCAAGAAGACTAGTAAATTGAGTATACTAGCTTTAAAGACTTCAATCTGCTCTCTCCCCCAACCCTCACCACTTGAGCTAGTGCGTGAGTTTGTCAAGATCATTTCAATGCGCCCGCACACGATTACACCGTCCAAGCCTTCGAATCAATGCCTCGCTGCACAGCAGGCCGCTGCCTGATACGCTCAATCCACTCCAGCAAATGTGGGAACTGGTTCATGTCCTCCTGAGTGATCTGGCCGTTGCTGCCCCAAACATTCAACCAAGCTTGCATGTGTCAGTCAAAAGGCACAGTACAGTACGTGTTGGGAGATAGAAGTGCCTACGCCAAGTGGAGATGTCTGCGACAGAGTATTTACCCTCGCCTATGCCGGCGAGGTATTCTTTGACCTGGCCAGTGTATTTGCCCGAGAGATGGATCTCGAGGACGCCGTAGATGCGGAGGACTTCATTCTTAAAACGATCGAGGGCGACTACATTCAAATAACAATCAGCAATGCTTACCAAGCGACGGTATAAATTTCGGATACTTACGCGCATCGTCCTTAGCGTTCGTGGAGAACCAATTCAATTGGCCTTGAATTGGTTGGCCCTGGCAATTTGTTAGCACAGATGATGTCATCGGCTTTAGGTGGATCATTACACTGCCATGCCAGAAGAAGAGCCATTGCAAGCATTCGCTCCTCCCAACATCGTCCGTGAAGCCGAACTCAGGCTTCTTGTCACATTCTTTGAAGAGATGAAGCAGCTCGGCCGCGGTCTCCATTACCGGAAAAGGCGGGTTCTTGGTGTTGTCGACGAGGACCGGGATTCGTCCTGCGGTTATGAATAAGTAAATTGCTCACGCCTAAAAATTCGTTTCCTACCATTTGGATTGAGTCTCAAGAACCAGTCTTTCTTCTGCTGATTGGTGCTAAGGTCAATGATTGTCTTAGTGTCTGGGTAATTATCATCAGCGCCTCATGCGAAGAAGCAATTGAGCCAGTTTTCTTCACATTCGATGCCATACATCTCCTTCAATTCCTCAAGGTAAATCTGCACCTTCTGGCCGTTCGGAGTCGACGTGGTGATCAGGTGTAGCCCCTAGATACCCGCATTAGCTCCGAACTAAAGGGCCTGGTGCGCTGTGGCCGACCTTGGCGTTCTTCACCTCCGCCGGGGTGTCGTCGAGATAGAAGTTTGAGGTCATTTTGGACTGGATATTTTTATTTCACTTATTTGTTAATTTGGATTATCATGAAAGGATTCCTGGCCACTATAGTTAAAAAAAGCCGTGGGTCGTCGCGCCACTCGCCCTAGAAAACTTTCTAGAACCCGGTGATTAGCTCAGTGATCTTGCCTGAAGTATATACTCGATGCCACCGATGTGGGGCCTCCGATCGGTGCTCCGATCGGTTTTCCTCGAAACGCGATGATCATTGCTTATTGTAGCTCAAAATATACCGGCGATACCCTAGAGGATAGATATAGTGAAGAGATGCTCAAGGAGATCATAACCTAAATCCGCGAAGACGCAGCTACGGAAAATAAAGCATTCCCTCGCATCTTTTGGCCAAATATCTCTGACATTCGTTTACTTTTCTTTCCACATAACTATACCGGAAGACGACTCAGGCCAATAATAATGGCCAGCGCAGTAATGAAGGCTCTTGTCGGAGACGAGTCCAGCGGCTACCGGCTGGCGGACGATTTCGAAATTCCCGTCCCAGGGCCAGGCATGATGCTTTGCCGGGTGCATGCGGTTGCCCTCAGCCCATACGACGCAAAAATTGTGGACTATTCGAATACACCCGGGGCAGTGGGCGGCTGTGACTTCGCTGGCATTGTCGTCAGGGTGGGCGAAGGCGTTACTCGGTTCGAGGAGGGCCACCGCGTCCTCGCCGTGACCTTTGGACTCAACGCCGCAGACAAAACGGCAGGCGCTTTCGCCGAGTACGCACTGGCGACTGAGGATTTGAGCTGCCACGTCCCCGACAGTTTGACCTTCGAGCAGGCATGCTCAATGGGACTTGGTATTGCTACTGCTGGGCTCGCCCTTTTCCAAGCCCCGGGGCTACACCTGCAAATGCCGCGCCCCAAACCCGCTTCTGATGATGAGAACACGCCTTCATTTGTTCTTGTCTCGGGGGGCGCAACTGGCACCGGAACGATGGCAACCCAGTTGTTGAAGATGTGAGTCCAGTACTTCGCCCCGACATGGACTACCTATGTAGTGTTATTAGATGCACTCCAGAGAAGCATAGCAGAACCACCTCACTGACTCCAATGTTCACAGCGCCGGTTATACACCCATAGTGACCTGCTCGCCTGCCAACAATTCCCTCTGCGAGAGCTACGGCGCGGCAGCTTGCTTCGACTACCGTTCCTCTACATGTGGTGCCGACATCCGCGAATACACCGCTAACAACCTCGCCTCTGTCTTCGACTGCGTGACTGACGCGCCGACGATGCGGATGTGCTACGAGGCGATTGGCTCTACCGGTGGCACATACATTGCCCTCGAAGCCCCTACCCAAGTCGTCAAATACACTCGGAGAGATGTCCGTGCCGACTGGCTGATGACTCCTACCATTACGGGAACGCCAGTGATGATACCGGGCACATACGGGCGCCCTAGCATACCCGAGCATAGGATATTTGGGGCAAAGCTGTTCCTGCTGGCAGAGAGATTATTGCAGGAGGGCGGAATCAAGAATCATCCTTTGGATATTAGGGAGGGGGGCTTGGAGAGGATCCCTACCTATGTGAATGATTTGCGTGTTGGAAATGTACGGGGTAAGAGGATGATTGTGCCGTTGGTTGGTGCTTAGACATGGTCAAAAGCATAGTTCTCAATCTTATCGATGCTTGTTCATCCCAATCAATTGCTGTGAAGATTTGAATATAACTAGCTTAGGGCTTGTGTGATTACGAAGACTCCTTTCGTCTGAATTCCTCAGTTGCTACAAATACTTCTTACATATAGGTGATTGAGTCGTATTTTATGTGGATCTGGTAATGATAATGATAATGCAAAAGAAGGCCTGAGGTGGAACGGGTCTCTATGTAGGTTCTGGTTTCTGGGTCAGATATTTTATCCCCGGACTGACGCAAAGACTATAACGAATAAAAGCTGCATCTGGGCTCTGAAAGATTTTGATTGGATTGCTCATAATAATTCGTTTAATCGTGCACTGGCCTGGGACCTCTCGCCGTAGCAGAAGGCAAGGTTTCTAGGTGTGAGTCATTAATGACTTTCGGTATTTTCGATATTTATGGGCAAAATTCTAATCACGATAATTACCGATAAGTATCTCAGGACTCACTCGTAAGAATATCAAATCGTACTCAGTTGGATTATTTTCTCCCTGTCCTAGCTTTTGAATAAGTAGGGTAACTAGGTGCTTATCCTAAGGAAGTTGGGTATGCTCTGGTTAAAACCTCAGGCATGATTTTGCAAGGCTTTGCCAATTCCTGATCTTAGGCAGATCTTTTCTTGATTTAGCCCCTGAACACTTGCTTAATTGAAGTGGTTTAGCGAGCGGGGGGTCGTTTCCAATCCCTGCATTTCAAGTCGGAAACTTGAACTCGGCGTACTATAACGCCGCTGCCCCCGCAGCCGCCCTGTCCGACTTACGAGGTCGGGGATCCGATCGGTGGTGGAGCCTCAGACAAGCTTAGACTAGGCTCATCTCGGACCTTGTAGTCCCGGGTATAAACATCAAAAGATGAATGCATGAACAATCGCCAATTTTTTGCAGTTTGTTGAATGAAAAACATTTGAAACAATGGCACTACCTTCCCGCGAAGATATCGAATTCAAGACCCTCAGCGGCGTCACTTTGCGCGGCTGGCTGTACCCAGCCGCGAACCGCGGACCTGCAATCATCCTTTCAGCAGGAGTACGTGAGAATTCATGTCTGAATCCTTTGAAGGGAAATCTTTAAGCTGATAATTTGCCACATAGTTCAACATGCCTAAGGATGTAGTCGTACCTGATATTGCCGAATGGTATCAAAAACGTGGTTTCACAGCACTCATCTTTGACACATTCGGCATTGGCGCTAGCGACGGTGAGCCCAGACATGAGGTAAGTCGTCCTGGGTTGTCTCACTATATACCTATATATGCAAAGCCTTTTGAGGCCGGTATCAGCTGACTTTCAACTGTCGTGACAGAGCGACATGCAAAGGCGGATTGACGACTTCATCGACTCGGTCACATGGCTTTCCCAGCAGCCTCTCGTAGATCCGAAAAAGATTGCGGTTTGGGGTCTTTGTTTTGACGGCAACATTATGCTCGCGACCGCGGCCCACGACCGGCGGATCGCCGCCGTCGTGGCGGTCGCTCCCATGATCGATGTCACGGGGGACCCCGAACGCAGGGAAGCCATCTTCGAACTTGGGCTAGAAGACCGCGCTGCCCAGCTAGCCGGTGAGGAGCCCATGTACCTGCCCTTAGTCGATGAGGATGGCAATACGCCGCTCGGTCAATTTTTAGGCAATTTCTTCACAACAATGGACAGCATGAAAATGCCCATTGAAAACCGTGTCACAGTCCATACCTACATGCGATGCCTCACCTGGAACATCCTGCACCTTCTGCCAAAGATCAGCCCAACACCAGTCATCATGGTGACGCCTGAACTAGACCAGGTTTTCCCCGCGGAGAGACAGAAGGAGGCGTTTGATATGTTGCGTGAGCCGAAGGAACATCACCTCATTGTTGGGAAGAATCACTTTGATTGGATGTTTGGGGATATGGATGCTGTGTTTGACAAGCATCTGAACTTTTTAAAGAAGCACATGTCGCTTTGAAACATTTGATAATATACAAGGAGGACGCAGATGGCCTTTGAACTATAATTAAAAAATTTCTCGTGACTGCCGCTTCAATGTTTAAATATATATTCAATAGATTTAGAGAAACATTCCCTGCCCACCTGAAATAAGCGAACCTTGACGATAATCGCTTCCCCTTACTTTTGGCCATGCTGTACAATTGCGTCACGCAGGCGAGTTTAACTCCTTTAGTTTAACATCCCTTTCTCTAGTATCAATTATTCACGGAAATTGTAATAAGGACAAAGACAACCGAGGGCTTTTGGAACTATCAAGGTACATGACCAGGTTGATTCGAAAAGACCCACCTCGAGTCGGCCGTAACACTCTAGGAGTTAAACATCGGTCGTATGCACACCGAGCCGACCGACTCCGGGCCCTAGCCGACTCAGGAAATCTCCGATTATTGCGCACTGTAGATGCCTCAAGCATCATTAAAGAGATCCATAACTAAGCTCATCCAGCAACCAATTAGCGCTCGTACGGCCATTTTACACCTCGTCATACTCTTCATTGCTTCAGCGTTCATCCCTCTGTCGTTATGGTCTCCTCATCAACCCCCAAATCAGTCACCATTATCGGTGCCAGCGTCGGCGGTCTCACGCTTGCTCTCGTCCTCAAACGATATGGCATTCAATCGCGATTCTTCGAACTCCGAGACGAAAACCATGACTTCGACGGCGCTATCTCGCTCACTCCAAACGCTTTGCGCGTTACAGATTACATCGGCGCATACTCTCGCATCAAGCATCAAGGCTTCAACTTCGAGGCTATGACTTTTATGACGGATCCTGAGCACGAGATTACTGGCAAGCTCTACTTTGGTCAGAAAGACGTGTATGGGTACGATGGCATACGCATCACGCGAAAGGTGTTGATCCACGAGTTGAGAGAAATGGTGAGAGAAGCAGGAATTGAAATACACTACGGAAAGAAGTTTACCAAAGTTGTCAATGAAGACGATAATGGCGTCGAATTCGAGTTCGCGGACGGAACTCGGGAGAAAGCTGAAATGTTGATTGGCGCCGACGGTATCCATTCCAAAGTCCGATCGTATCTCTTCCCAGACATCCAGCCACATTACGGGGGTTTCCTGGGCTTGACGTATTGCTTTCCACGCGCCAATGTGCAGCTGGATGACGACTTCCCACTTCCAGTATCTCTGCGCGGGGAGCACGGTTCCTTTATTATCACGCCTCAGGCCGAAGGTGGCAAAGAGATTTTCGTTGGACGACAGTTGAAGTACGAACCGCAAGATCGTGCAGGTTGGTCAGCAATGTTGCGAGATAAACAAGCAGTGATTGAAATACTTCAGCGGGATCCCAACGCATGGACACCACTCGTCCAGTCTGTACAAGCGCAAGCAAGTGCCCCAGACGCTCATTTCCTAAATGTCTGGCCATTTTACACTGTTCCTAAAATGGATCGCTGGCATTCATCAACAGGAAAAGTTGTTATACTCGGAGATGCAGCGCATGCTATACCACCATCGGCAGGACAAGGCGCAAATCAAGCCTTTGAGGACGGTTACAGCTTCGGATTGCTCTTAGCAACGCTCAATGGCAAGTCAAGCTGGTCGGACGCGTTGACAGCTTGGGAGGCATATAGGATGGAGAGAATGGATGAGGTGTTAAGATTGACCAACCGACTTCTCACCATCAGGATGACGGAGGAAGAAAGGGCAAATGTGCCCGAGGACATGAGGTGGGAGCTCGATTGGAGTGACGCAGGCAAGTCGCAGTTGGGGTGGTTGTACCTTGTAGACATCGATGGCGATGTTCAGAATTTAGTGAAGGCCCTGGATGCATAGGCACGAGATAGATAGTTAGTGAAATAGTGTCGATACATGATTATTAATCCAATAATACGGCATACTGCGTACTTGGTATCAATAACGCCAAATGCCTATTTCTGTATCCTGAACTTGGGGAGGTATGTGCAACACAGATGCATATTTACGACGCATTTTGATAACGTGACAGGGCAGACATAAGAATGCATTATTTATCGAGCCGTTATCGACGAGTTTTCTCATAGAATTACCGTCGATATTAAGGTCATCGTACTGAAACTCTTTCGAGATGCACAGCATAGTCATCATTCGTACATACACACCAAAGGGATAACATTGTGGGCAGTACATATGCATGCTACATAGACCTCCGGACCCTGAACGGGATAAATACCCCGCATGAGGTTTTGGACCATGCCGACAGAAGTATTTCGTAAATTAGAACTCCAAAACTTCTTTAAGGAACGCTAGCTGTGGGGTCAGCAGCTCATCAAGGTCAACGCTTAAAAAGTCAGAGTGTCCTCTATCCTTTACAATGTGAAACTTCTTCAGTGGTGACTGCATGCTGTCAAATATGCTCCTCTGATACTCGGGCGGCACTATCTCGTCATTCTCGGGCGTCAGGATCATGACGGGCGTAGGACTGACGGACGTGAATAGATTCGCGGGCTTCCACTTGGCGTGACGATAGAAGCTTTGGATGGTCAGACTGTCCTTAAAGGTTGGAGCATTCTTCTTAGCCCCGTGGACCCAGTTGGGCAGGTGGGCCTTTTGCTCGGGTGTCATTTTGGCCAGATACTTGAAGAACATTAAATGCTCGCCCTTTTCATTGAGGAGTGGTATATATCCGGGTGGATCGCCGCGAAGCTGGTTCGCCCGATCCTCGACCGCACGGGCGACTAGGGCCTCCTGGTCCTCCTCATTCAGGTACCACTCGGGCATCAGACCTTGTGCTATGACGGCCTTTACACGCTTGTCAAAAGCTGCGGCCTCGAGTGCGATCCCGGAGCTATAGAAAAAGCCCCATATGGCTATGCGGTTCGGGTCTACCCATCCCTCTTTCTGCAAGAACTGTTCCCGATTCATTAGTATATTGGACTTTAGGATAATTGAAGTCGGAATTATGGGTAAATACATACTGTGACGGCATCTGAGTTGTCTTCAGCCATCTTCTGCGGGTCTAGGTCATTTCGAGGCAGGCCGTCGCTTGTGCCTATAGTACGAGCGTCGTAGACAAGCGCCGTCAGGCCATTATGTCCGAACCAGGCTGCTATGCCGTCCACAAAGATTTCCTTTGGGCACATGAACTAATGGCCTCAGGTAAATAAGATTTTGAACAGTTTTTGGGCAGATTGGAACGTATTTGTTTGGGGTTGACTTACTGCGCCATTGACAATCACTGCTGGACCACCCTTAGGGCCCACGTACAGCGAGCCACGCAAAGTCAAGCCATCAAAGGTTTTGAATTCAACGTCTTTACGCTCTTGTTCCGTAGCCATGATGATATCAAATTTTCACAGAAATGCAGTATCGCGTTGAGAACTTGAGAACGGGAGCAATTTGTGTATGGCCTGCCAGAACCAAAGATAGGTTTCCTCCTTGAATAATGGCTTCAAATCTCGGATGAAGATATTCAAGCAAGTGGGATACACTCCGCGTTGATATTGAGAATGTTGTTTGGATCTGAGTCGGTAGACTGATTGTCCTCCGACAGGGTCGGGATATCGGAGGTAGGATCAGTTAAGCTTACATTTTGCCGATCCGATCGCCGTCCGGGCGGGGGACCCTGTCCGATTGACTACTGGCTTGGAAAGACATCTAGCACCGACCGGACCGGACCGACGACCGATAGCTTACCGAACCCCTGTACCAGAAAATTGGTTCGGTCTTTGGTACGATCTATGCAAATCGAAGGACATAACGAGTCGGCAGCTGAGAACTACCGGTGGCCATATCGCTGACGAAGCTAGACTTAACCACGGTCACATCCAGAACGCACAAAGCTTGAAATCTGCATCCATTTGCATTTCCATACATTGAAGCTAATGCAAGTTGTCAACCAACTATCTCTTCTAGTCCAATTGATCGATTCAACCCAATTTTGATCATGGGCAGCCTACCCGAGCCCAACGCCGTACCCCTCCGGGAGCCCATTGCGGTAGTGGGAAGTTCCTGTCGCTTTCCTGGAGGTGCTAATTCCCCATCGAAGCTTTGGGAGCTCCTCAAAGACCCCAAAGATCTCGTGCGCGAAATCCCGCCCAGTCGGTTCGATACCAAGGCGTTCTATAACCAAAACAGCCAGCACCATGGAGTATGACAGCGTTGCCCATTCCAAATTACATATTTGAACCGAGTGTAACTAATGTATCAACAGAGCACGAATACAAAGTATGCCTACCTTCTACAAGAAGAGCCGCGACTTTTCGACCGTGATTTCTTTAATATCAGCCCGAAGGAGGTCGAAGCGATGGATCCTCAGCAGCGGTGTCTGCTTGAGACCGTTTATGAATGCGTAGAATCGGCGGGCTACTCAATCCCTCAGCTTCAAGGATCATCTACTGGCGTCTTCGTCGGAGCGACGTGCTTCGACTACCAGTTTCTTTCGATGCGTGGCTTCGACAGTCTACCGCAATACTACGCAACTGGCGGTTCCATGGCAATCCTAGCTAACCGTCTATCGTACTTTTTTGACTGGAGAGGCCCGTCGGTTGCGTGCGATACGGCTTGTTCGTCCTCACTTGTGGCCCTGCATCAAGCAGTCCTTTCCCTTCGAAGCGGAGAAATAGGTATGGCCGTTGCAACAGGGGCAAATCTCATCCTCGGCCCTGAGCTTTTCGTCGCTTATTCAAATGTATGTTGTGCCTTGAAATGATGATATGGTTGCAGTCTAAGCTAACAATTGCCAACAAGTTAAACATGTTGTCTCCTAATGGGCGATCTTACATGTGGGATTCCTCTGCTGATGGATATACACGAGGAGAGGGTTTTGCCTCTGTTATTCTCAAGACTCTCAGCCAAGCCATCGCCGACGGTGATCACATCGAGTGCATTATCCGCGAAACCGGTGTGAATTCGGATGGTCGGACGCCAGGTTTGTTTGCCACGCTCTTTCTGATGTCAACTGTAATAACCGTGGTGTAGGTATTACAATGCCGAGTGCCGAGTCGCAGTCTCAACTCATTCGAGACACGTACATGAGGTGCGGGCTGGACCCAGTACGTGATCGCCCGCATTACTTTGAGGCCCACGGCACTGGTACGCCGGCAGGTGATCGTAAGTAACTACTCTACATGGCCAATAGACTGTGATGCTGACGTGCAATAGCTATTGAGGCGCGGGCCATACATGACACGTTCTTCCCCGCAAAGCGAGGCCCAAACGATGGTCACCTCTATGTTGGTTCGATCAAAACCGTTATCGGTCATACCGAGGGCACTGCAGGTCTCGCTGGTGTGCTCAAAGCGTCATTGGCGGTTCAAAATGGCCAGATTCCAGGCAATCTCCATTTCCAAGAGTTGAATCCAAAGATTCGGCCATTCTCCAAGAACCTCTGCGTTCCCACAGCTTTGACACCCTGGCCGACCCTTCCCTACGGTGAGCCGCGCCGTGTGAGTGTGAACAGTTTCGGCTTTGGCGGAACCAATGCCCACGCTATCATTGAGAGTTGGGATGGAGCCTACGATCGCTATACGTCCAAGCCAGATGCAGGTGGACTCGTCGTCCTGTCTGCCAACTCGGCTCAAGCACTGGCAGCAAAGGCTACAGCGCTGGCCGGCTACCTACGAGAGAATCCTAATACGGATCTTGTTCGACTTGCCCGCACCCTGTTCCAGAGGGCCGAGTTCCTCTTCCGAGCTTCCTTTTCCGCTACATCTGCTCTACAGCTTGCCGAAAAGCTTGAATCACGCGCAGAAGCGCTCAAGAAGACTGCACGAATCCCAGCAATTGCAAAAACCCTACCGCCTCGCATCCTCGGTGTCTTTACCGGGCAAGGTGCACAGTGGGCTACCATGGGCAGGGAGCTCTACGAAGCGTCAGCTGTGTTCCGCAAGTCTATCGACCGGATGCAGCAGAGTCTTGATGCGCTTCCTGACAGCGATCGACCTGACTGGACTCTGATTGACGAACTTGCTGCGCCCAAAGAAACGTCCCGCGTCGGCATAGCCGTCATCTCGCAGCCAATCTGCACCGCTCTCCAAATCGCTCTGGTGGACGTCCTTCACGCGGCTGGTGTTGACTTTGCGGCCGTTGTCGGGCACTCCTCTGGTGAAATTGCCGCTGCTTATGCTGCCGGGTACCTTGATGCTCGGGATGCTATCCGCGTTGCTTATTACAGAGGATTCCATTCTGTCCTGGCTCAGGGATCGGACGGCAAGCGTGGCAAGATGATGGCCGTGGGCATGGGTTTAGAATCGGCATTGGCATTCTGTGACCAATTTGGTGCGAACCTCAGGGTCGCAGCTAGCAACTCCCCGACAAGCTGCACGCTGGCGGGAGATGCCGTTCTTATTGATGAGGCTAAGGAGCGGTTAGATCAAGACAAAATCTTTGCCCGTGTCCTGGCAGTGGACACAGCATATCATTCCCACCACATGCTGCCATGTGCCGAGCCTTATCTTAATTCGCTGCGCCAATGTGGGGTCAAGGCTCTGAAGGGGGCCAGAAAGTGCGAGTGGTACTCTAGTGTTTGGGGACCGAATGGCCGCAGTCGCTCCTTCGACAGCGAACAAAGCATGAAATTGCTTGAGGGACAGTACTGGGTCGATAACCTGACCAGCACGGTACAATTCTCACAGGCAGTCAACCGAGCCTTGTCTGAAGAATCCTCCGTCTTAGACCTCGCACTTGAGGTAGGACCGCACCCAGCTCTCAAGGGACCAACATCCGAGGTGACCAAATCGTTGACTGGTCTGAACCTTCCGTATTGTGGTGTCCTCAATCGCGGACAGGGCGCGGTTGAAGCCTTTGCCGATAGCTTGGGACTTCTATGGACGTCATTTCCGTCGTCACGCCCTCTCATTACCTTCGACGGTATGCAACGGGCCTTGCCACTAGCTAGCCCTAAGAAGCCCATCATTCTCAAGGACCTGCCAACCTATCCTTGGGATCATGATAGCCTTGTCTGGCGTGAGTCGAGGGCGTCTCGCCTTTTCCGCAATGGCCAGCCTCAACATGAGTTGCTCGGTCGTCCAACCACACTGGGCGAGGACGGCAGGCGAGAGATTCACTGGCGCCATGTCTTCAAACTGAGCGAGCTCCCATGGGTCAGTGGCCATACTATACAGGGCCAGGTCCTTTTTCCGGCGACAGGATACGTGACAATGGCTTACGAGGCCGCCGTGCGTCTTGTTGACGACCAGCAAACACTGCGCCTTGTCGAGCTCCACGATATTGAGATCGTGCGCACCATGGGCATGCTGGAAGATTCATCGGGCCTGGAAGTTCTCTTCACCGTACGCGTTACGAGCCAGACTGACAGCTGCATCACCGCTGAAGTGGCCTGCTACAGCGGGGACGTCGATGGGACCAAGCTGGACGGCCCTGTGAACGCACTCACCGCACATTTCAGTGGTGGGGTGCGGCTTTTCCTGGGCGCTTTTCAGAAAGACGCTCTGTCCAGCCGGAAAAAGCCCCTACTTCCCTTGAACACTTTGGATATGGAGCAATTTTACTCATATCTGTCCAAAGTGGGTTACAACTATTCCGGTGCTTTCAGAGCTAGCTCGGTAGATCGCCACCTCAACCACGCTGTGGTATCCGTCCCAACCCCTCCTGAATCCAGTTCAGTACGTCCTTCTGTGCACCCTGCAGTTCTTGATACCACCATTCAAGGTATTCTGGCAGCCTTTTCGTACCCAGAAGACGGAAGACTTGGGGCGGTATATCTCCCCACGGGGATTGATTGCGTCCGTATCAACATGGCAGCCGCCTCTCCGGAGTTCCTCATGGCAGACAGCCGTCTGACTTCATCAGGAGAGAAGGGGCTCACGGGTGATGTTGATCTTTTCAATGCAAGCGATGAGACCGTCCAAGTTCAAATGCGTGGAGTCCAGTGGACCCCCTTGAACCAGAGCCGGGAGCGCCGACTCTATGCAAGCGAAACCTGGGTACGTGATGCGGCTTACGGAATCGAGCCCAGCCTCAAGACCAAATTCTCTCCAGAGGACGAGGTGTTGCGGAAGCTTTTGGTGCGCACAGCCCATTTCTACTTGCGAAAGCTTCGCAGCCAGATCAAGCCTGCTGAGCTGCTAGTCATGGGCAAACATCGGCGGCACATGATGAAGTGGGTCAGGGACCATCTATTCCCCCAAATCGAAGCAGGCAAGGTTCCCGATATTGAACCAGAGTGGGCGAACGACACACTGGAAGATGTGCAGACATGGAGCGCTCCCTATATTGCAGCGGGAAACAATGATATGCTTATCCTTCATGCCGTGGGGAAAAACTTGGCAGCAATTGCTCGTGGAATCATGCCTGCCCTTCAGGTTCTTTTGAAGGACGACATGCTCGACCGCTTGTATGTGGAAGGAGTCGGTTTCGCCGACGGCAACCTTGATCTAGGGCCCTTGGTCAAGCAGCTCGCACACCGATACCCACGTATGAAGGTGCTCGAGGTTGGAGCTGGAACGGGCGGTACCACTCGAGCCGTGCTTTCGGCTGTGGGCGATCAATATGCGTCATACATGTACACTGACATCTCAGCCGGCTTCTTTGAGCCCGCAAAGGAAAAGTTCAGCCAGCATGCCGCCAAAATGTCGTTCAAGCTGCTGAACATTGAAAAAGATCCGGTGGACCAAGGATTCGATGAGGGGGCGTATGACATGGTCATAGCCTCCAACGCCCTGCACGCGACTCGAAGCTTGAAAGATACGGTCAGCAACTGTCGTCGCCTGCTTCGACCAGGCGGGTACTTGGTGTTGCTGGAGATCACAACCAATCATCTTCCCATACAACTCATCATGGGCACGCTTCCTGGGTGGTTCCTGGGCGTCGATGAAGGCCGCACCTGGGTACCCACACTCAGTCTTGATGAATGGGACAGCTTGCTGAAAGACACAGGATTTTCAGGCGTCGACACAAGCTCGACGCCTTCCTTCTGTTCCGTTATCATATCCCAGGCAACAGATGAGATCTTTCAGGAGATTCGGGAGCCGCTTTCTGTTGCTTCACGTCCTGCAGACCGCTCACTCGGCCATGTTTTGGTCGTCAGCGACGTAGCGTCGGAACTTGCATCCAAATCACAGGCGCTCCTTGCTTCCACCGACGGCGTCCTCCAGTGTGAGCTCGAAGGTCTTGAGGAAAACAATTGTCCCATCGGAGCAGCCGTGCTCTGCCTTTGCGACCTGGATAGTCCTGTCTTCGGCGGAATGACTGTGGCCAGATTCGAAGCTATGCAGGCTCTCTTCCGCAACGCCAGTGCTGTTCTGTGGGTAACCTCAGGGGCGGCTTCGGGCAAAAATCCGCTGGCCAATGTGACGGTGGGGTTGGGACGCACGCTGCTGGCTGAACTTAGTGATTTGCGGCTTCAATTCCTCGATGTCGACGAACCCACATCGCTTGAGCCATCTCTGCTGGCAACTCTTCTCCTCAGACTCACCGAAATGAATCAGCCTGACCCAAGCGAAATACTCTGGACTCACGAACCCCATCTCGCACTCAGAGATGGTGCCCTCTACATTCCCAGGGTTTTGCCTCTAGATAGCATCAATCGTCAGCACACGGTAAAGAACAGCCAAGTCACCCAGTTGACCGATCTTGCGCTTCCGGATACAGCCATGGCGGTAACGGAGCAAGACGCTGCCGACAGAACACCTAATGGGGCTGGTCCTGTCGAACACAAGAGGATGTTCGCCGCTGACAAGACTTACATTCTTTTCGGCATGACGGGAGACCTTGGAATCTCCATTGCTCTATGGATGGTGGATAACGGGGCTCGGAACGTCGTGTTGACCAGCCGGCATCCTAGTGTTCCGGCCGGGGTGTTCGAACTCATGTCGCAAAAGGGAGCCGTGTTGCGTGTCGTGCCAGTGGATATCACGAACAAAGAAGGTTTGAAAGCGGCATATATCGAGATTAAGTCCAGTATGCCGCCATTTGGAGGTATTATCAATGGTGCCATGGTGCTTCGGGACCGCCCCTTCCTCGACACGTCCTGGGATGACTTTGAGGCAGTGCTAGCGCCCAAAGTTGCCGGAACTCGCAACCTTGACGAGCTCTTTGGTGAAGATGAGGCGTTGGACTTCTTCATAGGGCTTTCGTCTGCAACATCTATTGTTGGAAACGTTGGCCAGTCCGCTTACAGTGCGGCAAACCATTATATGGCAAGCCTCGTGCGACGTCGACGGCAACGTGGACTGGCCGGCTCTGTCGTTGTCATTGGGCTCCTCACGGGCCTGGGCTACATTTACCGTGCAGATAGGAAGCGGAATGCTGCTATTGAAAAGTCTCTGTTACCACAGTTGGATAGACAAGGCGAGACAGATCTGCACGACATGCTAGCCAAGGGCATTGAGTGCGGACGACCTGACTCAGACCTGCCATCCGAGCTCATCACTGGTGTTAGGAAGATCTTTACGGAGCCGTGGCACGAAGACCCGCGGTTGTCATGCTACCTTCTGCAAGAAGGCGCACAAGAAGAGGATACCGGCCAGAAACAAGCTGATGGAAACATTAAAGTTGAGGCTCAGCTGGCGACAACCGAGGATCCAAAGGAAAGTCTAGCGATCTTGGTGAAGTGCTTTACGCAGTCTCTGGGCAGCATGCTCCAGCTTGATCCCGCCCAGATAAGCGATGACGTGCCCGTGGCTGATCACGGTGTTGACTCGCTCGTTTCCGTTCGTATTCGCGAGTGGTTCTTGAAAGAGCTGGGTGTTGATGTGCCTGTATTGAAGCTCATGTCGACCAACCACACTCTGTCGCGAGTATGCGAGGACGCTCTAGTAGGATGGCGAAATATTCGCACAGGGTCCCAGGCAGAATCGCAGACAGCTGCTAACACTCATGACGATCCAGAAATGGATTGGAAGAAGGAAGTGGCCGACCTCATCGACGGAATACCTTCTCTCATTCCGGCAGGCGCTGACTTGGTCAAGGACGTGCCTCGGGGTAGCGCACGCCGTGTCGTCCTCACAGGATGCACAGGATTCCTGGGTACGAACATTCTACGCAACCTCGTGGCAGACGGTGACACTGCAGAGGTGCACTGTCTTTGCCTCCGCTCACGGCCTCTGCGCGTCAAGGACGCAAAGATTCACGAATACAAGGGCGACCTGGTCAAGCCGCTGCTAGGCCTCTCCACCAATGACTTCAAGCGCCTCTGCCAGACTGCAGACCTGATCATCCATGTGGGCGCGGATGTCGCCCATCTCAAGTCGTATGAGATGATGCGAGCAGCCAATGTTGTTTCGACTCAATATCTGCTCGCTATGGCTACGCCACGCCGCGTCCCCGTTCACTTTGTCTCGTCGTCCTCAGTGGCCATGCTCCAAAAGGATACCAGTGAGCTGGCTGAGGTGCCGCCGTCGAGTTTCTGGCCGCCAGCCGACGCCGATTCGCTGCTGAAAAACGCCATCGGTTATGCTGCCAGTAAATGGATGGGCGAAATACTGCTGGAGCGAGCAGAGGGACTTCCGGCCGTTGTTCACCGCTTCCCCAACATCATGGGGCCTGATGCGCCCGAAGAGATTCCCTTGGTGGCGCTAGACAAATACTGCACCAAGATGCGGGCCGTACCGGCGCTTGACCCCAAGCAATGGCAGGGAGAGCTTGACATCATCGACGTCAGCGACGTGGTGCCTGAACTTCTGGCCAAGGCATATGCTCATGATCCTCGCGAACCGTTTGCCGTGCACAACTACTGCAGCGAAAACAGATATGTGCTGTCAGACCTCGAGGGCATGTACAACGACAGGCTCGGCACCAAGGTCAAGGTCCTATCAGTACGCGAGTGGATGCAGAAGGCCAAGGCTTTGGGCATGCCGGCGGGTGTCGAGGCCACCTGGACTGGCAATGAAGTGTTTGTATCGCCTGTGTTGCGCAAGGGAGGCAAGTGATAGGTAATGGGTAGAATCTCATGCAATCAGTTTGTTTGCTTGGTCCCTTGGGTCACATGACCTCCTCTCTGTATTTAGACCTCAGATTGATCTTTCCTTCCTACATGCTTCATAAACAATCAACTCGCCTAGGTACTTTTAAGAAAGCAGTGTTGAAAATTTTGTATCACGTAGCTGTTTTAAATTGGAATATCCAACGTGCCCTTATGACAAGATTTCTTGCGCTTTGCACTCAACAAATCTAACCGCCTATAGAATACTATCAATGTTCCGACTGCGCAAGGTATGAACATGCAGCTGTTGCAGACCACCAAAATTGGTGAGCTGAATGCAAGCTCAGATACCGTAGAGTGGGATTCAACATATTTGAATCACCTTCCCAATCTGAAGCGGATGGGATGGCCCAAAAGATCCTTCAGACCTTGGCTATGAGATATGAGCTATTTCAGCCCTTTTACGAGGGGATTCATTCAATAAAATGGGCACAGTACTAAGTAACGAGAAGATGAAGAATGCATTCGATCGGCAGAAAATACAGCAAGGCAAAGTGGCGATTCAAACATGTCATGGTGAAAGTCGCTACACAGTACGCCAAACTGGAATTTTTTTATCCTATCATTCCGTTCCGCCCGTAGATTTGGCAAAAATCTTCCTCAAAGAATATTTGGCTTCAAAAATGAATTTCATGAAACACATAGGATTCATCCACTCGATCGTCCTACTTCAATAAATTATTAGGTAGCCAACCTTGGATACCATCCAATTTCCTCCTTCGATGCATTCCTCCATTCTGTCCTCTCTCTAAGCGATCCGAATCATCTTACAAGATGGAAAGTTTTAATGACGAGAAAACGACTAGAACTCTGTTGGCATAATCGTCTGAACAGCTTTTTCAAGCCTTGCTAGCACTGGCTTTCTTCGCGTTAACATTGGTCCATTTGTTGCACAAGCTGAAAGGGACAGTGAGGCCGCAGGCAGCGAGAGTGATTGCGAAAACAACCTTGATGCCCCATGCGTAAGCACGGACAACACCGTCCAGCTCGGCTCCAGAAAATATTCGGTGCACATCAGTGGCGCCAGAGCCCGTGACTAGGGCGGGGTTGACGCTCGGTGCTGTTTCGGCAAGCTTGTGAACAATCTGGTTGACGAAGCCGGACTGCGCAGCTGAGAGCAAGAGTGTGCCGCCGACGGATCGAGCGACTGTGCACGAGGGATATAATTAGCGTGGGGATACAAGAGGCAATATAAATTGACGACATCCTAGAACAGGGCAAAGGAGAACTTACAGATAATGATTGCGGTCGTAGGAGCTATGTCAGTTGGCGCAGCAAAAGCCTGCGCAACGACGACCGGGACTTGGAGGGCGAGGCCGTATCCGAAGCCCGCCAAGATCTGATACCCAACCCATTTGCCTGTGGAGGTACCAATGTCGAGAGTAAATAGTAGACCAGAGGCGATAGTCACGATCACAGAGGCAACTGCCATATAAGGAGTTGCAATACCCGTCTTCGTGATGGCTCTGCCTGAGCCATATGTGGCAATGCCGAACATGATGATGAGAGGAATATTGCGCACACCCGAGCCAATTGGACTGACGTTGTCGACGCTTTGGAAATAAATAGGCAGGTAATAGAGCGTGACGAAATACGCACCAGCGAAGAAGAAGCCCCAGACGCTGCTAACCCAGACGGTCCTTTTGCGTAGAATGCGTGGTGTCAGCATGGCGCGTTCACCTTGCCATATTTCTGCAATGATGAGTGCAATAACTATGACAACGAAGCCGACGAGTAAACCGATAACGACGCTGGAATTCCACGCATGGCTCACACCACCGTACTGAAGAGCTAGAAGCAAGCAGGCAAGTGCACCCATCGTAAGCACCGTAGCTATCGGGTCCATGTGTAGAAGCTTCTCCTTGAGCGTAGCCTCGACCACTTTGGCGGCTTTGGGGGTCTTGAAGGTGAGCAGGATGACAAAAGCGGCCAGACCGCCGATTGGAAGATTGATATAGAAACACCTAAATTTGTCACATCAGGCCAGGTCCGGTCATGGCAGGGTTCGATAATTGTAGAAATATCTTGACTCACCATCTCCAGGATACTCCTTTTGTAAGTCCTCCACCAATGAGTGGTCCGCACACAGCGGCAACGCCATATGACACACCAATGACCCCCGTGTAGGTAGCTCTCTTGGTGGGCTCAGCAGCAAAGGCAGAAATCGTGTATACTCCCGGCGCGATACCCGAGGCACCCAGACCGGAGATGGCACGTCCAACAATCAGAGTAGTTGAGTTGGGTGCGACGGCGGCGATCAAACTTCCAAGCTCAAAGATGAAAATTGCCACCAGGAAACTGGTTTTGAGAGGAAAATATTTATACGCTTTGCCCCAGGTTGACTGGAAGGCTCCGAGCGTCATGAAATAAGCCGAGCCGTACCATGAGATATCGTCAAGGCTGTGGAATTGGTCGGTAATTTTGGGAATAGCGGTTGCAACAATGGTCTGAATCGAGAGCATCAGCTTACTGGCGTGTGGTATATTGCCATTGGCAAAAGAAGACTCCGCAAGAAGCCTAGAGCGGCAGAACTTACCTGGTCCAGAGAACAGAGGGTGATACTGAGTACGAGCGCAGTCATGATGAACAAGGCTTCCATACCTTTCGGATATTCCATAGCAGGTTTTGGCGGCTCATCCACGGCTTTTTCTTCGGGAGCAGGATCATCATCTATACCTTTCACAGACGAGGATGCCATAGTGGACGGTGTATCAGACTCGATGGTCTTTTTTTCCTTTTCAGACTCGACTTGATGTGTTTTCTCTCCGATCGCTTCGAGGTCACCGTTGCCGTTGGCATCCTCTAGCAAGGGAGGTGGAGGTGTTGATGGAGACATGTGTGTTTGTCGTATGACTGCGGTTCAATTGCTTCAGCTTGATATGAGACTCCGCGCGCTTTAGTGACTTTAAGGTTAAAGTAACTATGCTTAAATCCATGGGGCTGTTAGACTTTACGGAGATAATAGGTCCCAGACCCTTATTAGCGAAGGCCCAGTAATTTTGGTAACAAAATCATAGGGACTGGTAAGTGTAATACATTGGTGTATGCCCAAATACCAATTGATTTCAGCTTTGGGTGCTCACCTACCACCGTTAATTCCGTTCATTCCAATAATCCCGTTAACTCCGCTCATCTGAATAGGGATAGTGGCTCGGGACCTCCCGCCTTTGTGGACCGTCTATGGAAAGATCGTCGTGCGGGTGGTTTGTGGATTTTTTGACCAATCAAGAAACCCAGCCTTACTAAAATGTGGGCCTTTCGATACATAAAAGTACTTAGGATTCTATGTATTCAGTGTGGGATGGTAGGTTACTTTTTGGTCGTGGATCTTAATTAGTGGAGATGTTACTCTCACTACCTTAATTCCGGGGTGAGAGTCACTCGCGTACGGGAAAACCCCTTACCTCAGAGGTTTGGGTGGTATGAAGACCCTCCTCATTTCGGAAAAGGAAGGTGCGAAGACGAAAAAACAAAGAAACAAAGAAATCCTTAATACTCAAGCGATCATGGTATATAATACTATTATAATGAAGGCTTGGGATATTAGGAGACTTGTAGAAATTCATTGACTCTATTCAATCTACACATAAAGTCCATCCTCTATGCAAGATTGAAGTTCCTGAATGAGCTCACTAAGCTTGACGTGCTCATCAGGTAGGGTTTTGAGCATGGCCTGAGCAGAGTCGACAATACTCTCGAAGCTGCCGCTTTCTCCATGTCCGTCAGACCCGAACGTCAGCTCGTGTTGGTCAGTATTCTCTCGGTTTCCCATTCGAAGGCAGCGACCTATACGGTTGAGTAGGTGCATGATGAGCTGCAGAACCATGATAAATTGTGCAGAGGACGAGCCAGCGCCGTGCAAAGTTTGCTGTTGCAGCACGGTTCCTTGAACTATGGACCCCAAGGACCTCTTGATAAAGTCGCAAACTGCGTGAAAGAGGGCGAGAACGTGCTGGTAAGAGGCAAGAGCCAAGAAAATCGGGTTGTATTCGGTAACCAGCTGTCGCTCGTTTTCATCGCGGGACAAAGGTCGCGAGGAGCCATATGTGCTGTCCGCCAGAGAAATGTTGTTGATGATGTGCACTAAAGCATTCGCGGCCTCGAAAGCTTCATTCACAACAGGAGAGTTTACTGTCAAGGACGTAGTCATGACTGCGCCTTCAAGTTCTCGTGTGGCGCCCATGACCCGGTCGCTCAGTTTCATCAGCTGCCTTGTCAGGGTCTCTTTGCCTTCGTCCCGAGAAAATGTTAGGTTGGTCCCTGGGCCCTCCTGGATCCTGTTGTCGATCTCTGTATTATATGTGAGGTCAGCGTTGTTGTTCCAACTGTGTGCGTCGCCATCGCCGAGGCAGGTCATGGTCGGATCGAGTGACGGCATCATCAGGTCGTTGAGATCGTATGCTGCAGCATCGCTATTTGATAGAACGCTCGAGAGATGCTGACTGAGATGTGTATTTCCTCCGGGCGATAGGGCGTCTTTCCCCTTTCCCCGTCTGTTTCTCTGCCTCGCTGCCAATGACGCGATTAATTGATCATTTCAAGAAAGAAAATACATGATATGCGAAGAAGGCACATGACATACTGCTGTACACACATGGCACATCCGCCTTTATACATCGATCGCATGGTGTGAGATGGTTGCGGCCGCCACCCACTGCCGTTGATATTTCCCAATTCTTCAGGCATCGGACCTTTTGCTGACGGCAACGATCGCATGAGTATCGTTCTGGAAACATTTTGCTGGTGAAGAGTATAGGGGAAAGCATATTTGTTCATTCACAAACGGACCTAAATAGTGACAGGCAGGGGAGATCGGGTGTCTAGCTCGACTCAGGAAATGTATGGTTCCTTTACGACCAATTTGGACCCTAACTTGGACCCAATATTTTCCTTTCTTCTTACAGCTTGTTTGAGTGGGGGAGAATACGAGCAAAAAGGTAACCTGCCTGTGTCAGTTTAGTTCTTACGCCAAGGCCAGCAACTCCGTGTTGATTATTGGTCTGGCCACTGCAGATCAACGTCTCGCTTCCATACCATGCCGCTCTCAAACTGGTCGATCGTGTGGGGTTATGGGCAAGTTCGGGATACAGATGTAAACTCCATATACAAAGTCAGATTTTAGACCGTAAACATGTCACTGCTTACCCAAAGGGTATAGCCAGACAGTCCCTAAGTGAGATGACGGCACGCGGCATGTAACCAGGGGGCTAAGGCGCCTCCCAGACCCCTAGCTCTGGGCTTGTAGCAGAAATCAGCCGATTCTAGCGAGTGCTCTCGAGACGTTAAATCCAAGGAATTGATATTTTTTTACGTTTGTTCTGCTTGCTTCTTCTTCGGTGGCGCATCTCACGCCACCACGCAAGGGAAGGAAGAAACAAAGAAGAGGAAGAACGAGTCAATCTAGTTCGACTGTCTAGGAAAAATATCTAGAGAACAGAAAAGAAACAAGGAAGGGAGAGGCATATAAGGGCCTGAGCAATCAATCCGCGCGCTGGGTTTGCAACCTGCTAACATGAAATCCTACTAGGGATTTCTCCCCGAAAGAATCTCAATCACTCTTATTTTTCTTCACCAAAATTGAGTTGTAGCTAATCGTTTCTTTCGGGGCGCGATATCCCCCGGCCCCCTATTTTTCCGGGGGATACTTTGGGTCCGGGTGTTACGGACCCACTAGGTTATTTTCCGATGAAAGAGAACGACGGAGAACCAATCAACTTGGAGCTGGGACGAGAGATGAATGGAGCGAGGAAACGCAAGTGTGCAAAGGTACTACTTGGCAGGGTAGTGGCTTGTCAGTCAGGTAAGGAATGGGGCAACGGTATTGAATTGGGACAAGACCGTTTCTTCAGGATCCCTCAAGAACTCTCTGATATCAACTATTTCATATACGATCGTACTTAGGCCAAGACCTGTTCGTCTAATCTGGCTGCATGATGCGAGCCAGGTTGCATGATGCGAACTGAACTTCAGCAGAAGCAAAGGATCGACTACAGTATGTAACATGCGAGCGGGGTAACATGTGAATATTCAGACGGGCCGTCCCTCCATGCCGTGGCCGTGCGTTGCAAGATCACAAATAATCTATGTCGATGTGGCTGAGTGTCCTGCTCTAATCTAAAATGTCTTGAAGGCTAGGCAATGTGGTTACCCGAATTAGGTTTACCACTGTACCTTTTTCCCCGACAGTCTTCAGCAAACCTTCCCATATTATAAAAACCTACATTCAAACGATCAGCTCCCTAGATAACTTCGATCCTCAGGCATTAGCCCTGAATGATTTAGAGACAACTCTATCGTCTCTGAAGCAGCAGCTGCTGACAACGAAGGCTGCGAAACTATTGTTGCCTGCGAAGGAGACATTTTTTAGTCGAATTGTACTAGTGAGACTAGTTTATTTGCTTAACTTAGTGCTTAGGCCTAATAGGCTAATAGGCGGCATGAACCGAAAATATCAGCTCTTAGGGAATTCGACTCTGTGTCTTTGCTTATTTATAGCCGATCCTGCCCAAAGTTAGGCATTTGTACTTTCAACCAGAGAAGGCTAAGTCATGAATCATGTCTTCAGATGCCCGTGCGAAAGATTTACATTCAATCTCCATGTATCTAATCTCAATATACCTCTCTCCTCTAATTTGCAGAAGCCTACAGCAAGAGTAGGAACGGCCAACAACAATTAGTATTAGTAAATCACATGTCCCTATATCACAGGTCCCTATACTACAACCAAAAATTGAGATTCACCCACTCAGTACCATTCTTCCTTTCTCAAGTCACTGACCGAGTCAATGTCATCAAGAGTGCCCACGGGCACAAACATGAGGCCGCGCAATCCCTGCATGTCAGATTCGCGATAGAGGACAGACCCACAGTGGCTGCAGAAACAGATATTCCCATGCTTATCATCTGGCAGGACAGCGTGGAAGATGCTGGTACTTTTTGATAGACCCGGAATGGGAAAGGGCCACTTCGAGACGCTCGTCAATTTGAAACCCGCCTTTGGCACGAGAAGGTTAGTGGTAGTGTATTCACCACTAATCTTGCGGCAACGAGCACAGTGGCATATTATCTATTAAAAGGCCAAATAAGTAGATGAAGAAAGGGATCTCACCCACGATCGTTCGGAAGTATGAATTCTTCACCTTCCTGAATACAGCAGCATCCTCATTTGTGATTGTGTATTTGTTCACGGTGCAAAGGCATGAACCGGTCAGCATGATGAATCGTTCGGGGATATAATTCCTAGAGAGCGCATGGCGTGGAAATGTCCGTTGACACATTGAAATATAGGTAGAACATCTGACTTCCCAGCAGCCACTGATGACGTCTTTGACTCTAGGACCAATTCTCTAGGTGCTGAAGGGTCCAATCAATCCATCTCTGACTTAATTGGGAATTCGGCCACTCTAGTCCCCGCGTTTTGTTCTTGCCCCTTGAGAGGTGCTAAGTACTCAATCAGAGTTGTGAGGCTGTTCACAGGCTCCTATATACCACTAAAGGGCCTCTGGCTTGATCACATATAAGCAACTAGTCACGAAATGCACTTTTCAACAGCGAAATGCGTATATAATGGCACAGAATCCAACTCTTTTTTTGGTTTTTTCTTTTTCTTTTGCATAAGAATGCTAAATGTAACAGGCACTGTGTTAACACGGGTCTCGTGACCGAGTAACCAGCAAGAGACAGCAACACAAAATTTTGTCTGGCCGAAGCGCGCAAAGTATGTTGTACAGTGTCGCTAATCACTCCAGAGCGTAGGCGCCGAACTGAGAATTTTACACGACTCGAGGTATCCTGGCTAGTAAGCTTGCTTATTGTATCTTCTGGCGCGGCTCATAAATCTTAGGAGTCGTCGCATTGACCGTGCCATTCCAGCAATATTGGTTGAAACAATCCACACACGCACTTGGCACTGACGTATGAGTCCGATGTAAGCTGCGGCTAATGATCGCACAACCAATACAAATGCCCCATTCTGTCGAGTTTCCCATGGTAGCCACGTTGTATCCATTCAGCACCAGCTCGTTCCGTTCAGTATCGTTGATTTCAAGTGCCAACGTCGAGATGTTCGACATGTAGGTATATGGGTTATTTGGAATATAGACAATCAAAGGAGCTGTAGATTTGCCCGTTTTGTTAGACGGATCACAGCCAAAAAAGACGGGCCCACCATTCAGGCCAAGGTTTATAAAGGTGTTCTGATCTGGAATGGAGGGAAACGCCGTCCCATTCGCAATTTTTGAAGAGTTGCTATTGCGCTGATAGGTTGCCACCATGCTAGTCCCGTTGGGCCACCGGGTTGGTGTGTCTGCCGAGCTGTCAATGGCGAAAATAATGTCGACCTTGCGATTGGCTTGTAGGAGCGGGTGAAAGGGGATATTTTGAAGATCCTCGCCTCCATCGACAAGGATAAGAGCCTTTGCTTGAGCATTCCGATTGCTCGCTTCATTAAAACCCAAGAATGGATTGGGCTCATATACTGACACGTCGTTGGAGGAATCATTGAGACTTTGGAGAAGTGAAGTAGTGAGGCTCTTTAACGTGCGCTGAATATCTGTGTTGTTGATGTGAAGCAGGGCTTGATTAAACAAGGAGGATGATGTACCCATAATGAACCCGGCATTATCAAATCCGGATATGCAATTATCCTGTGATAATTTACCTTTTGTGAAATTTGACCCCAAAACTTTGAGAGGCATAAAGCCGTAGGTAGTTGGGTCCCATGTGCCCAACTCCCATGGGTTAAACTCGTAAACTGATGAATTTAATGCTGTTCGAGATTGCTAAGTCAGCAAATTTTACAACAGAATACCTAATGTCCGTAGAAAAGAACGTCAGGTATGCTTACTCAGATTCTGCTCTGAGGGCGCTCGTTCAAGCGCAGAGATGATTGGCATTGGCAGTTTTCCATCAAGAAAATCTGTTGTTGAAGCAATAGATGACCACGTATAGGCAGGCCCGCCCTCGCTCGCATTCACCAACTGATAGGACAGCCCGCGACCCCTAGCCAATGAGTCATTAATGTTCATCTTTCAAACATGGTCGGAGGACAGATCGCGAAATGAGTAATCACGTACCAGTAGTCAGTAATTGAAATAGGAAATCCAGCCTCCTCTTTGCCATCTACAGTTTGTCTGAGTTGCCGAAAGTAGCCCGCATCACCCGTAGGTCCGCTCAGGACTGATTGATCAAACTCCCAAACACCACTGGCATTGGAATTCAGGAGTGCAGTCACGGTAGTAAAATTGTTCGTATAAATTGATCCGACCAGCCAGGAGCCACCGCTAAGGCCAGAAATATATGTAGTTGATTGCAACAATCCGCCTAGCTGGCCTGGCGCAGTCGAGTTGCTCGTCCGTTTATCAAACGCAGCAAATGCCCCAGCTCCGTTGAGCAATGCCCGGTAGCCGCCTCCCGAAAATGCTATCCCAATGTTGGGCAGAGCTGTGGCCTGAGTCTTTGCAAAGAATTGGGTAGCATTGAAGTTCGGGATTTTCATTCGCATGAGAAATGTCTCCATCGCCTTCAACCGTTTGTCCTGGCGCTTCTGCAACCAATTCATTTCGCCCTCGCTAATGTTCGTTGCAATACGCACGCTTGGGCTAGGCGACGAGCATTGAACGTGTTCTGGTGTATATCCATTGGGCGCATTTGGTAAGGCTCTGTAAATCAGAGTGCCGGTAGGAGTGTCAAGTGAGGACTTGCGCAAATGGGTCAGGCCAGAAGCGAAGCAGACAACGAAAATGAGGGATAAGTGGATTTTCCAGCTCAACATGATGAATGTAGATTCCCTATTCTCGAGGGAAGATGGAACTGAAAATCAAGCTGCACGATGCTGACATTCGCCACTCGAATTGAGTTGAATTGAGTGATGATGCCAGGCTCAGCACTATAGCAGTATACTTATCAAATTTGAGGGCGGTAAATGCGATGATGGCCTGCTCCGATGCGTCTAGCGGAACGACCGGATGGCGGAGGTCATCACGATTTGCCCGTACCGAAGTAATCAGAAGAATAAAATCGAGAGCTCGGCCGGTCCACGGGGCCAAAAGGGTGTGGATGAAGTCGAGAGTTGAGTTAGCCACTAGAGCTGATTGATGGGCTAAACGCCACCGAATCACGATGGTCGGGGCTCATGAAGCTCATTGATCAATTCCCTACCGTAATTGATCGCTGCAGGGCATTGGCAGCAGAACCGCCACCAGATTAGTTAACTTTCCACCTGATCGATCACACGATTGCCCCGAGGTTGATGCGAGTTTTGCTGTGAAATAAGATAGAAGTAACAGTATCATCATATCTTTCGAGTTCTTCAAATAAATACGGCAGTGTTTTAATTTTAGGGTGTGTATCTTAAGAACTCTGTACTAGTCCGCGATGAACGTTAGCGTTCCTGGATGATCGCCCCTCACTTGTATCTTCGGTTTAAAACGTGCATTGAAGAGGAACATATTTTGTTCCTCGAGGCCCGAAAAGCCAGTATATGTATTCTGGAATTCAGTAAGCCGAAGACAGTTTTTTCCAATGTCTCCATCACTAGAAGTGGTCCATCGGCCGGCCAGACTGCTCTTGGCGTGGTCAAGTCAGGGTGAACCAGAATTCTGACTATCAGCTGCCCACTATCTGACAGCTGGAAATGCGGGGGCACTTATACTTAGGATTTTCCTGGGGTTAGAACCTCTGGATAGCGTCATTGATTTTGGGCTTCTCCTCCAACAGTGATGAATTTTTAAACAACCCCTCTTCCTCCAACAATTTCGTCGTCTCAGACTACGAAGTCCAGCATTCTCAAATATGACAAAGCACGGCGACACTATTCGACCTTTTCTGTTTTCGGTTCGTCTGCTCCTATGGATCTGCGCAATAGTCACTTTGGGCCTTAGTGCCTGGGTGGTCGATCACCTGAAAGGCTATCGGGCCATCTTCACCCTAGTCATTGTGAGTATATGAATCTTTCTTGATAGTCTACTTCTCCTTAGGTGGCACTGACACTCCTCTTATAGGCGGTTCTCACTACGGCATTCTATATTCCCTCCCTATTCACCGCATGCATGCATCGCAATCGTGGTTATATGATCCCATTAGACATAGTCTTCTATGCACTGTATGTCACACCCTTCTCCC
Source organism: Penicillium ochrochloron (assembly GCA_022985105.1). Lineage (NCBI taxonomy): Eukaryota > Fungi > Ascomycota > Eurotiomycetes > Eurotiales > Aspergillaceae > Penicillium > Penicillium ochrochloron. Next base: position 743,654 of record JAAVMA010000013.1, read on the forward strand.
CCCATACCCTCACAACTGTTGACGATAAGTTTCTACCCTGACGGACTACATGAAGCTGATGACTTTCAAACCTCTATAGATGGCTATCAGCATTCATTTTTGTTGCCCAAACCGATGACTTCCTTGATAACTCCGGGTGCGCTTACTACATTTGGGACCTAAGTAACAGTTGCAGACGGAGGAATGCTATCCAAGCGTTCACTTTCCTGTCTTTGTGAGTTGTCACCACAAACCCCTCTCGTCTTTGCTTTCTTAATTTGTGAGCATACACGCTCATTTTCTCCCAAAGCTTCTGGACATTCTGTGGCCTATGTTTGGAACTCCTCAATATTTATCTCGATAGCCGGAGCTCTACGCGCCATACTGTTGACCATCCCGAGAAACCGATTTCATCGGGCCCAGGTGCCAACAATGGAACTACTACAGCCCCTAGCGCCGCGCCTGCGCCAGCAACGAATGGTGAATACCCTCAGGTTTGATATAAGCTATCTCCGTTTTACGCGGGGCCTTTGGGCTGTACGGCCACATGGTATATCTCCGTCTGGATTAGTCTTTCTGGCCTTCCGGGTCTTTCTTTCTTGCTTTTTTGAGATGCTATGGGGGAGAAAATAATGGTATCATTACTTGCTGATTACTTAATTATTTGCGACCCTGCAGAAGATTGTCCCCCAAGTCTATGGGCGTATCATTCAAGCTAAACACAAATGTAATTCTTCAAGTTTATTTAAGATGACCAAGTGTGCCTGCCGGCTTTGAAACCCCGAGAGGGTCGGTGTAGTGTTCGCGCAACGGGGTTAAGCATTCGCCCTCTTTCCCCAGAACATCACCAACTTCTCACCCTGTCTATCTCTCTATTGTGCACCCACCCTACTCACGCCTGGTTGCGCGACGCTATATGGGCCCTCACTTTAACTCACCCGGGCAACACCCACCCGATTTTTCGCCGCACATAAGCCACACTGATCTGCTTCATCATTTCTCAAAGCGCCCATTTGACTAAAACAGCGGCTAAGATTTTTTATTTAGGGTGCGAATGAAACGGGTCCGTTGTTCGCTCTGGGTGAGATCAACATCACACCATGCCAGTACCGCATCTTCCTGTCTTCTTCTCCCACCTCCATCAACCTCGCAACCTTGGTGGATGTGCCTCCTGCGCCCTACCCCCTACTCTGACAAGTTCAACATCTTAAGAGATAAAGCCCACAACTTCTTCTCGCCCTCCGGATCGAAGGCGTGTGGTGCGACACCGACCGCCAGTGTACCACCCTCGGGGATCGGGCCAGCTTCCTGGCAATCCTCCAGATAGACACCACCCTTGCCTTCCCATTCCTTACCGAATGCAGCCGTCATGGTCGTGGCAGCACCTTGAGCTGGGCTCTTGCCATACTTTTTCGCAGGCTCGCTCGAACCCCACTGCTTCAATGTTTCCGAGTCGACGTGGCGCTGTAGGCCTGTAGCAATACCGCCAGGCATTAACGAGAGGCCGTGCAGACCCCTAGAACCGTATCGGCCTCGATCTCGTTCGTCATCCAAATACAAGCTGTCTTGGCATTGCCGTATGCCTTCCACGCCTCGTACTCACCATCAAGGTTAATGTTATCGAGGACAACGGAGCTCATATGATGACCAGCGGAAGAGACGTTAACAACACGGGATTGGAACTCGGGCGTGGAGCTAGACAAGAGCGTCTGCTCGAGTAGCCTATGAGAAGGAAGTGGCCGAGATAGTTGATTGCGAGTTGCGACTCGAAGCCATCCGCTGTCTTCGCCTCTGGGCATGCCATGATCCCCGCATTGTTAACTAAGACATTGAGCTGGGTCGACTTGGATAGAGAGGTCTTAGCCGCGGCACGGACACTTTCCATTGAGCCAACGTCCAGCTCAAGCAGCTCCACACGACCGGGTTCGAGGATATCTTTCAGAGCTTGCTTTCCCTTCTCCAAGTCACGAACGCCCAGATACACTTTACCACCACTTGCGGCGAGCGCACGACCAGTTTCAATGCCAATCCCTCCAGAGGATCCGGTGAGAAGGAAGACCTTGTTATTGTCAATTCCAGTTCTAGTTTTCCGCGGCAGCAGTGCTCACCTTCTCCTTCATGGTACCGATCCGGTCGTTATCCTTGAGAATGTCAAGAGCTGTAGGTCGAGCGTCTCCGGGCCCATTCTGCTCCAAGAATACCTGAGTGTACTTGCCGTTCCTGCCATGGTGATTACTAATGAGCGGATTGGCCATTCTGGTGATTGTGATGATGGAGGATAGCTGGTAAATTGATTTTGTAAGTGCGTGCTGGGGAAGATGTGTATGCCTAGCGGTGATGGGAAGAGTGTTGTAATGGAGTGCCTTGTACTAGCACGACTTCGAATAAAGGTCAAGAGCTGCCACAGGTATCAGCGGGGGCAGATGTAAGCACAGGACAGTTCGAAGTTCGGCCCTTAGTTCGGACTTGATCGGATTTTGCTTAGCACCTCTTATCGGAAACGAGTCATGCATATAGGTGCTAGGGTGTCTATCATTAAATTCATACAATCCTCAGTTAACCGCCTAACTAGGCTTAAATCTATCATGTGACTATTTAAATCAAAGACTGTATTAAATTTAGGTATTATGCTATCAAATTCCCGAACCCTAGCTTTACGCTACAAATGCATCACTAGTATGTATCGGATAGCACCTCGCAGGAGGTAAAGAAGGTGAGGATATCAACGAAGAGCAGCGCGGGATTGGAAAATTTACTCCAGATCGCAATCTATATAGGTGCTATTGAGAGGTGATCTTATTAGGCGTGAAGAGACTGGGTTAGAATATGCCAGAGGGAGGCCATCATTAATGGTTGAATTCACTTAGCCTATTCTGTCCCCACCAAAAGTATCCCTCGATAGAAGACATCTAATAATTCCAGATCCAGTCTCTTTTCTCAAAATAGTAATTTCCCGTAGCAAAAGAATGGATATAGATTTTGTCCACCATGCATTGGTCTATTGGCCATTCAAAGGTCCAAATCCAGAGATCAGAGAACAGGTCCAGTAAGGTACACTCCAAGCCCCTGCGTCTTCAAAGTTCCTTCTCGATGTATTTTTAATCGTCTCCCCTAATCGAAATGATATCGTTCAACGCATGATTAACGAGATGATTCCGAGGTTTGCTTGGGTTTTAATCTTAGGAAGCCCGACTGTACTTGTATAAGTAATATCGCCGGGGGACCTCCCAGTCCACATTATTCACGTGTGGCTTGATGCTACTGCATGAGTGCGACACAAAATTTTTGCTTGACCGATGAATTGACAAACGACTACCTGAAGGTTGAGGAGTACAAAGTTAGTGGCGCAGGGACTGGCGGAACGGTCACGCCAAGTGGAGTTCCGATCGCGACTGGCCTGAACGGGTACGGAGTACATTGACAATTTGACCCTGATCATTCCTCATAACTTAATCAAGCCGACCGGAGATTCGATTCATCTCGAAGAACTTTGATTCCCACGTTGCATCCACAGCAGGCACGCGAGATCCGAAGTAGCTATCTCCGAAGATGCTCCGGCCTAGGCAGCTTCCATGCTACATAATTACTGTGATTCTGTGCTAGCCTGCTTCGACTAGGATCGACCCCGCTCTCTAATGAGTTACCTTTTCAGTCACCATTCATTCATTATTCATTTCAACTGCATTTACCCCAATTTTTTGGCACTTGTTCCTGACTACTCACAAAGAAACTTGACCCCAAAGACCAAGATTCTGGCTGCCTACTGTGAAAGCACGGTCATTGAACTCCCGGGACCCTACTCCACTCTGGCCCAATCGCGACCTATGGGCTGCATCCTCGGTCTAGTGGTGTCGATCCTTCCCCTCACTCAACGCCAAAGCTCGTTATCGCGTCAAATCACGACCCCTGATTCTCTGCAAGCCTTGGTGGAGGCTTTGCCAAGCCTCTTCCATTTGGCTTGTATGGAGGAGGCTCCTCCTCGTATAATGATGTAGCGATGCTACCTTCCCCGGAGCTCCTGCGGAGATGGCTGGAGTTGTCTCCACGATGCACGTCGGCAGTCTTTCTGACTGGCTTTCCGGCTCGGTGACGACTTCTTGGCTATATCCGCTCTCTTTTCCTTGAGAGGAAGCTGGTTAATGATGATTGTCAGGGGACGGCTATCTCCGGCTTCGTATGCGCAGACCCTGTTGGTTGATTGAGCGCGATTTACAGCCTGATTTGTTGATCTCCCCTCTTATGGAAGTCTTATTTAAGGGCCCCGGAGAGACCCCTGTCTGAAGCTCTTTTTTTACCATCCAAGTTGAGGTTGAACTTCTACACCTTAACTGATCGTTGAGCCAACAATGCGCGCCCACAGCCTCCTTCCACTGGTGCTGCCGCTCGCCGCAGCAGCATCAGTGCCTCTTGGTACTGAATTCGCTCGTCGCCAGCTTCCTAAGGAGCCCACTGGCGTCAAAACCATCAAGACTGCCAATAATGTCACCATTCGGTACAAGGAACCCGGCAAACACGGCGTCTGTGAGACGACACCGGGCGTTAACTCGTATGCCGGTTATGTGGACTTGGCTCCAGATGCGCATACTTTCTTCTGGTTCTTCGAGGCACGCCATGACCCAGAGAACGCACCAATTACATTGTGGTTGAACGGTGGCCCCGGTAGCGATTCATTGATCGGACTGTTCGAGGGTATGTCATAAATGATTGTTTTTGAGATTCCAATTGCTAATGTTGACTGTGACATAGAGTTGGGCCCCTGCAGTGTCAACGAGAAGAACGAGACCGTGATCAACCCTCACTCTTGGAACGAGGTCTCGAACATGCTTTTCATCTCTCAGCCTCTGGGCACTGGTATGGATAACAACCGATCTCATACACAAAAAATATACTCTAACACTCTACAGGCTTCTCCTATGCTGAGAAAGAAGCTGGCTCTCTCAACCCCTTCACTGGCGTGTTTGAGGATGCTTCCTTTGCGGGTGTTCAGGGCCGCTACCCTGTCATCAATGCCACTATGATTGGTATGTTGTCCGCTTGGAGGGGTGCTTTTCAAAGTAAGACTGACCAAGACGCAAGACACCACCAATCTTGCTGCTGAAGCTACCTGGGAAGTTCTGCAAGGATTCCTAGGTGGTCTGCACAAGCTGGACCCAAAGATCAAATCAAAGAGCTTTAACCTGTGGACTGAGAGTTATGGAGGGTAAGCTTCATCTGAATTTCCAACTTTTGTATGAAAGCTGGTGATGCTAACAGTATTCTAGTCACTATGGCCCCGCTGTAAGTAGCCAAGCATTGCCTGTCTCGACACATATCTAACAAGTCTAGTTCTTCGACCACTTCATGAAGGAGAACGACAAGATTGCCAATGGTACCACCAAGGGAATTCAACTTGACTTCAACACTTTGGGAATTATAAACGGAATCATCGATGAGTCCATCCAGGCTCCTTACTATCCTGAGTTTGCTCGCCACAACTCATACGGGATCGAGGCGGTAAGATACTGTACAAGTTTGTCGAACCAAATTCCATACTGACAGGGCCTCAGGTCAACGAAACGGTTTACAACTACATGAAGTTTGCCAACTCCATGCCCAATGGCTGCCAGGACCAGATTCTCAGCTGCAAGACCACCAACCGCACTTCCCTGTCTGACCTGGCAATTTGCACCGAGGCCGCTAACATGTGCCGTGACAATGTTGGTATGTTGATTCTCCAAGGCTCATATCACTCAAAAAGTACATATCTTAACACTCTTTACAGAGAGCCCATACTACGTCTTCAGCGGCCGAGGCACTTATGACATCCGCCACCCATCCCAGGACCCCACCCCTCCTAGCTACTACATCAACTATCTCGCCAAGGATGAAGTCAAGAACGCGCTCGGCGTCGACCTCAACTATACCCAGTCAAACGCCGATGTCTACTACGCCTTCCAGCAAACTGGCGACTTCGTCTGGCCAAACTTCATCGAGGACCTAGAAGATATTCTCACTCGACCAGTTCGCGTCGCTCTCATCTACGGTGACGCTGATTACATTTGCAACTGGTTCGGTGGCCAAGCTGTCTCCCTCGCAACCAACTATCCCCATAGTAAGGAGTTCCGCGCCGCGGGATACGCTCCTTTCACTGTGGATGGCGTCGAGTATGGTGAGACCCGCGAGTATGGCAATTTCTCATTCACTCGCGTATACGAGGCTGGTCATGAGGTTCCGTACTATCAGCCCGTTGCCTCGTTGCAGCTTTTCAATCGTACGCTGAATGGATGGGAACTCCCGACGGGTGAAAAGAAGTTGACCCCGGATTTTGGATCTGATGGTCCCGCGACGGCGACACACACTGCGTCGTCGGTGGCTTTGCCTACTTCCACTCATACGGGGGGATCTTCCGTTGGTGGAGGGGGATTCTAATGATGATATGTTGATATGGTGATGTAAATATTTACAGCATAAATTAATTGAAGAAGGGTGGATCTTCGGGGTACACAAGACATGTGCCCAAATTACCATAGTAGAAGATTACTACTTTCGACAATCATTTTCCATGCTGTACTATTTATCTTCAGCAGGCGTGAATATTCGAAGAGTATCACGTAAGAACATCTCTAAGGTCGCGTGGGCCTGTCCTTCACTTCCCGCTCTTCTCGGATTAGGCAGGTTCGAGACTTGCGACCAGCACGGCCGATCTCAGCCTATGTATTGAGCAGGATAGGGGATTTTTCTTTACTATTGTTGATCGAATTACTTTATAATTAAATGATAATAACTAAATGCACTGTCTTACCAATCAGATACATAATGTAAGCCAAAACAGAAAGTTGTCTCACATATCTCCTAGATTAGTTGACAATATATTATCATCTCCTAGGTAGCGCATGACATCCGGGTGTTTATAGCTACACATTATAGGGGATTTGACGGCGTGACTAGCCTAGATTTATATGATCCAGATGTACCCATTCTCCACTATATATATCTAAAGGGGACTTACAGCAGTGTATCGCGCGACTAACCTTAGCCTATAAATACTTGCTGTGCCGCCCATACATTTTTAATCAACACAGACTTTCCAGCCTCTCCTTGCTAGATCCATTAACAACTCCCAGTCTCCGAAACTAACCCCTAGAGCCCATAAATCTAGAGTCATGATTACAGGCTAGCATAACACAGACCGTCACGAACCGGAACCTAAAGTAGGGTCCCATAAGTTTAAAACCCTGACAAAGTTAATTATCTTAGCAATTCTGAGTTTAAAAAATAGACTACAAACACAGCTTCTGCGCCAATAAGAAAGATGATTCGAAAGACATTTGAAAAGACATTTAAAAAGACGTATAAGAAATTTTCTCAAATGAATAATCAAAGCACGTCTAATTATTCCGTTTCTCTGGTTTCTAGACTCAGGTTTCTGAACTGCCACTGCACTCCCGCTTTATATATAATATGGAGTACAAAGCTCCAAGTATGAAAGCTGCAAAGAAGAAGGTCATGTAATTTATAGCATTACAAGAATCATAATTGAAGTCATAGTCATGGATTATACTTGTCCTCCCCCCAAAGGGAAAAGTCTAAATAAATTACCGATGCTCGAGTAGGTAGAGATCGGACAGTACCGTAACCGTATACCACAAAAGTTCTACCCCGCGAACACCATTCTCACAGATAGAAAATGTTAAAAGAAGGGGTAGAGGATGCCTGTCGGCAATTCATCGTGTCAAATCAAAGATACCCCCATCTGGGAGGAAATAGGAGGGGGAGCACGCCGCGTAAAGATGCATGGAGCCATTGCATTGCGTCCATGGAATGCAAAATAAAAAGAAGGAAACATCGAAAATCAAACAGAGAAACAGAGATATAACAATGAAAAGAGAAAAGGAGAATAGTGGAACAATGTGGTGATACATGCGAATTGGTTGTTACCAACTAATCGCCCTCTATGCCTTATTGCCGTTGTCTTGTTCGGCATGAGGTTTTTCGGGGGACTCTTCCGTGTCACCCAGGACTTCGGCGGTGGTCTCGTCTGAGAAGCGCAGGTCTTCTTCAACATCGGTGCTTTCCTTGATCTTTGAGAAGATCACGGGCGAGGCAATGCACATACTGCCCAGGAGGAGACCCCAGCAGGAAGCGAACTCGGTCATGAATGGTGTTTTTTGGGCGTCCATGCTAGAATAGGATTAGAGAATGGTTTATGATATTTTAGACGGTTTGAGGCGGGTTGAGAGAACTTACCGCCACATTCCTGCGGCACCGGCAGATTGGATGCCCTTGTAGAAACCGGCAAAGTTGGCCAGTTTGCGTGCGTTGTTGGAGAGAGAGCCCATGTACCTGGATCAATGTTAGACACCACTGAGGTAGGCATAAAGAGAAAGAGGAATACTCACCAGTAGGTGCAGGTCTGGAAAGCAGCATCGTAGAAACCATAGAACATGTACAAGAACATAGGGCCAATGTAGTGGCTGTCTGTGAAATCCGTGTCGGCCTTGACAGTCTCCCGGGTATACTGCTTCTGGAAAGCATAGCCACCACCCCAGATACCCAATGTAATAGCGATGAGAATACCAAAGTTGATCTTCGCACGGGTTGGGCGCGAGAAGCACTTCATATCCAGGAGCAGGCCGAAAACAAAGGCGCCGACCATCTGCATCAGCCAGTACAGGAGACTGTTCAACGCGCGAGTGCGCACGGTGAAATATGCCAGGTTGACGGCATTGAAGTGGTAGCCGTAGAACCAGTTGCTGGCCAGGAACATGGGGAACATGAAGACGATGTACGAGTCACTTAGGAGGGTTTCCCATAGACCAAGGAACTCGGATTTCCAGGTTGGGTTTTTGATCACGATCACCCGGGATCCGTCGTTGCGCTTGATATACTTGGAATCAACGAGACCCCAGCAGAGAACGAATCCCACGGCCATTAAGACCAGGAAAGCGATGTAAGTACCGTTGTTGACGTTGCCTGCCGTGCTGTGCATATTTTGACCGAGGGGGACCTATAACCGCCGAATGTTAGTGAATCGAGATCCCCCTAGTTTGATCACTCATATCTTCAAGGACTCACCAAACTGCCAATGACACCGCCCAGGTTGAAAATCACCCAGAAGATGGCGATATACTTGCCCTTCTCATGCTCATGGGGATAACTCATCATCACCGCACCCTGCGCACACCACAACAGACCCGCACAGACACCCAACAAGGCACCGGCGAAGATCAAAAAGCCGGCATTCTGATTGATGTTATACGAGAGCAGGGCAGCCGTATACAAGAAATAACCGAATCCACCAAGCGACAGTGTAATCCTGAGACCAATGCGATTGGCAATCGAGCCCGCGAAGAATCCCACCACGGCAAAGGTGCTGTACAGGGCCGTGTTGGCGTTGTTGACATCGGTCGGGTTCACTTGGCCACCACCACCGAGGCCCGTCACTGCATTGTACATGCCGGGACAGAGGAAACACACAAAGGAAACGAGGTAGAGCTGCATATCCGGTGATGCGAACCAGGGCGCTTCGTATTTTCCGATTTTGAAAATCGGCTTGTACATCCACGGCTTGCCGACCACGGCATGGTCTTGTCCCGGCTCGGGATCCTCCACATCAAAGGGGACGCGCTTCTCCCGTGGCGTCGACGAGTCCATGACTGGCGTCTGTGCCTGCGACAGCTCCGAGTCGGGAGGAGTTGTCGCCATGATTTGTTTAGGGAGGGAGGGGAGGAGAGCGAGAAGAAGAGGAAGAGATTGACAGGGGAGGAAAAAAATAGCACAAGAGACAGATCGGGAATCGTGGAGGATCAACAATGACAATTGGGGGAAGGGGTAGGAATGTTGATTATGGGATGTTCCTGTCCTTTTTTTGAACTTGATTTATTCTTCGTTTCCCACGTGAGAGAGAGAGCACTGCTCGATCCAAGGAAAAGTCCAAAGTATCAGGAATGTAGGAGAAGAAAAGCAAAAGCAGAGCGAGCCGGAATAAATTTATGAAGATTTTGGATCGCGCGGCTATTTGGGGGCTCTTTTATTTTGAAGACGCTAAAAAAAAGTATGGAGACACACACTAAAACTGTATAGCCGAGCTAGTCGTACAGTAGTCTCTTATCATGTCTCATAGATAAGTTGCCCTCTTCGCAGGATGAGACGCTGGAATCATCCGGATCATACAATGGAGTCATACAATGGAGCCATTACGGGGGCAATTGAGTGAATTATTAACAAGATTTTGACCCCGGTTATCACTGGAGAAACAAGGTGTGGATATCTTCTTTTCTATCCTTTTGTTTTCTCTACTCACAGTGCGGGGAGTGGGAGGGAAAAAAGATGGAGACTCTGGAGAAATCGGAGAACTCATTGGAGACCACGGGCCGAGGAGAGAGGATGGACTGTGTCTGGGGACATTTCACTGGTAGATTAAAATGGAGAAACTCGGACCGGAGAATCTGGGCAAAGACTGGGCAGAAGGGAGAACCAAGAAAATGGAAGACTTGGACAGACTGGAAAGATTGGAACAGACAAAGAAAGAAGGAAGAAGCGCCTCCCCGATGCGACCGGAATCAGAGTTGCATTCACTCAATTTCATATTTCTGCCGGTTGCAACTCTCCGCATGCGGGGACCCCGTCTGGTAAGAGACAGTACCGATACCGGTTATATTACAATAGATTACCCATACTACAATCACACTATAGTACTATCCTATACTATAGTACGACTACTACAGTACTACGATAGTATACACTATACATGAGTATGACTATCCACTACCACACTACCCCATACTACTCCCGCGCCACTGCCGCTGCACTGGTGCTTCACTGGGTCTCTAGTACAGTATCTACCGTTCTACCGTTTCTACCACATCGGCATGCCGATGTCACCTCTGTTCTGGTTACATCATTGTGCAGTCCGGGTCCTTTATCTGCCAATCCTTCATGAATCATATCCTCCCCCTGGTGCCTGGCCTGAAACCCTGAGACAAACAAATCAGAAAGCAATTTCTCTGACTTGACCATTTCCTTGTTTACTCTCGACTTTCTCATCTCTTATTCACTCCTTGGCCTCGGTGTTGCTCTGCATCGCCATCTCGGCACCTCATCTCTCCTCCACTCCACCCATCACCCTCACCATCACCGACTATCAACCATCACCATGCCGGGCAAAACCAGCGCACCCAATACCCCGCGCATCACCAAATTCACCAACTGTCGACTCGTCCGCGGGTCCAGTCTGGTCGAACAAGATCTGTGGATCGACTCTCTGACCGGCAAGATCCTCAAGGACCAAGAGGCCTTTTATGAGCTGCACCTATCCCCCGATGAGATCATTGATCTCGGCGGCCGTATCCTGGCCCCGGGTCTGATCGACACCCAGCTCAACGGCGCACAGGGTTTCGACTTTTCCGTTCCCTGCGCGACCAAAGATGAGTACGACCAGGGTCTGCGTCTCGTGAATCAGGGCCTGGCACGGACTGGCGTGACCTCCTACCTACCTACAATCGTGAGCTCCACGCCCGAGGTGTACTGGAAGGTAAAACCAATCCCCCAACCCCGAATCCCATCACAATTCCTGCATTCTATATAAGCATCATACCAAGCAATAAACTAATGCACATCACCTCCAGGTCCTCCCCTCCCTCGGCCCCACCGCAAACACCCACGCCCCCCTCGACGGCGCCGAATCTCTAGGCGCCCACGTCGAAGGCCCCTTCATCAGTCCCGGCCGCAACGGCATCCACAAACCAGAAGTCCTCCGCTCAGCCCAAACCTACGACGACCTCCTCCACTGCTACGGCTCCTCCAACCTGGCCCCTCCGACCCCCCACACCTCCCCCATCAAAATGATCACCGCCGCCCCCGAAGTAGGCAACATGATGGCGCAAATCCCCCACATCACCGACGCAGGAATCATCTACTCCATCGGCCACTCGGACGCAACCTACGAACAAGCAATCTCAGCCACACACGCCGGCGCCCGCATGATCACGCACTTATTCAACGCCATGCGTCCCTTTTACCACCGTAACCCGGGCGTATTCGGACTTTTGGGCCAGTCGGAGCGTAGACGCCCGTTCTATGGCGTTATCGCGGACGGCATCCATTTGCATCCGACTTCGATTAAGATTGCGTATAATGCGCATCCGGAGGGGTTGGTGCTTGTTACTGATGCGATGAGGTTGTGCGGGCTTCCCGATGGGGTTTATGAGTGGACGAATGGGGAGCGCATTGTTAAGACTGGTGCGAGGTTGACGCTGGAGGGATCTGATAAGATTGCGGGTTCGTCGGCGACGCTCATCGAGTGTGTTAATAATTTCCGAAGGTGGTCGGGTGCGAGTACCGCTGATGCGATTAATGCGGCGACGGCGGTGCCGGCGAGACTTTTGGGGTTGGAAAATGTGAAGGGGTGTTTGGATGCGGGTGCGGATGCGGATTTGGTGGTGCTGGGAGAGTCGGATGATCCGTACTCTGGGCCGACGTTGACGGTTGATCAGGTTTGGAAGTTTGGTGTCAAGATTCATGATGCGGATAAGGTGGCTGCGGTGGCGGTTTGAGGGAGGGCTTTCGCGATTCGATGTTTTTCTTTGCTGGGTTTATCTTCGGGTTCTCTCGTCTAGCGTTTGCTAGACATGTTTCTTGTCGGATATCTTGCGAGTTAGGCTTCGGCGTTCTGGGATTTGAATTCCATGAGGCTTAGAATCGTATTACATGCACAAGCACAAGTACTAGCAACAAGCCTTTGTCATATCTCATAGAAATTGAAAATCAAATCAGATTTCAAATTAATTTGCACAATCATTCGTTTACGTTAAGATCAAGAGATATATGTTGATGTTTTTGTTTCTTTATACTCCCAAACTTCCAAGTCATGTCATCCTCGTTATATACCCAAGACACTCAGTGATACCACCAATCCAAATTGGTAGTGACCCCCCTGCTGTCCAAGATACTGTACAGGTAAGTGGTATATATACGTGAATATGGTCCAAAATATCCAAAACACCGGGTCCGTCTGGCGGGGTCCCATAGACCGGGGGGAGGGGAGTCGAGAGAACCAATTTCTCTCTTCCTTCCACCACGGCCTTTACTCGCTGATATGCAAAAACAGAAAACAAACAGAACAAAAAACGAAACGAAACTTTTCACGCGGACATTCGTCTGGGTCAATCCAGACTGACACCCAATGCCCGACATGAGAAGGAAGACCCTCTACCATACGGTATAGGGTATACCCACTCTACCAGAGGTTGTAGAGAGACTTACAGACGGGGCTGCGAGCGGGTCCAGCCAGCCTCCTCAGCGATCAACTCTGCGGCACGCTCACCGATAGCCAGAACGGTGAGCATGGGGTTGATGGTGGGCATCTCGGGGAAAACACCAGCATCGGCAATGCGGACACCCTTCAGACCGCGGATCTTCAGGGTCGGGTCCACGACGGCCATGGGGTCGCGAAGCACATCACCCATCTTGGTGGTACCGGCCGGGTGGTACACGGTGTGCGCCACACGGCGGCCGTACTCGGACAGCTCCTCGTCAGTCTGGCACGCGGGGCCGGGGGCAACCTCGCGCTTGATCCACTCCTTGAAGGGAGACTGCTGGGCGATCTTGCGGGCCGCCTTGAGACCGTGAACGATAGTGGCGGCATCGTATCCCTCGGGATCGGTGAAGTAGCGGAAATCCAGCGCGGGCTTCACGGAGGGATCGGAAGAGGTGAGGTAGAGACGACCGCGGGAGCGGGGGCGGGGAATGTTGGGGGTCATGCAGAAGGCGTTGATGGGCTCGTCGTAGCCCAGGCGGGCGGTGTTAAGCGTGAAGGGGATTTGGTAGCAGTGCATCATGATATCGGCGGCCCGGCCGTCGAATCCAGCTGCGTTGGGCTCCTCGCGACGCAGGAAGATACCAGCGTCGGAGTCCATGGTGGTCTGGTTGGGGGGAACGGGGTAGTTGAGCTCCCACATGATGATACTCTCCGGGTGGTCGAGCAAGTTCTCACCGACACCGGGGAGATCCTTGACAACGGGGATACCCAGAGCAGAGAGCTGCTCCTTGGGACCCAGACCGGACAGCATCATCAGACGAGGAGTGTCGACGGCGCCGGCGCACAGGACGGTCTCCTTCTTGGCGCGCAGAGTGTGCTGGACACCAGACTGCAGGGTCACGTTGACACCAGTGACAGAGTCACCCTCAACATTGACCTTGGACACCCACGCGTTGGTAAGGATGGTCAAGTTGGGGCGCTTCTCATCGCCCCGCAGAATGGGGTGAATATAGGCGACGGAGGCACTGCTGCGACGACCATCATCCGGGTTGTAGGAGACATTGAAGAAGCCAACACCCTCGGTCAGCTCACCGTTCTTGCGGATGTCTGCGTTGAAGTTTTCAATGATGGGGATGTTCATGGCGTCAGAGCAAGCCTGGACCCAGTCCTTGCACAGCTGGTTGCGGTGACGAGCGTGCACGGGTTGGAAAGTGTTGCGCAGACCATCGATCATGCGGGTAAGGGTCTCAAAGTCCCAGCCCTTGCAGCCCTTGGCAACCCAGTTCTGGCAGTCATACTCGAAGGGGCGGAATGAGATCAAAGTGTTGTGACTGGAGCAGCCACCGAGGACCTTGGCGCGGGAGTGGCGGATGTAGCTGTTGCCTATCGATTCGATAGTCAGTACAAAGGTTTTCGTCTCATTCTCTCTGCTGGAAGCTTACCGTTGGGCTGTTCAGTGGTAGGGTAGTCATAATCCAGCTCACCACCGAGCAGGCTCAACCACTCCTTCAGATTGAGGACCCGGTCATCCGTGAAGTCGCTGGGACCACCCTCAATGACCAGCACGCGCTTGTTGGGGAGATACTGTGCCAGACGCGCCGCAATCACACAGCCAGCGGTACCACCACCGACCACAATATAGTCATAGCTGTTCACCTCAAGGGCAGGGAGGTCGTTGGTAGTCGCCATGTTGGTATGTTGGAGAAGAGAATGAGGGGGAGGAGAGGGGAAGGATAGGAATTCGAAGGGGGAAAAAGAGGAGAAATTGGGGGAGACCGCCACTTGGTTTTAAACGGTTCCGGATGGGAGGCAGTCAGCGGAGTATGGGAGAGAACAGTAGTATGGTCTGATGGTCAGATTCGGATTCTGCAGATTGATCCAATGATTCCAATGTTTCAATGAATTCTCTACGTAGTACCTTGATTCGGTCTTCTTCTCGTTTTCTTTTACACAATTTTTTTCCGCCCCGGCCGAATTGGAGATTGTGAGTGGTGGTGATCGAAGATTAAAGTGGAGCCGCTGTTCGATAAACCACGGCCCACGGCCAGGATGATAGGATCGACATTCTACAAGGCTGCATGGATGTCTCGTGTGCAATCAAGATAGGTGAAGATGATAGGAGAGAATCGACTCAATCGAGGGGGATCTGGATTCGATATCCTAATTCGAACAAAGAGGGGAAGATTGGCGCTGATAAGCACGTCGCATGACTGCTATAGTAGTTTTCGTATAGCATCCGAACTCTGTAGACCTGTGCAACTTCAATCTCCCTTCAAATGAATCTCCCTTTGTCACCCTTGAAACGTCCCACAAAAAGCCTCACGAACTCCCCCTACGTCACCAATTCCCCGCCTCCCGCTTCCACTCAGCCCGGGCCACGAATCCACGATACTCTTCTTAGTGTTCTTATCCAGTACCCCTCTAGGCTCCATTCCGTCAATAGAGAGGACCATCTATGCTAGGTCTTCATTATGTCCATCTCCAGTTTAGTCCCCTTTACAATTGCGGAAATGACTACAGTACCACGAGACCACCAGCGAATCCCACTTCTCAACCACCGCCTATAACGCCCCTCTTTACCGCCACCGGCTCATCGACACGACCAAAAAGACTGGCCACGCTAATGCACGGCGGCAATGCTAATCCCATTTGGTGCAAGTCGCCGCGCTGCGCCCCACAATGCCGCGCTTTAACAGACAAAATTCAAAAATCGACCGGCTCAACTCCGAAGGTCCCAGGGCGGTGAGTCCTGCAGAACAAAGTAGAATGACGAATGGCCACCAGCTGCCCCGATAAAGAAAGACTCGCATCGAAACGAACCACTGGCCACACAAAACTCTTTTCATATCGATCTGGGAACTTTTGTCAGATAACAGCTCATCATATCTCATACCTCATATCTCACATCCACACCCTCCTCCGTCATGGCCCTCTCCTTCCCGACCCGTCAGCTTTACTACGACGGCCAGGTGCGCGCCGCTTCATCCGGCAAGACTTTCCAAACCATTAACCCCGCCACTGCAACCCCGTTGGCCGATATCCAGATTGCTTCCAACTCGGATATTGATGCGGCGATTGCGGCGGCAGAGCGTGCGTTCCAGGTCTGGTCCAAGACAACGTATATTGCTCGCGCCCGGATCTTGCAGAAGGCGGCGGCGTTGTTGCGCGAGCGCAATGATGAGATTGCTCGGATAGAGACTTTGGACTCGGGCAAGGCCTTTACCGAGACGAGTACTGTGGATGTGGTGACGGGTGCGGATGTGCTCGAGTACTATGCCAATTTTATTGGTGGTGGTGGGTTGAATGGCGAGACGACACAGTTGCGTGAGGATGCCTGGGTGTATACGAAGAAGTCGCCTTTGGGTGTGTGCGCGGGTATTGGTGCTTGGAATTATCCTATCCAGATGTGAGTTGCATCCGTAGCTGAATATCTAGTCAGCTTCAAAGCACCAGTCTTGATACTAATTCTCTTCTTCTAGCGCCCTCTGGAAATCCGCGGCTTGCTTGGCTGCTGGTAACACCATGGTCTACAAGCCCAGCGAATTCACGCCTCTCCACGGCGAGACTCTCGCCCAGATTTACACCGAGGCCGGTCTGCCCGACGGTGTCTTCAACGTGGTCAACGGAGCCGGCGATGTCGGCGCCTACCTGACCAGCCACCCGACCATCGCCAAGGTCTCCTTCACCGGCCAAGTGTCAACAGGTATGAAGGTAGCCGGCTCCGCCGGCGGCAACATGAAATACGTGACGATGGAGCTGGGCGGTAAAAGCCCACTGATCGTATGCCCGGACGCCGACCTCGAAAGCGCCGTCGACGGCGCCATGATGGCCAACTTCTACAGTACCGGCCAGGTCTGCACGAACGGAACCCGCGTATTCGTCCCCCGCCCTCTCAAGACCTCCTTCGAGAAGCGCCTCCTCGAGAAAATCGCCTTTGTCCGCCCTGGCCCGCTCTTCGACGAACAGACCAACTTCGGCCCCCTCAGCTCAGAAGTCCACTATAAAAAGGTCGTCGAGTATATCCGCCACGGCATCGAGAATGACCGCGCAACCCTGCTAGCCGGTGGCCCCGGAAAGCCCGATATCCCGCAAGACCTGCAAGCTGGGTACTGGGTGAAACCGACCATTTTCACCGACTGCACCGACGACATGCGCATCGTCAAGGAGGAAATTTTCGGCCCCGTCATGTCCATCTTGTACTACGATACCGTCGACGAGGCCGTGCGTCGCGCCAACGCCACGGAGATGGGTCTCGCTGCGGGCGTCTTTACGAAGGACCTTAACCAGGCTCATCGCGTTATTGATCAATTGCAGGCTGGTATCACTTGGGTGAATGCCTGGGGCGAGAGTCCCGCGGAGATGGCCGTCGGTGGATGGAAGAAGAGCGGTCTGGGCGTTGAGAATGGTCGTAAGGGGATCGAGGCTTGGTTGCAGAATAAGAGTACTCTTGTTGATATGAGTGGGGCGGTGGCGACGGTTTTTGCTAAACTTTAGGCGGGAGGTGTTTCTTTCATTACTTGGGGTTTGGTTTCTAATGTATACGACGTGATGTGTGAAAATTGGGGTTTAGGCCATATAATCATATTCGGATAGATCAAATGCATTTTCAAAAGAATGTGGACGTCTAAGAAAGCAAGAAAGATGTCGAGAAAGATGCATACAGCAGTTTTCGAATTATTAGCTCCATTAGTTGGGCAGAATTATGTCGGTAACGACCAAACCAAGGACGTATTGTAGTAAACTTGTAATGATATACATCGGCTTGATGGCTTGGCTGGCAGCTATTGAACTCTGACCAATGGAGTTGTGAAGCAATAGAGCTCTGTGTCTACTACTCACCCCAACCACCATTCAGTATCTGCCTTTACGTTCTCAGAACATATACATGAAAACTGCCAAGCCCCTACAGAAGTGAGCGAGACAGGCGTATCAAGTCTGACTATCCCCTAAGTAGAAAAGGAGTATGGTACATAGCTGTACTGGACTAGTTGCTTTTTTTCATGGTCTATGTAGCTAGTAGTCTAGTATCTACCTACAACTGTCGGTGTGTAGCGCTAAGAGATTGACTATTTTTCATCACTCCAATGAATCAATGATCGCTGGTCTCTGATTCGTGGAGCAGATCAGTGTCATCACAAAGTTCAATGATCGCCTTCATGGAAGATCACTTACTCTCGCTGCTTGAGCACAGGAAAGGAAGAGAGGGGATATAGCGCGTGTACGAAACTAACTTCGTAAGGGTAAGTGTAAATAATTAATCTCATGCACACTAACAACACTCTCTGTACGGAGTAAAAATTGAGAGAAGAACTCTCTTAACTCTCCACGCCCCTCACACCACATCACATGATCACACCCTGCCTTCCTCCACGATCCGTCTCGTTGAGAATCCCCCACAACGCCCCATTTCTCAGGTCATAAAGCTACTCGCTCTTAGGAGCATCACCATCAAAGAGCCCAAAAAGGGGTCTAGAGTAGACAAATTTGCACTTTTTGCACGATCGGCACTTCCTGCTGAGAGCTTGCTGTTGACATTCCATCTTGATCAGCATAAGCTCTATACAGTATTCTTGAGTACTCTTTCCAGAGTGAGATAAATCACTTACCACAATGCAATTGCACTCGTAGCAAAATTCTGCCGTAGGCTATCCATATTCAATCTCGATTAGCCATCTCATCCTGGAATCACATCGTCCAACCCCGGGCTTAGGCAGAACCACTTACGTTGCCGGCTTCGTCTTGGGTTAGCTGAGTACTAGTCTCTTCGATAGGTGCCGCAACCACCATGGTCGTAAACATGGCCGCAAAGAGGAGGGTGAAGATCTTCATGATTCGTGTAATTTACTGAGACGTAGCCAAATAATTGAAGAGGGAATAGAAACAACTAGATGATCTCGGAGGAAGTACGTCCTCTTTATACCCGACTGGCCTACCACAGAGTACCCAGTCTCTACTGTAGATTATTTTGATGATCTTTGCTTCGTGAGTGATCGATATTGTAAAGGCTATTGATCGATCTACATATGCAGGTGGGGTACAGTATATTTTTCAATAAACCCTCCTAGAAAAAAGCAATAATATGTATCTCGGAGGTACAGCAGCGTGTGTATGCTCGTTTCGTGTTAAATACAGTGGCGCCGCAAAAGTCTGAGACCATCCTACTGACCGCCTTCTTAAGATAGACTAGTGGTCGCCTAAACTAGAAGTGATAGACCACCCTATACTACTTAAGGTAGCTACTAGTGCAGCATAGGAAGGCGGAGAGAAAAGCGGTCAACAAGGGGGTCTCAGACTTTTGCGGCGCCACTGTACATCTACCGTAGTACAGTGGTGTTCCATAGGTCTTCGTCCACCCTCGCTCTACCGCTTGTTTTTCCGCTCTCAGTCTGAACTCTACCGGTCGATGAGGGACCATAGGAGAGACTTCTGATTATTTCAAGATATATTTCATTCTATTTTTGACACTAGAATCCATCTGCAAGCTTTAAAGCAAAAGTTTCGCGCGAGCGAGGTAGGAAATAGCGAAATTGTTTGACCGGCAGAATATTATGTCATCACCAGGTGGACGAAGACTTGTGAAACACCACTGTACTAAAGGCGTACTGTAACATACATAGATTTTCGTAGAAAGCGGTCTGGATTCGACCGCTTAGAACTTGGAGGCAGAATTAATTTCATTGAGCCTGAAGAATGTGTGATCGATCTGATTTGGAAAATCACTATATAGAGAAAGACGCGGAAGAGGGAGGATTAAGGAATTTCCGAAAGCAGACAGAATTAAGGTATGAAAGGCTGTCAGTCTTAAAGGCAGTTCAACGCCACTTGTACGAGGATGGCCACGATCGACTGCCAAAGCATGCGGTGTGAATTAAAGTTTTATTCCAGGCCTGTGCTTGAGATGAATCGGATACATGGTAGGGTTAGGTGAATTATATTGTAATGAGGGAAGTAAAATGGATAAGTTGACTTTGGTATTGCCTAGATGATCATGACTAGATGAGACTAATAAACCAGTCACATGCGAATTTCCCAGAAGGCATGTCAACCATAGCTTTGCCATTTCAATCAATGGCATGATAATCGTAATGAACTGAAACTCCTCGAACTGATGGACCCTGGTATTCAGAAAACGAGAAAAGTAGTAAGGGTAGATCAATATGGAAAAAAAACAATGCAGCCATGTCGAGTCCCTAGTTAAAACAGCAGATAGATGATAGAAGAAAGAAGGAAAAAACCCAGATCCCAGTTCTCCAGAGCCAGTATGAGAAAAGAAAAAAGAAGAACCCAAACTACCATTCCCGAGAAGGTCAAATGCCATGCTCGTGCCCATGCTCATCTTTACAGAGTCGTCATGCGAGCACCCATCCGATCAAAGATCAAATCATTCTTCAAAGCTCCATCCAACCCGCCAATCGCCGAGTCCACCATCCGCGAAGACATACTATCAGGCGTCAACTCATCCTCTTCCATAGCGCGGTGCAGCTCAGTATTGATGCGCAGGTCCTTGGGGACCTTGACGGGTGTACGGTCAGGCGTTGTCAGACCGGGGGCCTTCTTCACTGGCAACGGCGCAGGCACATATGTGCGAGGTCGGTAGACCAACGGGGGACCTTGAGTACGCGCATCCGTTCCAGCCTGCTCAATGGACTCAAAGTAGCGCACCGTCTTAACCTTCAATTCTAGAGTCGCATCCTTATCGCAGACAATCAGCGGGTGAGGGTGCAATTGCAGCGCGGAGAGAGTCCACATGTGGTTCACGCCATCCTCAAGACCCTTCTGCACGGCAAAGGCCTTGTGTGCGCCCGTCGCGACGATGACGACTTCGCGCGCGTCCATGATCGTCTGGATACCCACGGTCATGGCCATGCGCGGCACTTTGTTCACGTCGTTGTCGAAGAAGCGGGAGTTGGCGAGGATGGTGTCGTAGGCGAGGGTCTTGACGCGGGTGCGACTGGCTAGTGAGGAACCGGGCTCGTTGAAGGCGATGTGTCCGTCGGGTCCCACGCCGCCGAGGAAGAGCTCGATGCCGCCGTAGCGGGCGATGCGGGCGTCGAATGAGGCGCATTCGGCGGCGAGGTCGGGCGCGTTGCCGTCGAGGATGTTGATGTTTTGGGGTGGGATGTCGACGTGAGAGAAGAAGTGCTTGTACATGAAGCTGTGGTAGGATTCGGGGTGGTCGCGGGGCAGACCGACGTATTCATCCTGGAGAGGAGTGTTAGGATATGCGATTGAATTGGGTTGGTGAGGTGAATTTACCATGTTGAAGGTCACGACATTCTTAAATGAGATCTCGCCGGCGCGGTGGCGCTGGACTAGGATCTTGTAGATGATCTCGGGACTGCTGCCGGTGGGTAGGCCCAGGACAAAGGGCTGAGTCTCAGTTGGCTTGAATGACTTGATGCGACCTGCAAAAGAAAGGAGCTGTTAGTTTTATCGTGGATTGTATGAAAGGACGGTTTGCGCCGAATCGAGGGGAGAATGTATGACTTACTGACGATGTACTCGGCGATGTACACCGAGACCGCCTGAGGGTCCTCGCGAATGATGACACGCCTAGAGAGAAGTAAGAACTCCGGTCAGTTCTGATTTTTCTGAAAGTGAGGTCCAAATGGTGAGAGTCATGAGCGCATACATCGTGGTTACGTCAGCGGGACGTGTAGATCGAGACTGATATCAGTAGGGCTGGTGGAAGCGGAACTCGAGCAGTGATGCAAGGGGGTGGAGGAGAGAGAGAGAGAGAGAGGTTGAAAGGTTTAAAGTGTAGAAGGAGTAAAGGTTAAAGAGGCAAGGAGTAGAAAAGATAAGAGTGCTTGGGAAGTGAAAAGAGTCGTTGAAGGGACCAGAAGATTGCAAAGATAAAAAGCAGAACGGGGCTCATCTCATGGATTGGTTACGTCGAGAGGGCAATGTACGACAGTGACAAAGAAGATCTACCGTGTCGTGGTCGTAGTGGGCCACACTCTTACTCTCTGGACTGTAGTTCTGAGTGCGTCCGTTACGTCGAGGTTGACTTGCGGATCGGTTCCTCCGCAAATGTATCGTCGCATGCGCCATGTGGGAAATGGACCCAATGATAATGGCCTTGTCAGGAATCAACCGTTGACGTCGACTCCGAGAAGGGAAGTCCACGAGCCACTTTCTTTGCGTCTGATTCGTGGGGCGTGCTCATTTTATTGCCTCCCAGGATTATCAGGTAGCATATATCATAGGTGCTATAGAGTCATCATGATATATCTATTCCATGTAGGTAGTATATCTTCCCGCATGCGATATGGAGTTATCACGGCAATCTATTACCACCCAGAAAAACATTTTACCTATGCTTGGTTATCCTGTTCTCAATCCGTAATTCTTGACCATGTGGTGCCCAACAATACCGAGAAGAATGTCCAAGTCGAGTCTTCATTGCACCACATCACGTCCTGACAAGACATCACCAGGTGGGGTGGAGCGGATCCCAAGGTGAAGGTTCCATCGGGGTCAGAAGAAGTTGCATCCGGTGAAGTCGGCAAACGAGCGAGACCCGTGAAAACCGGGGAGTGTAACCCTGTAGGGTGGTAGTGGGACCCGGTATGGTACGATACGGGTATGTAATTACAGGCACGTGATCTGGATTTAAGATGAGGATACAGTACTAGGGTAGTTCTGATTGATCATGGATGAATGGAATTAATCTTATTAATCTTATATAACGGACTCCGCAGTGACCCGTGACTACTTGACTTTAGATGGGGGAATTAATTTCCAGACTAGAATGTAGGTTTCCCTCAATCCAGGCAAGGGATCAACAGGCACGAGGAGCCAGGAGACACTAGAGATCAAACAATTAATTTCCTCCCACTTTATACTTTAGAGTACATAGGGTGTAATTTTATAGTTCTTATTCTGTTGTATATTGACAATAACTCATTTCATTATATCCTATCAAATATTTACTAGAATGCATCTGATTATGTGACTACTATGCACTTACATACAGTAGTCTACCCACTACTGTAAGGCGGAGAGCAAAATAGCCGGAGCCAACCTTCTTATCGCGCCTGTCACACTCCCCCGATTGCGGCTCTGGAGCTCCTCCCTTCCCTTTCCCGCTCCAGTGCGCTTTTGCTTATTCCTGCGACTACTTTTCGTTCCCCGACAGCTGTCACCTGACTGCGACCTCGGAGTGTCATCCTCGGGTCCTCAACCTCAACCTTGAGAGACACTGAACCCGGTTGCAGGTTACAGCTCAGCTCCTACCACCATCTACCCAAACCCCAACCCACTTCACACACTCACACTCACACACCACCACCCCAGTCTGTCGTCTACCACCAAACATACAGATCCCTCCACTCTCCTCCACTCCTCCCCGCCCACGACGTCCAAGCTTCCCGGGATACTGCTGGCATTCCTCATTCCCCCAGGGCCATGGCCCCGAAAGAGGACATGCTGCCCCCGGGCTGGGATGATCTAGACAGGTATGTTGATCACCTTTTTCCGGAGCTTCTATCTACATGTGCATGTTTGCTTGTTTGGTCTATTGCGCTCGACCACGCACTGTCCACACCCACCACATCTCCACGACCCTGTGGAACCCCAAATGCGCCTGACGGGCGATTTAAACTATTTCCTTTTCGGGATGTTTCAATACCTGAAGCGGCTGTGATGATGTGCTTGATCATGCTGACCAGCCATGTGGCAATGCCAGGCAAATGGGCCAGCTCTTTATGATGGGCTTCGATGGTACTTCCGTTAGCCCTCAGATCCGCTCGCTCATCGAAGACTACCACTTGGGATCTGTCCTCCTGTCCGCTAAGAACTTGAAATGTAATCGCTTTCTTCTTTTTCCCTTCTTCCCTCTAACTCTCTTTCCTGTGCTCGTCTGATATGGAAAAAACCCCCCGATTGAGAAGAGAGTGCGAAGATTAGAAGAGAATTCATCTTCTCTCCCTTGGCTAGACCCGTTGGCTGATCTTGTGCGCCCACAGCTGCCGAGGAGGCCACCCGACTGGTCCTTGAATTGCAGACCATCGCTCGAGATGCCGGTCATCTCGTGCCCCTGCTGATCGTGCTCGACCAAGAGAATGGTGGCGTGAATAGCTTGTACGATGAGATATACATTCGTCAATTTCCCAGCGCCATGGGAATCGCCGCGACGGGGTCGAAATCATTGGCGCATGAGGTTGCAAAGGCCACCGCGCAAGAATTAAAAGCTGTCGGTGTCAATTGGATCCTCGGTCCGGTTTTAGATGTCTTGACGAATGTACGGAATCAACCGTTGGGCGTGCGCACCTCTGGTGATGACCCGCAGGAAGTGTCGCAATACGGGGTACAATTTATGAAGGGCTACCAGGAAGCTGGGGTCGCGACATGTGGCAAACATTTCCCTTCTTATGGAAACCTCGAGTTTCTTGGTTCGCACACGGACGTGCCCATCATCACCGAATCGCTAGAACAACTCAGTCTCACCGCGCTCGTTCCTTTTCGTAATGCCATCATGCAGGGCCTGGATGCCATGATGGTCGGTGGCGTGTCCATGTCATCAGCCGGTATGAATGTCATGCATGCCTGTCTCAGTGACCAGGTGGTGGACGAGCTTCTCAGAAAGGACTTGAAATTTCAGGGTGTCGTGGTATCAGAGTGTTTGGAGATGGAGGCCCTCACCCATAACATTGGTGTTGGCGGTGGAACGGTCATGGCGAAGAATGCCGGTTGCGATGTTATCCTGCTGTGTCGGTCATTCCCCGTGCAGCAAGAAGCAATTAACGGGCTCAAGCTGGGCGTGGAAAACGGCATCATTGGACGACCTCGAATTGAGCAATCGCTTCGTCGCGTCTTGAACTTGAAGGCGCGATGCACGTCTTGGGAACAGGCGCTGAACCCGCCGGGTCTTCACTCTCTTACACAAATGCAGCCATCACATACTAACCTCTCCACGCGCGCCTACAATAGCTCCATCACTGTGATGCGCGATAAGAACAATCTCCTGCCTCTCTCCAACATCATCGATGCAAGTGAGGAGCTCTTGCTCTTGACCCCCTTGGTCAAACCTCTGGCTGCATCAGCAGTGTCATTATCCGCAAAGGACACCAATCACGGCCCTACTATGGACCAGACAGCGATCGAACGATCAGCTTCCGTCATGAGTGGTGAAACTGTTTTTAAAGAACTCGGGAGATCCCTCTCGAGGCAAAGGAGCGGACGTGTTCTTCATACCTCATATACACACAACGGCGTGCGGCCCATCCACGAAGACCTTATCGAACGAGCCAGCGCGGTCATCGTGGTCACGGCCGATGCAAATCGAAACTTATACCAGCAGGCATTTGCCAAGCATGTCTCCTTGATATGCCAGAACCAGTTCTCCGCCACAGGGGAGCGTTGTGAGAAACCCTTGATTGTGGTTGCGGTCAGCTCTCCGTATGACTTTGCGATGGATTCTTCGATTGGTACCTATGTGTGCACCTACGACTTCACAGAGACCGCGCTCCAGGCTCTGGTCAAAGTTCTTTATGGCGACTTGACACCCACGGGAAGCTTGCCCGGTTCAATCAGCCGAAGTCAGAAGATCCATCAATCTCGGCAGCATTGGCTTGTAGAGAATTGGAACGAGGAGCGGGATGCTAATGGTCTAGATGCGCTACTCGATGCCGTCCGCGAGGACTGTGCACAAGGGCAGCGCTCTGAGCTCCTTGGTGCTACCTCCAGCAGCTTTCTCCTGCGCAAGGAAGATATCGAAGAGGCGCACTTTGTGGTCCGCAATAGCAGTACACAAGCCCTGTACGGCTTCTGTGCAACCTACTTCTTTCGATCCACCGGCACAGGCGTTATTGGATGTTTGATCGTCGACCCGTCACGCCGCAAGCTATCCATCGGTCACTCGCTGCACAGCCGCGCCATTCGCAACCTGCTCCAGCGCAAAGGGATGAAGCGCTTCCAGCTCGGCTCTAGACTACCCGGTATTTATCTGGGAATCCCGACTGCCAGCTCTGTCGAGCGCAAGCGACTACGACAGTGGTTTGCCAACCTGGGCTGGAATACATCGCTTTCACGCCCCGTCTGCAGTGTAATCCTGCGCAATCTGGCTACCTGGACACCACCCGATGGCCTCACCGTGACGCTGCAGAATGCCGATGTGGTCTACGACCTCGTCTACGGGTGGGACTATGCCCGTGCTATTCTTGATCACATCAAGACCAACGCCCGTCAAGGTGTCGCCGACATTTATCGGATTGCTTTGGGTGGCGCCCCGAATTGCGGCATCATCCGCGCCAAGCGCTCGGCCGACGATATGATTCTCGGCAGTATCGTCGTTTATAATGAGCGATCGGCGCTGGCGGAGCATATGCCTGCTCTGCGCGCCACTAAGACTACTGTCGGGGGTATCTCCTCGCCGGTTATCTCGCCGGTGGCGGATGACTACTCCACCGTTATGCAGGGGTTGATTCTGCTGGCTATTAAGCAGATTCGCAAGTTGAATGCTAATGCGGTGGTGATGGACTGTGTATGTTGATTCTCCTTCTTTTATCTTTATCATACAGGGTCTTCATGGAGTAGGAATGTCTTGCTAACAATATTTCAGGTTGATGGTGATGGCAACTTTGATTGTCTCTCCTCGATGGGATTCAGCATGCTACACAACTTTGAGGAGGTCAACTGTGATGCAGCGACATGGACGATGATGCACCCTCAATGAGATGGCATTGGCTCGCAAGTCGCAACGCCTTCTTTGTTTCATTCGCCAAACTCTCTTCTTCTTTTTTTCTTTTCTTCTTGGCCTGTGAGATGTTTTGATTTGTTTGGTTCTCACCGTCTTTTTTTCGCATTTATGATATCCATCTGGCATTTGTTGGTTCCGGGTTATTGATTTCTTGCTTTTTTGGGTTTGTTATATCAGGCCCCCTGGGGCGCACCGTGGAAGCCCTGGGGGCTTCGAGGCTTGAAGACTGATGGGATGGACCTACGAGGTTCGCAGCATGCAGGTACTTGGGTTCCTTCACTTGGAGGCGCTGATTGGACTGGACTGGGTTTGAACTTTGGGGGGGTTGGACTTACTATATTTTCTTTTTCCTTTTTTATCTTTCTTGGCCACCTTTTCGCCTTCGTGCATATGTGCATAGCTGCTAGCATTATCAGATTTCCCACGGGGCCATCCCTCGGGGCGCTGTTCTCAACTAGGGGTGGGTAGGACAGACCCCCCCCCCCATTTCTGTACGGCGTCATTCGGACCAATCTTACATCATTTTTTACTTTCCCTCCTGGAGGGCGAAGCAGCCCACTCCATCCAAGCGACGTGTCGATCAACGGGAGATCCGCAAGTTTCGATGTTTCTTTTTTTTTCCACTTTTCCTTTTTTTTTTTTGCTCGATTTTCTTTGTTCTAGCTTGGTATTTGTTTTTTTTCCCCTACTTTCTTGGCGCCTTTTGGGTTTTATTGCCCTGTCGGGATGAGACAGCCGAGGCTCTTCCAATCGTTCCTCTAGCCCTCTGATATCCACCGCTCCTGGCCTGGGGGGCAATTTACTAAATTATGCCTCACCTGGAGTGGAGTCGTGGAGATAGATTGCTCTCGAGAGAGTAGGCACCAGGCTAACGACGCCCGCTTACTGGCCCGGACTTCCGTTGGCCCAAGGAAAGCGGAAGATGAACTCCAGCGCCTCTGGGCGGAAACAGGCAGGCATTATCATTATCATCTACGGGAGTTTGGGGATAATGACTCGAGAGGATTAGGTTATTCGAGATACGAAGGGTACAATATGAACTCGTATGTACTTGGTAGCTTAGCATGGAGTATGTATACAGTTGAGTATGTATGTACGGAATACGGAATACGGACTGCTGGACTGTTGAAGAAAAAACCCTGCATGATCATCTCACTGACTAAGTACATACTAAGCACCTATGTTAGTTAACTAGTTAACTTATCCTAATGGTTCAGTAATTACCTCGCCTCTATCAATCAATCAAATCCACCTCCTCTCCTCGCCTAGGCGCATCGCATCACATCGCATCACATCCCGTGATCCAATTCCCATCCTTCGTGGCACTTGACAAGTTCCTTCTCCATTCTCACGCAATTTATTCGCGATCGGTTATATCCATAAAACTCCGATTTACTTTACGGAATTATCGGGAGTTGGCTGTTGGCTGTTTGTGGGCGTTGGTTCGGACTCCGCTTGGCGCCGGAGGCGAAGGGTAAGAAAAAGCTAAGCATCCACCTTTTGGCTTTTTTCCGAAGGATGTGAGAATCATGAATTCAGGATTGGGATTGGGATTGGCGGTTTGTGTGGCTGGTGGTTCTGGTTCACTGGTGCGACCGTTTAGGCGGTTGCGGTTGCGGTTGCGGGGACTTGGATGAATAGAGATCGGAGTTTTAGTTTTGGTTTTAGTTTTGGTTTTAGGAATATGCACTATTGCTTTAATGTGGGGGAATATAGTAAGAAATAATGAATAATGAATAAAGAAGAGGTGTTTGGGAATATATTCGTGGATATCTACGGACCAAGGCTAGGTCTATGTTTAACCAGAATAACCGTTATGTCCGCGGCATGGTCAAATTTACGAGTAGCTATTACTCTTACTTACTATCAACTATATCATCATGATTTGACCCTATAAAAACGCCGCTGATGTTCGACAATCATCAGCTTATGTACAGTACTTTTCTAATTCTTGTTCAGGATTAATCTTCTCACTTACGGATCCGACCAGCGCATAAAGGCTAAAGCTTTCTACATACTCCGTACAGCATGGCTGATCTTTCAGCGCTAAGACATCGGGGCGTCGGGGCCACAGTTCTATCCGTGGGCCCCAAACCGCCCAAACCTCAAAGACCACTAGCCTGCTAGGCTCTAGCAAGTTCCAGGGTGGCTCGAGTGGCTGGACCATCGAAGCTCAGATCACGGCACGAAGCGCGTTTTTACTCTGGTTGAGGCGGGGAAACTACTTTAGTTGAGTTTAGGGGGGATGTTTGGGGATGTATCCCTCGGTCGCGGAATACCGCCTTTTTCTATAGTAGTTCTTCTGATCCTGGTTTCATGCTCGTGGGATTCATGAAGAAGAGGATTATCATTATTGAATGCTGGCTCTGGAGAAACTAGAGTGAATACAGTGATTGAACGGGGGTCTCGTCTGTTAGGTCGACTCTAATCACAGTCTCTAATCAGTCTCCACTACTGCGGACGAGCCGGTGTAGCTCACCCGAAAGATACATGTGTACTCCTTACTGTACTCAGATACTGAGTGTTCTCCATACACAGGGATAATGCTTGACCGTTAATGGACACACGGCACTCGCAGCTCCTGGGATCATTTCGATCCACATTCCTTATCTTCGATCTGGGTCCCCAATAATCCCCGCTCTAGGAATGAACGGTCCCGGATAATGGACTTAATCTATTTGCCAGCACAGCAGAAGAAATATGGAAAACGTGTGTGGGCTGTAGGGGAGGTCAGATTCCATCCTGTTGTGTTGGACTGTTCACTGTTGGCTGGCGTTGGTTGGTTGGGTTGGGAACTTGGATATGGCTTTTTACACTTTCGGCTTCAGATCAACCTTCCTTTCTCCAAAATGCGTCTAGATCGATCGGATATCTCGGTGATCATCGGCTCTGGTGACAGCCTCAAGCGGAGGGTTTGTCGGAAAGTATGTTAATCGAGTGGGTGTCAGGCTGGAAGTATAGTCTTCTAGGGGGTTAACGAGTCGTATGGTGTACTCTACAACTGCGATCCCAGCTGATCTGATCAAACAGCAGATAGTGTAAGCTCTGACTCCTACTGTCATTGATGAGATAGCCGACCAGGATTGAAGATCAGAATAATAGCCTGGACGGTTGTCAAGTTCAAAGGTCTTCTATTGCTGTCATGATTCGCTAGGGATGGGATCCACCAACTGGCCAGCTAGGATGATCTGGGAAGCTGGACAACGAGCAATGACGGGAGCAGACAAAGTTAGAACTCTGGAACCGTGGGAGAACCCTGGAGGAATCAGGGATCTGCCAATGAGAGTGGAGGGGTTGTTAGTTAAGTCCGTTGACTAGTGTCGGGGACTCGGGACCGTGCAGAACTAGAAATAAAAGACAAGGTTTGCATTGAGCGGAGGAAAGTCGAATCGGGTAAATGCAGTAATGCGCGGGAGATTGGAGGGAGGCAAAGCAGCAGATCCTCTTGAACGTGTCGACTGCAGAGACTCTAGAGAGAGTATCTCAGTATATACGAAAAGAATCGTGCATAGGAAAGTATATGATGTATGATAGACTTTGGACTACCGACTCGTGATCGACGGGACCAATATACATTTCTGTTATACGGACTCTGCTTGCAGGAGTTATTGTTATACATACTCGTTCCAGAAGGTTGGGCTCTCACTGGTCTGGAGTCTGGATGGCTCACATGGAAGCTTCTTTGGCTTCTCCGCCACACCCGTGTGTCTTGACTGTCTTGAATCCTCAATCCTGTGTACCCTACTCCTCATTCAACATGAAGCAATAGGCCACCACTGGTCCTAGTCTGACCAACTCGGGCAAGACTCTCTCTAATTCCAAATGCTCGGCAGGTTCCACGGGCGCTCGTGATGCCACGAATAAGACCTCATTTGCCTCTTCTAGCGCACCTCTTGTATGACCGGAATGACCTGAATGCATCACCCGCCCACGGCGAACCTGCAGAAGATCAGGACGAGAAATCCGGTCTGTTCAGTAATTGGTTCTACCAAGGCGTTCTACTTTTGTTTTCTCTCTCATACACACACACACACACATACACACACACACACTTCCTCTCTGCTTAACCCGACTGTACACATCTTTCCTCGCCCCCACGAGGCAACTTGCATTTTTTTTTTGTTTTCAGCTATGCACCAGAGAACAGAGTTTATGAGCTCTTAGGCGACCCGCTAGAAATACTGGAAATGCTGGAGACTAATACGGAGTGCAGAGACAAACTAAGTACCTACACCACTACTGTACTGTACGGAAGTACAAAATTGACCCATGATGGAGTTGCTCCATCTTCCCACAATTTCCCCTCGATTTAGTCTTGCTCAACCAGTCTTCCATGTCCGGCACTAACCCTCAAAACGGTTTAAGGTGCTCGCTAAGAACAGCGCTCGGTTCCTGACTCCGACTGCGTCTGGATGGAGTCTGTGAGTGGAGTCATGGACTTCTTTCTCTCTGTGCAGTGTGGATTTGCCCGTTCGCAGTGGGCCGAGCCACCCATGTCCCTTTTTAGTCCAATGAAGAGATCCAATCATCGGAGCGACGAATCGAGGGAAGCTCCCCTTCGATCGCCGGCAGAGAAACGCTCACGGCCCTCTTCTGCTTCGCTCTCGTGTCCTACTGTCCCTGCTTTGCTCCTTTTGCCCTGCTTGGTGCTGGTTGGTCATGATTGATTGGTGTCTTGTTAGACCCACTCTCCCATTTGGTATTCCCTGTCCCTTCTCCTCCCCCCTCCTCCCCTTCCTTCGTTCTTTTTCTTTTTCTTTTTCCAGCACGATGGCGCTGCATGTCAGACGGGTCCATGTTGATCATCGATGCCCTTCTGGGATGGGGCGCGCTGGCCCGTCGCTATGCCCTCTTTCGGGTGGACTGGCTGGCTTGATGGCGGTGGTCTTTTGTCTTCTGACTGGTCGGCGATTTCGTTCTTGTGTCTGGACTGCGTCGAACTGATGAAGTTTAGTTTCTTGTCCCCCCTCTCCATTCGTTGCACCCTGCACAGCGATCATCTGCATCGAATAATCGTTGATGCCATGGGGGGAGGGTCCCTCGGGTACATCCTGTCTGGGACGGGGGGTACGGAGTCTCCGTAGAGGAGAGAGTGTACCTTGAGGTACCTTTTCCTTTATTCTGTATTTCTTTGCTTGACTACTGCTAGACCCTGGATGCTTCTCCCCTCCCGACGGAGGTAACGGAGATCCAGTGTTCTTTGTATCCTATCCTATTATCTTCCTATCATTGCCTCGTTATGACTCTCCGTACTAGCTCCACGTGTAGTAACTATGCATGGTTAATTAAGTAGTTAATCAATAATCAACTCATGCTCCTCCCGGAAAGAGTACAAAGGATCAAAGTACTCGAATTTGCCTCCCTCTATCATCATCTCGTACTTTTCTTGTTCTCATGGCATCGGGACCCTCGGAGAACCGTCTTTTTTTGGATTTAGATTCTACAGTGTACACTTTTTTACCTTTCGGTCTCCCCCCACTGTAATCCTATTTTCCCTCTGGACTCTCTCGACTCTCCGACCGTGGCGCTTTTTTCAGGGGAGAAGAGGGCTTGTGTTAGCCCGAAGCAGCCGGGCCTTAATAGGCAGGTGGGTTCATCGTTCTCTGTTTAGTACTTTAGTTCACTTAACTACATGATCTTCAGGGCCCAAGAGGACGGGTGCACAAAAACAGCGACAGTTGCCGAGAGCCGGCGATCGGCCTCGTCTGACCTCGTTTTGATGAGGGGAGAGACCCCGGGGGAAGAGGACTCTGATGAAGAGAAAGGAGGGGGGACAGGGTAGGGAGGGCAGGTAATAGTATGAGGGTGGCCTGTTTTTTTTCTTTTCTGGAAGTACCGTTGAAAGCGGATGACTGTATCCTGGTCCATTTTAATCATGAAATCATGTTATCATGAGAATAATAGAATAATAATTGGAATAATAAGGAATAAATATCTTATGATCCTGCATCTTCGCTGATAGGAATCCAATCGAGTGGACCGTCTTCGTCTGGTTACCCACACCTCCCACAGTTGGGTACGGTATTGCATTTACAACCTTAAACTAGCTTATCTCATATTAAACCAATGTAAAACCTGTAATTCAGTTGTAAACTCTATACCATACATGATTGTCCCTCCGCAAAAAATAACGGCTCCACTTTTCCCCGAATCCGTCGGCGCATCCGCAACTGTTGAACACATTCCATCACGCTTCCTACTCGCTGCTCTCTGCTCTCTGCTCTCAATCCTCTCTCCTCTCTCTCTCTCTCTCTCTCTCTCCTCTTCTCTTCTCTCACTTGATCGACTCTCCAGATCGACTTTCAACTAAAACTACTTCCTCTCCCTCTCTCTCTCTCCCTTTCCTTCTCCCCCCCCCACCCCGCCTCTCGTTCTAATTCATATCCTAATCTCTCACCTCTCCTCCACCTTTCCCTCCCATCTTCTTGCCTATCTCTTCTCTCTCCGCTTCCTTACCTCCCCTCACGGCTTCCCCTCCCCCCTCCGCGATACTCCCCTCTATATCGCGCACCGTGTTCCACCTAAGCCCTCGCCATGGAGGGCTTCGATACCATGGCCATGCCGCCCTATCTGGCCAGCCCGCTTTCTCTCGGCAATCTGCAGGGCACCGACTACCTCAATGCGATGCCAGGATTGGATCTCCCAGATCACCGCTCTAACTTCGACTCCGAGACCTTCGTCAGGTAGGTGTTCATTGTCTAGTTCTGCCCTCTGCTCGATCCCTCGAGCTGTTCTCCACTCCTATAGCCCACCCAGAGTTGTTCCTGTTGCCCCCAAGAAACTAATTCCAAACACCCAAATATAGCGACGACCTGGCTTTCACTCAAAATAGCCTATCGCACTCGTTAAAGCGCTTCCCCTCGGGCTATGATGACCCATTCACCGATATGGTCGCTCCATTCGACCCGGTACCTCCAGAGCAGCAACAGGACTCGTCAATCGACCACAACAATAAGCTGTTGAGCTTCTCCACTCCGCTCTACCACTTCACCTTACTCGACTACTCCATGCGCCGGACCTCACTCTCGGTCTCCGCCCAGCTGCATGGCATGTTCTTCTTGGCCGAGTCTCCCTATACGACCTCTCCGTCCGAGAATGCCCCGCCCCAACAAGGTGCCGAATTGACGTGTTATCGTCGCAACCTCTTCCAAATCACCGGTTCAGTCACCTTGCCCCGAGGCATGCGCTATATCATGACCGACCAGGGCGATCGTATCCCCATTCTGGCACAAGAATTGACCGTCTCCGCGACGGAGTCTGTGGAAGGAAACCCCGTGAAGATCATCTCCGTGCCTTGGAAGACTCCCTCCGCCGCTGCAGCCAACGCAGGCACCGCTCTTGACGATACCACCCCGACGGGTGCAGCCAAGGTTGAGAAGGAACCCCCACCAATCCCGCTCGATATCATGGCCGGCCAGGACTTGGACACCGACTATGCTACTTTCCCGATCGCATGGAAGCGTTTGCAGTTCCGCGTTGCGACTGCGAATAACGGACGCCGGAAGGAATTACAGCAACATTTCGTTGTACGGCTCAAGGTAGTTGCGACGTTATCTACGGGAGCGAAGATTGCGATTTCCGAGGTGCAATCTGGTCCCGTCATTGTTCGTGGCCGCAGTCCACGCAACTTCCAGTCTCGCAAGGATCTCCCATTGAGCGGCAGTGCCGCTGCATCCCGCAAGAACCAGGCTAATTCGGCGGCGGCTGCGCTCAACCGCACCCCGACCAACGAGTCTGCACCCCGTCGCGCCAGCGTAACCCCGGCCAAGAACAAGGCCCCCTCGGGCACGGTTCAGAGTAGCTCCCCCGAGACCACCTCCGTCCCACCTCCATCCATGATGCAACAATCACAAGCCACTGCCGACTGGACTCCTATACCTCAATCCAGTTCCAACCCCGTAATGTCTCACTCCCACCACCAACCTCTCTTCCCCCATTCCAGCCCAGAGCAACTGTCCCAGGCCGCCGAGTCGCAGCGCCGCGTCAGTAGTACGACGGCTGCAGCAGCAGCGCCGATTAATCTGTCTCTACTGGATGAAGATGATGGCAGCAGTCACATGGATCAGAAGATTATGCAGCCTTATACCAACGAGATGCCTCAACAACGGTCTATAAGCATGGATCAATCCGCCCAACCCCCAGCCAAGATGCGCAAAATGTCTCACGGTGTCGCGCAGAACTCTTCTCGCAGTGCTACCTCGTCCTTGCCGCTTCTCGAGACTGCCAATCTTCCCCAGCAGTTCGTCTCGTCTCTGCCTTTTCCCAACGAGGGCACGGACTTCCTATACGAATATTTCCCTCTGGGCCTGGACGACTGGCAAGCTCCGGTTGACGCGGTCTATCGACCCCATGTTGTTCATCATACGAACATGCCTGAGATGAAATTCGTTGCTGGCTCCAGGGGTCGCAGCAAACGCTATTTTGCCGCCGAGGACGTCTTCTGAAAAGAATGATTGGCGCTGGGCAGGTGTTCCTCTTTCATCATTTCTTTTTCCTTTGGAATTTTCTTGGTTTCGAAGTTTGGGCTTTCGTCCCAATCATCTATGGTCGCATCTGCATTTGCACATTTGGATGGGAGTTTTGAGGGTCTTTCCACTCCTATATCAAGTCTCTTTTTAGAGCTTTGCTTCCTCGTCTTGGGGATGAGGAACAAGCATGTTCCGTTCTCCCCCCGATTTTCATGCCCTTGTATCAGGGGGTTTTGTGTTGTTGAATTTGTTTGGGATCACAAATGATATGTGCTACGCTACGTCTGGTCTGGGCTTTGGTTTTTGCCCTAGGTTTTTGGGGAGCTTTGGGTGGATTGGATTGGCCTTTTTTGTTTCGTCTTGATGTTTTGGTCTTGTTGGATTATTGCGGGTCACCCGGTGCAAAATGGCGAGTGTGGCGTGCTGTGGAGTTCTTTATGTCTTGTCTTTGGTTTTCATTTTTGGATTTTCGACTTGATGCGAGGTCGAGCGATGCTGTCTGCATGTATGACATGGTATGCTCTGCAGAACCAGTCGCAGTCAGTATTATCGCTCCCTCCCTCATCCTCTCGAGGGAATCTACTTGGGAGGACCGGCCATCAAGTCGAGCTGGCAGGTTGGTCTATTGATAGACCTCTGGACGCTTTGGGTTCACTTCTTCTTCTTCTTCTTCTTTTTGGTCTCGTTTTCTTTCCCTTTTGACGTGCTTGGTTCTGGATCTGGTTATATCCCATCGTGTTATGATTTTACGCTGCGATTGACTGCGCGAGATCTTCCTGGTTGGCGCTCATGGTGCCTATTATCTGCCACTCCTATCTTTTCTGGCATCCCAGGTATTACTTTTAAAACTATACTTGGCAAATATCATCTGTGATGACATGCTTTGAGTGATTTCTTCTTCCTCTTTGTCTTTTGAAGGTTTGAAGGGACTTTGTGAGGGTGATATAGTGTTGATTGTGATATCTCTTTCATGGACTAGATCTACCTGAATACAATACAACAACTTCACCGAGTATAAAACCCCTTATTTTTGATAAGACCAATATACTAGTCTACTATAGTGATACTAACGCCCTTTCTTTCCCCTTCCATCCCTCACAAATACCCCAACCCATTACCACCAATACTCTCCAAATCCCCCCGAATCTCCCACTCCGTCGCCCCAACTCGCCCCGCAATCTCCGCCTGTCGCTGCTTCCCCAGATTCAGCCACAACCGCAACAAATTCCCATCTACCATACCCCGCCCACCAGTTCCATCGCTCTCGACGGCCCGGAAGGCCCGCGGATTCAGACCGCCGGGGTGTTCGATTGTATTGGTTAGTTGGGACTGGAGCGCTGAGAGTCTTCGGTAGGATTCTTCGGAGACGCTGGTTACTAGTGCTAGGGATCCGTTTTGTGAGGCGATGAGCACTTGGTGGGTTGGTAGGTTGTCGGTGTCGAGGTCCATGTTGTCGTCGTCTGTGGATGTGATTTGTTCGGTGGGAACTGGCGTGCGTGGGAGGAGGGCCATTTGGGTGGCGAAGTTGCCGGTGTAGAATTTGCTGCGGTGGAGCAGGCGGTCGCCGTTGGAGGATTTGGGGTCTGGTGGTTGGAGGGAGAGATGGTTAGTTTGGTTTCTTTTTGTTTGATTGGGAGGTTGAGTGGGTGAAGGATGGAGCGGGGTGGGGGATGATATTACGTACCTTCGGGGTCGTACTGTAGCACATGGAGGTTGCAATCGCTGTCGGCGACGAGAATGTATAACTTGTTTCCGTCGGGGAGGAATTCTGCTGTGACGACCTCCAGGTACTCGGGGTCTTTGCCGAACAGTGTCATTCTGTAGGGTTCCTCCTGTGGAAGACGTTAGTGGACTGCTCATGCAGAGAGAAAGGAGTAGTTGTTAGTTGCGTTCGTACCGAGTAACCTGCAAACCAAATCCCCTTGACCGCATCACCCAATAGACACATGCCCGTGCCTTTAAGCTCCTTCGCGACGGATACGTAGCATGACATATCCATGAATGCAACGGGAAGAAGACTGCCATCTTCCTTCAGACCGCGTACCATGCACTTCTGTCCCTGCGCGACAATGACAAAGCCCTGTCCGCCGATTCCGGATAGAGCAGTCACTGCACCCTTGACCGTCTCCTTGCCGATCAGCTTCAGTTTACGCCCTGTCTCGGGCTTCTCTGGGTCTGGAACCACATCGATCACGTCGAAGACGTAGATGCATCCGCGCGAGGGGATGTCTTCGCCCTTTGTGATGGCTGTGCCGACAACAATCAGATCCTTCCGTTCGTGTGTATTCTCCGAAACTTCCATGTTCACATTCTGCACGGCCGTCACATGCTCTGCAATTTCTAGGGGATACTCGTCGATGACGGTCCAGGTTTTTGGGCTGATCACCTTGATCGAGCTCTGTGGAACCTCTGGGCAAAAGGTAATTCCCTCGTTGCGCCACTCCGGGTGCAACTCGTCGTTGTCTGGTAGCTTGAATTCCACGTTGCGACTGGTACCAACCACGTAGGTTTCGGATGAAGTTGAATAAGTCAGGTAGTCGACTTGCTCATCCAATGGGATCTTGCGCAGTGTCCACGGGTGGTCGAATATAGTGTTCGGAGGGAATTGACAGGCTCGGATGGTACTCTCGGAATCGACGTAGATGAATCCATTTTCACAGCCAGTGGCAGCCGAATCAAATTCGCTTAGCCATTGGGCGAATTCGCCGCGAAGACGCACCAGGTGGGGAGAGCTTGCTGCAGTTCGCAGAATAAATCCTGCAGAGCTGCCGGGCAAAAAGACCGTGCTGCATCCAGAGATATTGGGCAAGACTCGCAGCGGTCTCGCTCGTTGCTGCATATCTAAGTCCGAGGTTGTGCCTGAAGCTGCATTGGACAGACTGTGATTGGACTCTCTGTGGAACCGAATTCCCTTGGGAGATTCGCCTTCAGCCTCAGACAAAGTGACAACCGTCTTGTAAATGATGAGCTCATCGTTTTCCGTCCGGACCTATTTTCAAGTTAACATCTCATTACAAATTTCAAGCCAAGAATTATTTGGGGTCGTACAATCAGATATGGCGATTTGGTCCGGCGATCGCCAAGGTCGGCAACAAGGGCTTCTTTGAGGGGCTCTCGTGTGTTGGATCGGCGAGGAGGTTCAGTCGATAACACCGTATGCAAGCAGTCAATGCCATCAATAATCGACACCAGTTTCATGTCTGCAAGGTTGAATATCTAGGGGCCGCAGTCAGAAGATGAGCTGCTGTGATCAGTCTCGCCTATGGCAACTTACCGAAAGTTTGTAGTCGGTACTCAGTAGGAATAAAGCGATGTTGCCGTCGGTAGTGTCCGCCGATTTGGAGTCTGACGAACTAAAAACTTGTTCATTGTCTCGATAAAGACATGCGGAGCGCCATTTGAAACTGGAAAGGTCATCTGGGAGAGAGACTTCATCAAGATCTCCACTGTCATCTGCTTGAAGAAGCAAAAGAGAGGCATCATCTCGCAGTATCGCAAGATAGGGATCCGCAAAGCTTGCGCTGACTGCCAATCGTTCTTCATCGGTGTCTTCGTCCCATACGGGATAGATCTGAGACAGTCCCAAGTCTAGATTAGATGAAACCATAATCAGTCTGACATCCACTGTAGTACATCCTTCAGCAGAAAGAACTTACCAATATCGTAACTGCGAACTTCATTTCGAAGCACTTGCACGAGACGAGTACTGCCGGCAAGAGGGCCGATATCGACGGTGTAGTCTTCATTGGGGTTGAATTCGGAGGCCTTGAAGGGCTTGAGCTCTTGGCCCTCAACTGCCAGGACTTCAGAGACCTCTCTGTCTGCTTCTGACGTGCGCGACACAATCACATATTGACGAGAGGTGCTCTCTTCCGAATCGGTGTTGTTGGGTTGGCCGCCCTTTTTCCCTTGGGTTACGGTAGCCGACCATACTCCATCAGCATCATCGACTTTGAGGGTCAGAGCGATCTTGGGGTCGATCTCTCGCTTAATGACGACCAGCCCACCAGCTCTGCCAGATCCTTGTGATGCGACCAATTCTAATTCTGCAGAAACACCTTCATTGTCCGGCTGGTTCTCACCGTTGGAGAGCTGAGAGGGTTTACCCAGTGTGATATCTCGCAAGGGACCAATTGAAGATAGTTGATCGTTCAGCCGGAAGTTGTAGAGCTCCGCAGTCGAGTTTCCAGAAGTCGTACGCCGGTCCGGCGCGGTCGAATAGAGATCATCTTCATAAATATCATCATCGTCCATCTGATCATCATCTGAAAAGTCCTCTATCCCACCGGCAACAAGCTTTTTCTTCGAAGATGCCGATGCGTGGGACCATCCCAAAAGCAGAGAGTCTGCTTCTTCACTGCCGATGAAGATATTGCCGTCGCCAAAGCATGTCGAGCATGAAGCAGCAGACTTCAAGAGATCTCCACCTGCCTGTGCTGGCAAGGGATGGATCGTCATTCCAGACACAGATCGACCATCCAGCTTGAATCTGATCAATGCCATATCTCCAGACGCAAGAGCGAGAAGTAGATCACCACTGTCACCACCCAGTCGCTCCACCACACAGCCTTCCAGGCGGTAGGACAAATCCGATTGGTCGCTCATCGAGAACGAAGACACTTGCCGTGAGAACTCGTTCACTCCCACGGCGCTAGTCTTGCCGGCCTGGTCAACATGCACTATCTCATTTGCGCCGATAAGCAAAGCTCCTCCCACGGGAGGTGGAAGTGCGACCACTTTGAACAAGTCACTTGGTAGCCTCGAGACTGACAAAAGGATTGTTGAAGCTTTTTGCTCGAGGTCCAATGTGAACACTGTGTAGAACATCACATCCTTTCGTTCATGAACCAATGCAGTAGAGGTTGCCACCTGGGAGTACAAAATGCCAAATGTCGGCTCCCTGTACCCGTAGAGAAAGGCAAGACTGACAGGGTGCAGTAAGGAAGGGTCCAATGTTGTCAATGGCAGCACAAAGGAGGCAGCATAAGGTGTTCCATATGCTGCGCCATCCTTGCCTTTGGTAGCATCTGCTTGATTCGGCCGTTCGCCATCAAGCTCCGAGTCATAGTCATCCATAACCAGGTCGTCTCCTGCTTGATGGAAAGGCAAGATTGCAAGGTTACGGACTCCAAAGTTGAACACTGCGCACCGACTGCTTGGGTCAACACTGAGGATGCTGCCACAAGTGCTGAGATCTGGCACCCAGGGGCTCCGAGTCAGATCATCGCGCTCGTAGTAATGAATCGAGATGGTGGAAATGCCATGGCGCTCGGGATCCCACTCAATCAGACTAAGCTTGGCATTGCGGAGGGCAATGAGGATAGCTTCACCACCGCTCTTGGAGTTCAATAATTTCACTCTGCTCAGATCTGTCACCGTTCCAGGCAGTTGATATTCTTTTACCAGAATGAGCTTCGTCCCTGATGTGTGAGATGATGTTGTTGGGTGGGTCTCGGCATTCTCTGCCAGCCGTTGAGCAGGGGATGAATGCAAAGAAAAGACCTGCAAGAGGGAAGATCGAACCACGATCAAATTGTTGGCTGCAGCAGACAGAAATGGGACTGCCAATGCATGAGTGACCCCGGATGGGGGTAGCAGCTCAGTATAGCACTGCATCGTAGAGCCCCTGCCTCACGGGGGGTGAAAATGATCCAATGACCTTGGATTTCGGGGTTGGATGAGATCAAAAAGTGAGCATGGTAATCTCCAAATCCCAATTCGCTTCAAATGCAACGCCTCAAACAGCAGGGAAGGAAAGCAAATAATCAACCGCCCATCAAAAGGCATCGCAGGGCGGCCTCGAATCAAAGCACAGGGTCACGTGGTGATTCCCAAATCAGGTTAGTCCATGACGACAGGCGCGTCGGGCGATTTACTTCATACTCCTTCCCAGCTTTCCCAGCTTTCCCAGCCTTTCCGGTGTCTCAGTTTCTCAGTTTGCCCCGTGAATCCTCTGATCTTTGGAGAGCTCGGTGAAATCTCTCGGATCCATTTGTTGATCCATGTGAAACGTTCTGTCGTCCAGATGGCGCTTCTCCAGACCTCGCTGATCTGGATCGTGTATGCCGTCGTGATAGCGATCCTGCTCGCGGTAGCCTCGGTCTTCATCTATGTCTATCAAACTCCACGAGATCGTTCTCCGTCGGTGACTCTGACGTGTATCATCGCGATTACGAGTCTTCTGGCAACGGTACTTTTGCTTCCTGTGGATGTTGCTTTAGTGTCCTCGACTACCTCATCCAAGTTGGGTCGCCGCAAAGATTGGGCCACCCAGGATGAAGTCGACAAAATCACTTATTCTTTGACCATCATTTACTATCTTCTGTATTCATTGGATGCGCTACTATGCCTCTTGGTCCTTCCTTTCACTTACTTTTGGTATGAGGAATACGATGAAGTCGCCGCTGAGGCGGGAGAGCAGACGGTGGGACAACGGTTCTGGGGTGCTCTCAAGTACACCTTATCGTTCATCGCGATTGTAGTGATCCTGTTCCTTGTCGGTTTCTTCGCTCCTGTGTCCAAGGATAAAAGCAACTTGGACCTGGACTATTTCAAGCGGTTGCTAACTGAGAACCGTAAGTCTACACATTGTATTTTAACCCTGGCCTTCCATAGCCGATACTGACATCCTCACAGACGGAGAACGCGCATTGACATTTGCACTTGGGCTATTGATAACCCTTGGTATTTGCCTCTATGTCCTGTACACATCTGCGGGACTTGCTCTGTTCCCCATCAGCCTAATCAAGACTGCGCCCTCAATCTCCAGTCCTACGCTGCGAGCGACCACTGCGCAACAGCTGGAGGCAAACCGAGAGCGGCAGCGACAGCTCGAGGGTCGCTGCGGTGGCAATCCTGAACTCCTGTCATCCAAGGATCGCAGAGAGTTCGATACCCTCAGCCGAGAGGAGAGGACATTGATCCGGCGACAGCGCCTCGTTGA
This sequence comes from Penicillium ochrochloron, assembly GCA_022985105.1. Lineage (NCBI taxonomy): Eukaryota > Fungi > Ascomycota > Eurotiomycetes > Eurotiales > Aspergillaceae > Penicillium > Penicillium ochrochloron. The sequence goes on from JAAVMA010000013.1 coordinate 785,983, forward strand.
GGAAGCACAAGGTGAAGGCCATGGCTGGTTGATGCGAGCATGGTACAAGATTGGAGCTGTCTTCCGCCCATTCAAGCTACTTGGAGGAATTTTGCTGCTTTTGATTGCCTTTGTGACATGGGTGTCGATGCTCTTGACATCTATCGACAAAGCAAAAAACTCGATTTGCAAGCACCGCTGTGGATATATTCTTGGCCACATCAACGTCTTCAATCCGGTCAACTGGGTTCTGGTCCAATCCGCCAAGGTCTTCCCAGTGGACTACGCTATCTTCACGGCTCTTGTCCTACTCCTGTTCTGCAGCTCCGTGGTTGGTATTGCAGTAGTTGGAATCCGCTTCCTCTGGATCAGGATTTTCCAAATTCGCAAGGGTCACACTTCACCCCAGGCTCTGCTTTTGGCAACGGCCATGTTGATGCTGATTATACTGGCATTGAATTATTCCGTGTCCATGGTGGTCGCTCCTCAATACGCCACATTTGGACCGCAGACATTCTGCGACCGCACTCCGAGCTCGCCTGGAGAACAGCCTGATTGTACTAACAGCAAGGACCTCATCAAGCCATGCTCCGAGCTAGCAGAGAACCCAGCAGCTCGTCAAGTGTGCACTCCCAGCGTTGTCAGCACTTTCTTGAACCGCGTGACTCTCAACTTCCCATTCTTTGGCGTCGTGTTTTTCTGGGCCCAGTTTGTCTTCCTCGGTAAGGATTTCAGTTCCAAAACTCGCTCTGTCTTCCGTGTACCATTGTTGGAACTGACATTTACTGGTACTAGGCATTTATCTGATCGTGTTTGTGACTACCCTTTTCCGAGCGCCGAAGCTCGATGAAAGACAAATCGACGAGGATGCTGAGGAGGCCGAAGAAGAAGGCCTACTAGCAAGTACTGGCAGGCGATTTGGTGCTACATGGCAAGACATCACTGGTAGAGCTGGACACAGTGGACATCCTAATGATTGAGTTGGATTGAGCATAATGGACTAACTGAAGCTGAGCAGCTGAGCAGCTGAGCAGGTTGCGTTGACTTTTTTGAATTTTTGAATTTTTGAATTGTTGATCAATATCGTAAACAATGATTATCTTGCAATGATCTCATTAATTGGCGGGGACACATACACGTTGTAACCCACCCCCAGAAACAAATTGAAAAGAAATACATGATGATAACTTGTGACCTGAGTTTTGAATCGTAATTAGGTGCAACTTTGCATGAGCCAGCATGCGCTTGCTTAGCGTTTGAGGGCCGAAGCCACCCTGGACGTAATCTCGTAACAGCATTAAGCCTTCATCTGCTCGTTGAGCAGGGCCAGGGCAGTCTGGAAAGCCTTCACAACGTCCATATCTAGTTTGGAAGCGAGTTGTTAGTCTTCAGGCCACCAGTTGGAAATGCAATCAATGTCGATGGTCATACAATGTTTTTTCTTGCTCTCCAAGCTCACTTCAGAGTTCTGCACATGCTGCATCTGCGTCTTGAATCTGCCGGCTGTTAATTTCAAGCTCTTCGTGGAAGCTCTTCGTGGACACATTCCCGAGGCTGCGCGTGATTCAGGTCGTGGTGATGAAGGTCACTAACCGTTTCAAGGCCCGTTTTTCATCTTGCAAAACGGTAGTCTGAGACCAAGCAGTGAAGAGCTATCATAATGTGAGTAATTCTATCAATCACTAAGCTGGAAGTATGTCAGGTCTTACCTCGAGCAGCTTTGCAGTTTCGGCACGCAAATCGTCTTCGACACGGCTGTGTTCATCCATGGCATCCGTGTACTTCTCTTGCAGTTGATCCCAATCGCAGTCTTCTAAACCTTGCGTCAGGCGAGTAACAAGGGTGAAATCACCATCCCTAGAAGAAGACTGCATCGACTCGAGACTTTGAGGTTGCGGAGTCTCTGTTGTAGAAATCGGCGGTGTCGTTTTTGCTGGGCTCCCTTGTCGAGACATGATTGAAACGTAAATGAGTGTACTCAAGTACCAGCGGCGACGGTAATTGGGTCAAGAGCACCGCAAGACTCAGTCAAGATTCACTAGAAACCTTGAGATAAGATCATCCTCACGTGTGTTGATATCGCCAGTGGGGATCATCTGGTCCGCCCCAAAGCGGGAGCCGCGTCAGGTGACGACATCACAACGTGAAACTCCCGATAACCCGCAGGCCTTTGGAATTGATCATCTCCCGCTCCATGGTAATCGGCGGCAGCTCTGGCAGCTTCCACGACACACCATGGAAATGCGATTTCTGACGACAGACTCAAACACCCACGACCGTCTGCGATGAGCTGTCTCATATGCAACTCTGCCCACTCCCGCCAGCCGTTCCTCTGCCCGACATGCGCCCGCAATCACCTCTATCAGCTCCGTCTCGAAAATACCCAGGTTCTCTTGGAGAAGGAGAGCCTAGGGCGTCAAATAGAGCTTGCTGTGTCCCATGAGGTCTCTCAGAAGTCACGATCGATACCTAGTGAGGGGCTTTCTGCGGACGATCACAAGAGCTCTCCATGTTGGGCCCTCCAGACGATTTCCAGTCGCCAAGCTGCCTCCTCCTTCAGGAGAGAGAATCTTGCTCAGCAGATTGAAAAGCTGAAAGAGGATCTCAAAGCCAAGAAGGCAGACATCTCTGAGCGCGAGGCGAACTTATCACGGAGGCGGTCCGATGCTGAATCTGCCTTGTATCAGCTCGGGGAGCGGGAGGCTACAATCTTGACGGGCGTTCAGAATACGGCCAAGCGGACGGAGCATCTGTGGCATAATCTCCATAGCAAAACTGCTGAAGCGCGCATCTTCCTCTGTCGGGAGGCCGCCCATCTCTACGGCCTAAGACAGAAGACCTCGAGGAAGGGGGATGGTCGGCATAGCTATGTCCTTGGTGGTATAGCCATCGTCGACTTGAAGGATATGAATAGTAAGCCTGCAGAGTCTATCTCCACGCCTCCAAATTCTTCTAACAGGTTCGCAGGTGCAACTCCAGCTCAAATATCCACCTCCCTCTCCAACATCGCCCACCTCCTAGTCCTCGTATCGCACTATCTCTCCCTAAGACTCCCTGCGGAAATCACCCTGCCGCATCGGAATCATCCTACTGCTACCATATATTCCTTCGCCGCCTCATATAATTCACAAGATTCCTCGGATGGGTCCGACACCGCCTATCCTTCAACACCTAGTCCAACGGCATCCAGAACGGAGCCACGCACCCAGCCCCGGCCCAGACCGCTCTTCATTGACAAGCCTCTTCCCCGTCTAGCCAAAGAAGATCCCGGGACTTATGCGCTTTTCTTGGAGGGTGCGTCACTGCTCGCCTGGGATGTAGCTTGGCTGTGCAGAACCCAGGGGATCAACTTGACATCAGACTCCTGGGAGGATGTATGTAACATTGGGAAGGGAATGTGGCAGCTGCTGGTTGCCCCGCCCGCACAAGCATCCACCTTGATGCGAGCATTCGCCGGTCGAGAGACCCAGGTCAAGATGAAAACCGCGAAGGACTCGCCTCAAACGACGATCCAACGCACCAAATCTTTCCCGATGCTTGGGCATTACTCCCACGGGACAGTACATTCATTCATCGCGGCCTCCGAGGGTGTTGAGTTCATGCGCACATGGAAGCTGCCAACGCCAACAAAGATAGTAGATAAGCTCAAGGCTAATCTACTTGGCGAGATGGCAAGCGCCGAATGGGAGGTATTGGAAGAAAAGGAGTGGTTTGATGGGAATGTGGATCCCAATCAATTACTTGACTCGCAAGACCAGCAGAGTCCTTCATCCAATCCACATGCTGAATCGGCCGAGCGGGCTACAGATAATCAGCCGGCATCTGCGCAGACGACGGATGATAGTCGTCGGCCGAAAGGTACAAGTGGATGGACGAAGTTGAATAGTAGATAGACGTCATGCCGAGAGTACAGCATGTATTTCTCATTGTATCAAGCAAAGCTAGAATAAAACAATACTTGCTTCTCATATCCTATAATAAAAGCAAATTGATGCTCGGGTTTCAATCATTAGTCGCATAAATATTTACATGCTGATTACCGGGCATGACAGGCCGTTTAAGGTAAGCCAAGGTTACGCCGGACCCGTCGTTACTAAGCCGAGATAAGATGGCGGCAGTCCGGATTAAAGTGTTAACTCGTGGCCCGAGTCGCTCCCTCTGAACCTCCGAACGATGCACCGGAGATCGGCAACTCCTGCACGGAGCTAACAAAGTGTTATTGTTTGCCGAGCTCAATTCAGTTCCTTTCATTTTGATAGGTTCTGCTCCCTTTTCGCATCCCAGTCACTCTTCGAGCTGGGGATGCGGCCCGGTCCCAGCGGTATTCCAACCTTCCAGATTTAACGATGCAGAATGCCCAGACGTGGCAGGATGCTGGCGTGGGGTCTATGGGTGAGTACTGCCCCCCCCCCCCCTCATAACGCAATAATTGCAGACCTGACCTAAATCTGTTCTCAGACCTGAAGCGCGCCCTCTCCGCCATTTCAGATATCCCTGAATCACTCCTTAGAGCGGAACTCCAACGACGAAATGTAGGTCGAGCCTCAGACCCGGCCGCTGAGGCCCCGGCCTGTGGTTCTGGTCAAAGAGGCGTTTATAACACACCACTACATGTTATGGCTCTCTTCTTGATTCTGGTATTGAGTACATTTGGTGTGTATCGTCTTGTTCTCCTTTCCCCTTTACATTGATATCAGTAAGGCTAACCGTGAATGCGACTGCAGCCTGCTCATTCCCTGTCCTCGCACGCCGATTCCCTGGCCTTCCGATCCCCCGCCGCTTCCTCTTCATCTCGAGACATTTCGGAACAGGTGTGTTGATTGCGACGGCCTTTGTCCATCTCCTGCCAACGGCATTCGTATCGTTGACCGATCCATGTCTCCCGCGGTTCTGGAGCAGGACGTATCGCGCCATGGCAGGCTTCGTGGCTATGATTGCAGTCTTCGCTGTGGTCTTGGTGGAAATGTTCTTTGCGATGAAGGGTGCAGGCCACGTCCACGCAAATGATTATGATACGCTCATGGGGGATATCGGCCGTGATTCTATGGACGATTTCCAGCACCAAGACTCGAGTTATGCGCATTTGGGGGCCCGGGGTCCATCTCCCAATATTCTCATGGAAGGTCTACGGCAGGATGAGCATGGGGATGCTGAGAGGGCGTCCGGTTCTTCGCACGATTTTGAACGGTCACCTCTCAGCGGTGCTCATCCGGATAAGGAGGAAGAGGAGGATGCTGATATTGAGGGACTTGACCCGTACGCGGATGATGTTCCCATCAATGGTCAAGCGCAACAACCCTCAGGTCCTCACCACCGTCACCGGGCGCGTGCTACTCCCAACTTTAGGAACCAAGATGACTTGGCCTCGCCGATGCAGAACCCACAACGGCAGCTTCTTCAGTGTCTTCTTCTTGAGGCAGGCATCCTATTCCACAGCATTTTCATCGGTATGGCTCTCAGCGTCGCAACTGGCACGTCATTTGTCGTTCTCCTAGTTGCCATCAGTTTCCACCAGACCTTCGAAGGGTTCGCTCTGGGAGCTCGCATTGCCTCTCTCATCCCTGACCTTTTCTCCCCGACTTCCGCAAAGCCATGGCTCATGTGCTTAGCCTACGGAACGACTACTCCTATCGGCCAAGCCATTGGTCTTGTTTTACATAATCTCTATGATCCCGCGAGTACGACTGGACTGCTGATGGTCGGTATCACCAATGCCATCAGCAGTGGTTTGCTGCTCTTTGCGGGTCTGGTGGAGTTGCTTGCCGAGGACTTCTTGAGTGAGTCGAGTTATCAGACTCTCAAGGGTAGACGGCGCGTTGAAGCTTGTATATCAGTTGCTTGTGGAGCTCTCTTGATGGCTTTCGTTGGGGCTTTTGCCTAGTTAAAATGACTGTAAAAGATGGTTTGATCTATCTCTTCAGTCTCTAATGGATCTTGTTCGCTTAGACTAATGAATTAAAGAAATGGCTCGCTGATGTGTTTGTAAAAATCATGATCTAGTAAACCGACCCTTTTGGCTTTGACATGAAGGGGAACTAAGTATTTGCCTGACTCTCATTGATTTCATTGACTGCGAATCTATGGCACTTTACTAGTATGGATGTTCCTAGGTACCTAGACGCTATGTTCTCAATTTTTGATTAGTCCCCACGAGTTGCATTTCTATTCATCTGCCTCTAGGATCGGGGTTTATATATATTGCCAACAATGCTTTTTATTCACACATTGTTGATAGTCATGTCATATCCGTACATCATTAAAAAGTCGCTTTAGAAGAGAGCCTCAAGGACCAGGGCACTGGCACCGCCACCACCGTTGCAGATGCCGACACAGCCGAGCTTGCCCTGCTTGGCCTTCAAGACACCAAGCAGGGTGGAGACAATACGGGCACCGCTGGCACCGAGAGGGTGGCCGATGGCGACGGCACCACCGTGGATGTTGACCTTCTCCTCGGAGAGACCGAGCAGCTTCATGTTGGCAAGAGCGACAACACTGAAGGCCTCGTTGATCTCGAAGGCGTCGATGGAGTCCTGAGTCACGCCAGCGTGCTTCAGAGCCTTGGGGATAGCCAGAGCGGGGGCAGTGGTGAACTTGCTAGGCTGGTGAGCGGCGTCACCCCAGCCGAGGATCTTGGCAATGGGCTTCAGGCCGAGCTCCTTGACCTTGGCCTCGGAGACCAGGACAACAGCGGAAGCACCGTCGTTGAGGGGGGAGGAGTTGGGGGCAGTAACGGTGCCGGTGCCGGGGATGAAGGCGGGCTTCATGGCGCGCAGCTTATCGGGGTTAAGCTAAATAGCAAAATAGACGCGGTTAGTGATGTTTCGCAAACCTGGCATGATCTTGGGAGAAAAGACTTACGTTCTTGGGCTCGTCATCCTGGGACACGGTAACACCGGGCTTGCCACGGAAGCCGGGGATCTCAATGGGGGCAATCTCGTAGTCGAAAGCGCCGGCCTTCTGGGCGGCCTGAGCCTTCTGGTAGGTACGGATAGCGTACTCATCCTGCTGCTCACGGTTGAAACCGTGGTCCTGAGCACACTCCTCGGCAGCAAAGCCCATGAGCTCCTGCTTGCCATAGGCATCCTGGAGACCGTCCTTCATGATTCCGTCGACCATGTTCTGGTTGCCGTACTTGGCACCGGTGCGCAGGCTGGGGAGGTAGTGGGGGGTGTTGGACATGGACTCAGCACCACCGGCCACGACGATGTCGGCGTTGCCGGTCATGATGGTCTGGGCACCGAGGATGATGGCCTTCAGGCCAGAGGCGCAGACCTTGTTGACGGTGGTGCAGACGGTGGAGTCCGAGAGACCAGCATTGATGGCGCATTGGCGGGCGGGGTTCTGACCAACACTAGTCACGGCATGTTAGCTTTCAGCTGGAAGATCAGAGTATTCATCCCATAGCTTACCCAGCGGACAGAACGTTTCCGAAGAAGACCTCCTCAACGTCGGAAGCGTTGATACCCTCGGCCCGCTCAACAGCCGCTATCAACCGCCGTTAGCATCAATTGAAACCAGGAGGGGCCTCCTATGGAGGAAAAAAAGACTGATCGTACCTTTGATGGCATGAGCACCAAGCTGAGGAGCAGTCAGGCTAGAGAGGGAGCTGAACCAATGTGTTAGTCTAGCAACAAAAACTCCGCGGCGGGGTGGACATACCCAAGGAACGAACCCACAGGAGTACGGGCCGTCGAGACAATGTAGACAGGAGGAAGAGAAGACATTTTGAAGGGCAAAGGTTAAAACTGGGATGCAAAAAAAGGCAGACGTTAGACAATCAGAGGGTATAATGGAGGAAAGGAAAGGAGGTCGAGGGGCAGCGTACAAGATATATAAATAATAGTGGGGAGTGAGGAGCTGTACGGTGTAGGCGCGAGTATACAGTACGAACAGTACTTAGTACTGGACTCAGTACTAACAGTACTGTTAGTTCTGCCCGCTATTCTGCCGGACGCTCGGACCAAGTGAAAGTTGCTCGCCTTCCAGTCTTTCTCCGGCGTCACGCCAGCAACTCGGGGATCCGCAATTGTTCATTTTTCCCCAACTCCAACCACTCGCATAATTCTGGCCCATCATGGACGACCTCTACGATGAGTATGTTACCTCCCCTGGAATAATATGATATACGCGTCCATCTTGCTAACTACGGGGCCTCTAGGTTCGGTAACTACATCGGCGAAGCCGAGTCCGATGAAGAGCAGCAGGAGCAGGTCCCGCAAGCCTTCAAGTTCGACGAGGCCTTTGAAGATGAGGAGGAAGAGGAGGAGGAGGAGGAGGAGGAGGTCAATGACCAGCAATTGATGGAGGTTGATGGTACGTTTTGCGCTCCCCCGAATACACAGTCCAGGCTAGACCGCATGCTCATTCGCGCCTCGCGTACAGAGGGACCTTCAAACGCGGTCATTCTACACGAAGACAAGCAATATTACCCCAGCGCACAACAAGTATATGGTGCCGATGTCGAAACTATGGTCCAGGAGGAAGATGCGCAGCCGCTGTCCGAACCCATCATTGCGCCCGTCCAGCAGAAGAAATTTGCGATCGCTGAAACCGAGCTCCCTCCCGTCTATTTCTCCCGTGAATTCATGTCAGACCTGCTCAACTTCCCCGAACAAATACGAAACGTTGCGGTGGTGGGTCATTTGCACCATGGAAAGACCGCGTTCATGGATATGCTGGTGCGACAAACACACGACCTGTCAGCGCGGTTAGAAAAGCGGCAAGGAAAGCGCAAGGAGGAACAGCTTCGATATACCGATGTTCATTTCTTGGAGCGCCAGCGAGGTGTCTCTATCAAATCGGCTCCCATGAGCTTGGTTCTTCAAGGAACCAAGGGCAAGTCCCACCTGGTCAACATTATTGATACCCCCGGTCATGTGAACTTTGTGGATGAGGTCGCCGCTTCGGTCCGCTTGGCTGACGGCGTTGTTCTCGTGGTGGATGTTGTCGAGGGTGTACAGGCGAACACTGAGCAGATTGTCAAGCATGCGGTCTTGGAGGATATCCCCTTGACCCTGGTTGTCAATAAGATGGATCGACTCATCTTGGAGCTCAAGCTACCTCCTAACGATGCCTACTTCAAGCTGAAGCATGTGATTGAAGAAGTCAACACCCTCATTGAAAATATCGTCCCAGGTCAGGGTGAGCGACGACGGTTGAGCCCCGAAAAGGGCAATGTCGCATTTGCCTCTAGCTCGATGAACTGGTGCTTTACCTTGGAGTCATTCGCCCGTATGTACGCCGACACCTACCCGAAACTTGATTCCACAGAATTCGCCGCGCGCCTCTGGGGTGACATTTTCTACAACCCCAAGAGCCGAAAGTTCACTCGCAAGGGCGTCGAGGAGAACTCGAAGCGAGCATTTGTGAAGTTTATCCTGGAGCCCATTTACAAACTCTATTCGCACACGCTTAGTGAGAGTCCCGAGGATCTCAAGCAAACGCTGGCAAGTGTGGGAGTTACTTTGAAGCCGTCTCAATTGAAGACTGATGCGGCCGAGCTCCTTAACCTTGTGTGTGAACAATTCTTTGGTGCTCCCACTGGATTTGTGGATATGATTGTGCAGCACGTTCCTTCTCCCGTTGGTGGTGCTCAGCGAATGTTGGAACGGTACTACACCGGCCCTCTGGACACAAAGGTCGCGGCTTCGATGTCTACCTGTGACCAGGACGGCCCATTGGTCGTTCACGTCACGAAGTTGTTCAGCACTGTTGATGCTAGTGGGTTCCACTCTTTCGGACGTATTCTGAGTGGTACTGCACGTCCTGGTCAGCAAGTCCGGGTCCTGGGAGAGGGATACACCCCGGAAGATGAGGAGGATATGGTTATTGCAACCATCTCAGACACATGGATTACCGAGACTTGCTATAACATTTCCACCGACGGTGTTCCCGCCGGTAACTGGGTTCTGCTCGGCGGTGTGGACAACTCTATTGTCAAAACGGCGACGCTCGTTCCTCTTAAGCTAGAGGAGGATGAGGAGCCGTACATCTTCCGTCCCATCCGGCATATGACCGAGTCTGTGTTCAAGGTTGCCGTGGAGCCCGTGAACCCCTCCGAATTGCCCAAGATGCTGGACGGTCTGCGCAAGGTCAACAAGAGCTATCCTCTGATCTCCACCAAGGTCGAGGAGTCTGGTGAGCATATCGTGTTGGGAACTGGCGAGCTCTATATGGACTGCGTGCTTCACGATCTTCGGCGACTGTACTCAGAGATGGAGATCAAGGTTTCTGATCCTGTTACGCGATTCTGCGAGACTGTGGTTGAAACCTCGGCCATCATGTGTTACTCTATCACGCCAAACAAGAAGAACAAGATTACCATGATCGCGGAGCCTTTGGACGAGGGTATTGCTGAGGATATTGAAAGCGGCAAGGTCAACATCAAGGACCCCATCCGAAAGGTCGCACGCTATTTCGAGGACAACTACGACTGGGACAAGCTTGCGGCCCGTAGTATCTGGGCGTTTGGTCCCGAGGAGATGGGACCCAACATCCTTCAGGACGACACACTACCCTCGCAGGTGGATAAGAAGCTATTGGGAACTGTGCGGGACTCGATTACTCAAGGTTTCAGCTGGGGCACGAGGGAAGGGCCTTTGTGTGAAGAACGTGAGTAACACCCTTTGATCTCCCGTGTTTTCTATTTGATCCATTCATACTGACTGTTATTAGCAATTCGGAACACCAAATTCAGGCTCACCGACGTGTCTCTTGCTGATCAAGCCATCTATCGCGGTGGAGGTCAGATCATTCCTACTGCTCGACGGGCCGTCTACTCATCATTCTTGATGGCCTCGCCCCGACTCATGGAGCCAATCTACTCCTGCACAATGACCGGCCCCGCAGACGCCGTCGCCTCGGTCTACACCGTACTCTCCCGCCGACGAGGCCACGTTCTCTCCGACGGCCCTATCGCCGGTACCCCCCTCTACTCCGTGAAGGGTCTAATCCCTGTGATCGATTCATTCGGTTTCGAGACCGATCTGCGCATCCACACTCAAGGCCAGGCCATGGTCAGTCTAGTATTTGACAAGTGGAGTGTCGTGCCCGGTGATCCCCTGGACCGTGAAGTGAAACTGAAGCCGCTGGAAGTGGCCAACGCCATGTCCACTGCCCGGGACTTTGTGCTGAAGACCCGCCGGCGCAAGGGTCTGGCGGAGGATGTTACGGTTAGCAAGTTCCTGGAACCGGAGTTGTGGAAGGGTCTGCAGGAGAGTGGCGTTTTGGATTCATGATCGATTTTGCTCCTGAAGGGTTTCAGGCGGAGAGATTAAAAGATCTTTCTTTTCTTTAGGGAGGGGATTTTTGGGCTACGGAGTTAGTCATTGATTTGTTTTTTGCATTTGACTTGAACTTGCATGTAACTGTAATGCAAAAAAAAAGTCCGAATATATCTCATGTCATATTTACTACATAAAATTCGTAAGAGGCTCTTTTTGGAGGGGGTGGAATTATCAGAAATACTCCAATCTAGTCCCCCAAAGTGAGTGAAAGAACCCAGTAAATGCGCTTCCAAAAATATCATATCATGGTACATGCAACAAAGAAATAGAATTGCTTTCAATCTAGTCCTGATCCGATCCGTTCATTGACAAGTCTCCATCATCTTCCCGATGACCTGCATCAAAGCCCCATTCTCCAACGCAGCCGCAACTCGCTCCTTATCTCCGAGTTGCTTGTTGACCTCATCGCCGGTACTGTGAGTCCCCTCCTTAATCCGCACGTCTACGCGGAACCGTGGCGGGAGGGATTGCTCTAGTCGCACTCGTACCCCGAGTCCGATAACGGTGGCGAGACTGCAGTGCGTGATGGTAGGAGTGATCAGGACGGTGACTGTTTGGAGTGGCGAGGAGGGAACGTTGGGGAGGGTGGGTTTGATGAAGATATCTGGGAGGGATACGACGGCTAGTTCGCCGAGAGAGAGGGGGTGTTCGGGGTCGGAGATGGATTTGATTAGGTCTGTGCGGTGTTAGTTGTGGGTGATCTAAGCAGAATGTATATGGAGGGGGGTAAGAATGGGTTTACATACCATAGATCTCTTGTTCATCAATTGGTTCCTCGAGCAAATCTTCGTCGCCCTCTGAATCGGACGAGAGAAAGTCTGTTGGGTTGGGGACTGCGGCGAAGATGCCGAGTGCGTAGTCGCCTGTTTTCTTCTCTGTGGACCGTGATCTCGTGGGGAGATCTGCGGCGTTGAGGATGGTGGGATTGGAATTTTGCATTTCCGCCATGATGATCGGTAGATTATGATAGGTTGTGGTAAGTCCGAATATAGTAGTATGTAGTGTGAGGTTGATGTCGGTGATGGTTGATATCGGAGAGGGTTCGGAGGGGCAAAAACGTGATGATAAGAGATAGGAGATAAGGAGATCAGAAGATTCGAAGATTAGGCTTATCGTAGTTCACGTGCTCGGTGGACTGTCTCGGAGGATCCTCGGCTCTTTTTGTCGAATCATCGTTGCTGTACCGCTGATGTGATTACCAAAATGGCCCCCTCGGAGCTACGGAGATAAACTATTTGACTGCTTGGACGATTTATGTCCACCATACAAGAACGGAGGGCAGACTAGAGATCTACCAGATTTATGGTTATATCCCCAAGGACCAATGATGAGAACCCGACCCAAAATTGAGGTTATACCCATAACTACTCACCCGAGAGCACGTCGATCTTGGGAAAGAAAATCCGTTTTTCCCCCGCCATATCCCAGAAGCTTGGGCGATGGGATCGACGTGGGTTGTGGTAGGTTACTAGGGCCCGGGTATTTTGCCCCTGACAACTTGCCGAGTCCGAGTCGATCAGGAATGATCAAGCCCCAAGGCCTGCATGAGTGGCCATTCACCATTGACCGGGGTGGCCTTGCAGAGAAGAAGAAGACGCCAATGCCGCCATGCAGTTGGAGTCTCCACCGAGGGATTCCCAGGCTGGTAAGTTGTAACCATGGCGGTTCCAGTTCGTGTGGCCTTCCAGAATCTACCGGGGGTCCCACTTCGTTAGCTTATCCATAATCCCAGAAATTCTGGAATGTGGAATGTAGTCCCCTCCTCTTTCCCCCTTTCGAAAGTTCGAAAGCACTTTTGAAACCCAGGGCACCAATGTTGTCTCGCACATTTATGCGCCTTTTGGACTAAGAAAGTAAGAGGGGAGGGGGAGGGGAGCCACAAATGGAACTGGTCCTGCATCCAGGATTCCAGGTAGATGGGATTTTGGCGCCGAAGTACTCCGTAAAGACTAAAGAGAGGAGGAGAGGGGGCAAAGGGAAGTTTCATGTTTCATCCGAATGAACCCGGAGAAACCGAGCATTGTTTTTTGACCTCGGCCTTTGGACTTCACCGGTGCAGAAGAATGGAGGGGGAGAGGAAGGTTTCGCTATAAATTTCCGGTCCTGCAGGGATTCTTCCGGTAAGATTGTAGTGCGGAGTACATAATATAGTACTTACTATGTATGTAGTAGTAGTCATCTGTAGAATTCTTCTTGACCTGCAGCCCTAAAAAAAGATGAAAGAGAAAAAATATCTCAGGTACGAGAGTGATCCATTCTTGTAACCCGTTGGTCGGCCGTCGGAGAGACATTAGAGCCATCCCGAGTGATTTACGATGATTAATCTTGGTGACGAGTGGAGAACCGGTTGGTTTGCGCAACCCATCCATTCACTAGTGGCTTGCCTTTACCCTGGAAGGCTCAGAGGCTGGACAAAAGGGATAGGTAGGCTCCCGAATAGAGAGAGTGGATGAGTGGATCAGGATAGATTATCTGCCATGTGGTGAAAGATTCTATCCTTTACCGTATGCCGTATTCATACATGGTGATTTTCCCGAGTGGATTCGAATATGGTTAAATCTTTCAACGCCATTCCTGTCCTGTTCTTCCTAGATGAGTCTGTTGAAACGTCCCCCTCTCCACTCAGGGAGAGAAAGGAGGAGACAACCGTCGGAGCACGAGGACCAGCCTAGCTAGCTTGCTGGTCAGACTAGTGGACTAGCTGATTAGTAGTTAGTTACAGGAGTTGACTGGTGTTGGAGGTCTAGGTCTCAACCTGACAAAGATGGAGTCCATATGTCCTGTTCCTGTCAAATATCCCAGCCCAGACTGTTCAGAGAGCCACTACTGTCAGACCTAGAGTCGTTTAGGTAGTAGTCTTAGATTAAGAGGCCGGGTTTAGTCAGACAATAGTGTCTGTCAGAAAAGTGGAGGATACAGGACTAAGTAGGAGCATGTCCTGCAAATACCTTCTGGAGTGTAGGGGTTATTTGTATACTTGACGTTATACGGAGTCTTGGGTTATGCAAGGACTACGTATGGCGGACCACCAGGGGTCTTCTATACGTAGATTTCTCCGTGGGGGCGTTTTTTTAGTTTTTTAGCTTGAATCATGGACGAGGCTAGTGATTATTAGTATGTGAAGGAGCGATCAGTCTAAGAGTTTACAGGAGAGTTATAATAAGATACTACTTTTTGCCATGTGAAAACTATTTCCATCTTCATCGTGTGTATATTAATATGTACAGAATTATATTACATATGTATCATAGCATACTCTTCTAGTGACTCTTTGACCTCCTCTCCTTATAATAATCAATGTACTAATGATCTCCCTTTTAGCCTGAGAAAACGAGAGACTAGAGAGTATATTACGTCGTAACCCTTCAGGAGGCAATCTGGATCGCCCCTCCGAATCCACTACGATTGGACTAATGGGACTATTGGACGGACTCGACGGGTCCTAGTTTAGTAAGACAAAGTACAGCTGGAAGCGCTGGAAGAGCTGGAAACACTGGATAGACTGGATGGACTGGATGGATCACCCTTTAAACCTCTGGGACTTGGGAAATCGCTTGGCAGCCCCTCTCAGCTCCTCTTCCCTCTTTGCTTGTTCATTCTTGTGCCCACTATCCCGTACACTTACAGGAGTTGTCCACTGAGTCTCTTACTCTCCGCCCTTTTCCACTAAGCAGCACCCCCCCCCCCTCTCTTCCAGTCTCCTCTTCTCTCCAAAAGTAGTGCCGACTGCTCTCCACCACCACCTCCATCATCAAACCGCCCCCGAATCTTATTCCCTCATTCCCAAACCCAACTTGACTACTCTCTCGACTCCGTACCACCACATCTACACCTACCTCCTCCCCATCCTTCCTCATGTCTCCACCCAGATCCTGAGTACATCTTCACGATGCCTGTTGTGACTCGGCATTTGGTCAACTCCTTAATTCCTTTGTATGTTACAATCTCACCTCTCCCCCACGCGCCGATCGCATGACCGCACAACTAACCCTCCTGGTCACTCGGTTAATAGCATGAACATCCCTGCTTCCATTACTACCCTGCACTCTTGCGCGCGATAATCCTCTTGACTTGAATCCGCCCCCGGCTGCTCCGAAGTGCGCGTCAATCTCTCTTCTCTCGTCGCCCTGCCTCTGTCCGGCCGACCGTAACGCGACCGAAGCTCGGATATCTCTCTCGACGTGCGCCGGCTCATCGCGCCGGCCAGCTTCGATCTGATTTGAACGGTCAATCCGAGTCAAGTGCTTCGCTCATCATATACGAGTAATCAATCACTGCGATCAGCGCTGTCGCCCGATACCGTGGCCTGAATTTATTCCTCGGCGCGGCTTGACACTCGGATTTGTGACTGCGCGTATACATATTACATTCAAACCGCGAGCTCTCATCTCAATAATCATTATTTCCATTGCAAGGCAGGCCCTTGTGGATAGAGTATTCGGATTGATAGCACGCGACACCGAGAATCTCTTTCGCCCGTGCCTCGTCCTTTTGGGTGGAATCGGAACATGCAAGGCTATTCATTTGCGCCTCCCTCGGGACCTCCCCGAGATGGCCAGAAAAGTATACCTCTCCTGCTAAAGACAAGACCATGTGGAAATATGAGACGGGGACTAATTTGGGGCTCGCTTAGATTATGTGTTCGTCGATGAACACAATCGACACAAGAGGCTGAAAGGTAAGCGAGTCCATCCTCGATACAATGAAACCGAAATGGCCAAACTAACCATTCCAGTGATGCGGGCGTGTAATGGTTGTCGGAAAAGAAAGATCAAGTGTGATGCGGCCACGACAAATACATGGCCATGCTCGGCATGCACTCGCTTGAAGTTGGTCTGTGTGCCTCCCACCATCGGTCAAGATGGAGACTTTGTCAATGAGGGAATGGAATCTGCGCAGGAGGTTGGCGCCTCCTCCGCCACGTCCGAACCCTCGCATCATGCCTTCCCGGTACCTCCGGCCTACAGAGACCCCAATCAAGCTCCGATGGGAACTATGCCCCCTTACGACGGAATGGGCATGTATGGCCAATTCGTTCACGCCCCTCCGACCCAGCCCGGAATGTATAACGACATGCGATCATCCCCCATGGTCATGCAACATCAGTCATATCAGCAGCAACCCCAAGGATTTCCGGGACCCCAACCTCCACACTTGTCAACCCCAGATCGGAGTGTGTTTGCAGAGAACGATCAATCGACGGCGGACAATCTCAGCGATGTTCTTGGAGAGCTGAAGATTGATGAATCGGGCATCGGTATGATTCAATTCGATTCCGTTTCCTTGACCCTCGGTCTGTGGCGTATTGCCCACTACTAACACCTAAGTTCAGCTCCATATATCCGGCGACAAAGGAAAGATCTTATCGAACCGGAGGCACCTGTCCAAGACGAAGTGGAAGAAAGACTGCCTCCTCTCAGCACGGGAGCAGGCGCAACCATTCGAATCCCACCCGAGTTGATGCCCGACGACGAAGACGTGATGAATTACTTCAAAATCTACTTCGACGAAATCCACCCTTATGTTCCCGTGATTCCCCGCGCGCACCTATACTACCAATGGCAAAATGACCGCTCCTCTATATCTCCACTCCTCCTCGAAGCCCTGTTTGCGTGCGCGGGGCGATTATCCGATGAGCCTTCGGAAGGTGCCCAATGGCTTGCTATGGCTAACAGTAAGTTTGCAATTTTCATCACTTAGCACGGGAAATTCGGCTCGGTATCTAAATGCTGATTCTTTTCCTCAGGACACGAGTCTAGTTTTATGGATGTTCCGCGGTTAAGCACCATCCAAGCCTTGCTTCTCTTGCTCAAGGCAAGAGAGTCATTGCCCAAAAAGGGCTATTATTATCGGTCGTGGCAGACCGTCAAAACCATCGTATCCATGGCCAAGGACCTCGATATCCATGAACATTATAGTGGTCACGCTGAAGGGCGACCCTGTGACTTGAGCCCGATTGAATGCTTGGTGAGCACTCGGGTTTGGCAGGCAATTCTGGTGGTGGAGGTGA
This sequence comes from Penicillium ochrochloron, assembly GCA_022985105.1. Taxonomy (NCBI): domain Eukaryota; kingdom Fungi; phylum Ascomycota; class Eurotiomycetes; order Eurotiales; family Aspergillaceae; genus Penicillium; species Penicillium ochrochloron. The sequence goes on from JAAVMA010000013.1 coordinate 803,257, forward strand.
TGATCGGAGCACCCCAAGGTGAGCGAATTATTTTTTCAAAACAGTTTTTTTACGAGTTTGGCAGGATTTTCTGATGGTATTCTCTTAGGCCGCTCTGATTACGGCGTTGACCCCGATACCGTCGATATGCGTCCAACCTTGGATATCAGAGGCCTGGATCAGTACGAAACGGAACGCTCCAGACAATACGCCTACTTTGTCCGTAATGCACACCACATTCGCATCATTGCCGACGTATACCACAAGATCAAAAAGCAGAAAGATTGGGGAGCGGACCCTCGTTTCGTACAAAAGAACCCGCTCTTCGACGACTGGCTGCATAATTTGCCCACAGATTTGCAGGTGAATTACCCATCAGATGGGGCCCCTCCATGGATTCCGTCTCATTTTGTGGGCAACATGCACTGCCACTGTCACCTGGCCATCATTTTGCTGCATCGTCCTCAGCTTGTGGCATCCCAGTCCTTTACAGCAGGTAGTGACTGGAAAATTCATTTCTCGATGTGTTATACATCGGCAAAAAGTATTTGTCGTTTGCAGGAAGCTATCCTGGAGCGATTCGGGTTGTCTGGTTTGCTGTACATGCAGCGAGGTATCAATTTTGCGATTTATTGCATTCTCACTTGCACTATGCTTCACCTGGTGAGTGGACTGAGTCAAAGACGAATCGTGTTTGGTGGAAAGAACTATCTAACCCCTACAGATCGCAATTACTTCCCCAGACCCTGAATTCAACTCAGACGCCCGAGAATATTTCACACGCCACATGCGCATCTTGGAGAGATGCTCCACAGCCTGGCCCATGCAGGAGATCCAGGCACAGATCGACTCCCTCCGACTGGCCTTTTCCGCGGATACTCATCGACCCTTTGAGCTGAAACCGAGCTTTCCCTACGGCAGTCCCTCGGAGCCATACCAGCCCAGTCCCCCCATGGACGCGCATTACCATCCTCACCTAAACCAAATGTCAAGCAATGTCCAATCCAGAGTGGGTTTCAACACACATCCAATGACCCCTCCGATATCTGCTGGTGCTGAATCAGACGCAAAGTCGGACACCTCCTCCCAGTTACAATCCCTTGGAATGGTCCCCCATCAACCGCCTACAACCCATCCCCTCGAAGCTCCTTTAGTTGATGAGAATAGCTGGGACCCCACGCGTATTATCAAGTATGTGTTTGAACAATAATAGTGCACCTGCCATGCGCATTGCTAACATCTGAAATAGCCAATGGGATATGGCTTTCTCCGTCAACCCTTCAACCGTCAGCGCAAACTCCCCTCCCATCCCCATGAACAACACCGCTCAACCAATGTCGAACATGGTAAACCAACAGTACCCGATGCAATATGACTCGCCATCCAAGGTGACGGTCCCGCAGACCCAATCCGTGTCACCGCCACAGTTCCAGGCGCCCCCGGTCGTGTTCAGTGCACGAGATTGGCAACAAAGTGTGGCAAGCGTGTATGATCCGCAGGGCTTGAAGAGACGGTGGAATTACTCCACGGATCTTGGTGACAACATGATCAAGCGGCACCGAGGGTGATGAGGCAACCGAATTACCTATCTCCCGACTCTTTTGCGACCTTGTCTATCTACCTACTTACGCCTGGACCAGAGCCAGCCTCTCCTCTACCATTTGTTCCCGTTGTTACCCGATTCCCCTATCTCCTGTGACACTTGTTTCCTTGTTTTGTTCCCTTTATCTTCGGCCTTTTCGCCACCAGACGCCATACAATGGGCGATATAAGGGCTATGACTGACATTGGGGTTGGATGTTCCTCGGCGATTGTCTTCGTATTGGGAAGACGCCGCTTGTTGATTTGAATGAAGATTGGATTGTATGATTCCTACTGTACATCACGATGAAAAAGGTCTAGACGCATCTGTTGAAGAGAAGACATATCATTGAGAGGATCATTGGCTCTTTCCTTGAGTGGAGTAAAGTGGCTGTCTAGTAGGCTTCTCTGTAAATTTCTCAACAAAGTGCTCAGATTGCGTCTTGGTCGAATGAGGTGTGAAAGGTAGTAAGTGGTAGATCGTCGCATAGATTGAAGGATGGTGACCAAATGCTCATATTATGTCGTATGTTATGGGTGTGGAGATATCACCAAATGGTAATAGCGGTGATTGCCTTTGCAGCGATTTGTAGTTGTCCTTCAGCAAGTTCAAGCCCAAGTCCAGGTCCTTCAATATGATCTTGAAGGCAGTTGTTGTGTTCCTTATATGCCGTGGTTTGCCATACAAGACTCCGCACTGATTGACCGGGCCTTGACGAAACGAGGTAGATCCCGATCCAAAGTCACAGAACTGAGTTCTGTTCTGGCGTGTGTGTATGTATCGTGATATTCGTGACAGTCGTAATAGTGATAGTCGTGAGACAGTGGGCATCGACAAGCCATATCAACCCCGATGACCAAGCCCAATCCTCTCTTCTCGACGAAGAATCCTCGCCTTGTCACCCGGGAGAGGCTTCAGTTCATCACTCGGATTGACGTGGGTCTTAGCGCTGGAACCCTGCGCCTGTTCGGGCTCGCGGTTCTCATTCTGTTTGCGGAGTCGGGACTCTTCGAAGGCGGCGATGTCTTCGGTGGTAATTGCGATGGCGGTTGGCTTTCGGCGGAGCATTGTGAATCTTGTTTAAGTGGTATGGATGGGTTTAGTGGACGTGTTGTTGGGAGGTTGTAAGTGTTATGTTTCTGATAATTATTTGTACCCCAGATCAATCTGCCGGGTTGACTCTATTAACCGCCTTTTACTGTGTTGACCGCCTTCTGGAAGAGTAGAGGATGGAGGAGAGTATCAATTGAAGACTAGAGTCTCTGCAATTGAGACAATTATCGTAGTAATTGATGTAAACAGGCTGTTTGGATTAAAATAGACTCTTCAATGAGCCGAGTCTCTTAAAATTAAGAGCTTCAAGATGCTGGTGCATAACCCGTACGACTCGAGTTCACCTACCAGTCACGTGAGTCTATTCTCGTTCTGCAAAAGTTGTGTTCCCGCCGGAGCCAACATCTCAGAAGTCGTTGCACGTCCACCACCTCCTCACACCACAATGATTCGGTCACAATTGAGGCAGCTTGCCCAGCATGGAGACCGTGCCTGGACGGGCCTGACTATGCCTGTCCGCCACTTCTCTGCCTCTTCTGCGGCTGCTTCGGAGGGTCCGAGTCCGCCAGCAGGTATGCGATACACACAATTCCCCCTCACCCCGGCACCATTGTTCTATTAGCTCAATGGCATAATCGAGGTGGTGTTGTAGCTATTGAATATTGCTAATTGTTATCTCCGGACAGCTCAAGGCCAACCCAAACAGAGACCGGCGTCATCGGGCCCCCCTCGCAAGCCTCGAGCTTCCAGCAGACCCCCCAGCCCTGGATCCCCGAACAAGCCCCGTCCAGCAGCCCGGGCAATCGATGCCCGGTCATTCGCAGCACCCCGTGCTGGTGGTGAACCTCCCAAGATCATCCGCAAGCCTAGACTCCGCACTGGACCACCTGGCAAGCAGATCCCAGGCCGCAAGGGCAAGCCCACTGGGAAGGGTGGCCAGAAACCCCGGCGGAAAAACCAAAACCGCCGTTCAGAACATGATATCGATGACGATGAGGCTACCGCTGCTGCCATCAAGCAACTCGAGCTGGACGCAGAGTCCAAGGGTCGTCCGGTGCCTATCCGCTATGAGCCCCGGGAAATTGATTTCTCTACACTGAAGGACACCTGGCCCTCACTGCCGACGGATGTGAATGCCCGCTCCGCTGCTGTTCTGGAGAAGCTTTCTACCCTCAGTGGACGCTTCCCCGGCGGCTACGTCCCGCCCTATGAGCTGGGTCGGCGTCTCTGGAAGGGACAGAGCGTTCTGTTTGAGAGCGAGGCTGAAAAGGCTCAGGCTCTCGAGGAAGTTAAGCGCCTATCCCAAGAACGAGCAGAGAAGATCTCTCTGAAGAAGGGAGAGACTGTCAAGCCTCGTGAGATCAAATTCAACCCCGTCAGCGCAGAACACACACAAAAGTTGATGGAGACCTTTGTGCAAGGAAAATATCCCGCTCTGGAGACTACCAAGGACCAGCCCGCTATCATGGGCGACGTGTTGAGGAATATCCGCAATAACGCCACTTATCAAACAGCTGGCAAGCGACCCCAGTTCCTCGCCAAGGTCGAGTCTCTGCTGGCCTCCAGTCGGGTCAAGCGCTCCTAGTGCTATCGAATGAGCATTTGCATAGGGATCTGCTGTTGTGTATTATATTGATTCTGTGATATCGAATTTTTTTTTTCTTTCCTGTCTCCCACTAGGCGCTATGTGTTTTTCCCGGGGTGGTATTCGCCCACCACCTTTTTTGTTCCCTCTGTATCTAGATTTACAATGTGACTATATTACAAAAAGCGTGACCCACTGGCTATTGTCCGTTGCCGCGGTGTGTTCATGCCTGTTCCAAGGACTTCTTGGCCGCATCAAATAGCTCCTTGACGTCCTTCTGTCCCTTCTCCGTAGCTTTCTCCATATGATCATGAGCCTTGCGCACGTCGTCAGGTCGGGCAAGCTTCTTCTTCTGCATGTCTTGTAGTCGCTTGTGCATGGCGCCTCTGGAATCGCGAACAGCACTAGCAGCCTTTTCAAAGGCCTGCTTGGCGGCCTGGACATTCTTGTCCCGGGATTCTTTGGTCGGAGGAGGAATGGGGATATTCAGTTGGAGCGCATTGTGAGGATCGGGCTGAGGCGTCAAGGACAAATTCGAGGCTACAATCGCCGAGGTAACGGGTTTAATATGCTGTAATTTAAACCGTTTTGTTAGAGCCTGGGCAATGCGACAATGAATCTAATTCGCGCAAGAGGATTTCACTAACCTCTTCCTCCGCCACGAGGATGGTCACCATCCTGCCACCCTTGGGCACAACCTGAGCTAGATCGCCCAACTTGACAGAATCCTGGATATCCTTGCTTAGCTGAACCTTCAGACCCTCGAGGGTGGCAGTGTTGAAGCGTCCGCCCGCGCGAAGCTTGGACAGATCATCTTTCAATCTGGAAATGGCCGTCGATATGCCTGTGTTGAGGGTGGAAAGGTCGAATGGATCTTCCGTGGCAGCAGCGGCAGGGCTAGGCTCCGCGTCCGAGTTGGAGCTTCCCTTCTTCGCTGCCTTGTCTTTCTTCTTGTATAGCGCTGGTGAGTTGGCGAAGCTGCGGCTTTGGCGGCGGTTTAAGCTGGGGCTAGGAGCCACGGAGAATCGCAGGAATTGGGTCGGCGGACGGCATTGAGGGATGAGACGTAAAGGTAATCGAGTCACGAGGCGGTTCATGGTGTATAGCGAATGTGAATAGGAAGTAGGTTGGAGTAGCAATGGTATAAATAGCGAGGGAGATCAGGAAGTTGAAGAGCGACAAAGAGGATGGGGAAGCTATCGAGATAAGATAAAAATTGCCAGAAAGCGGTCCGAAGTCCACCACCACCTGCAGTACTGCACATACAGGTGGATTTGATAGATCTGGACTATCTGTATACGCAAAGATCAGAAATTTAAAGAAGTACGTCTCTACAAGATCACACTAGGGAAATATAAAATAATGGAGAAAAAAGGTCGTTACACATTAAATTTGCAACGTCGATCCTCGTCTACATAAAAGGCGTACTTTTTAACATCTTAAAAAGGAAAAAGAAACTGCGCCCAGGTGTGTCCGGTTTGAATAACAAAAAAAACAATAGACCGAACGCTGCCCCAAGATCTATATGGCGCAGACATTCGCCGGATACCGTCCGGGAATAGAGCAAGCATTGGTCATCCTATTTTCATCTCTCCCTTTAGCGGGTGGCCATGGCCTTGGTGATCAGGCGCTTGAGAGCAAGCTCCTTCTTCTTGAGGTCCTCGGGGGTGGAGTCCTCAATCTCGAGCTGGGCCATAGCGTCGCTGAGGGCAGACTCGATCTTCTCCTTATTACCGCGCTTGAGCTTCAGGGACATGGTGGGGTCGGAGACGATCTCCTCGACACGGGAGATGTAGGACTCGAGCTGCTGGCGAGACTCGAACTTCTTGGTGAACTCCTCGTCGCTGGACTTGAACTTGGCGGCATCCTCAACCATCTGCTCAATCTCGGTGCTGGAGAGCTTGCCGACGGCGTTGGAGATGGTGATGTTGGCGCTGCGGCCGGAGGTCTTCTCAGTGGCGGTAACCTTCAGGATACCGTTGACATCGACCTCGAAGACACACTCGAGAGCGGCCTCACCGGCACGCATGGGGGGGAGGGGAGCAAGAGTGAACTCGCCCAGGGAGGTGTTGTCAGCACAGTTGGTACGCTCACCCTGGTAGACGGGGAACTGGACGGTGCTCTGGTTGTCAACAACGGTGGTGAAGGTGCGCTTCTTGATGGTGGGGACGGTCTGGCCACGGGGGACAACGGGGGCGAAGATGTTACCCTCCATGGCAACACCAAGGGAGAGGGGAACGACGTCGAGCAGGAGGAGGTCCTGGGTCTCGGCGGAGGTGGCCTTGCCGGAGAGGATACCAGCCTGGACGGCAGCACCGTAGGCAACAGCCTCATCGGGGTTGATGCTCTATATCAAGGTATTAGCACAATTATTGTTTGGAAAATGTTCAGGAGATCAATCTTACCTTCTCGAGCTTCTTGCCATCGAAGAAGTCGCTCAGCAGCTTCTGGATGCGGGGAATACGGGTGGAACCACCGACAAGGACGATCTCGTCAACCTTGGACTTCTCCATGGCAGCGTCCTTGAGGACCTGCTGGACGGGGTCCAGGGTGCCGGAGAAGGCCTTAGCGTTCAGGTCCTCGAAACGGGCACGGGTGATGGAGGAGTTGAAGTCCTCACCGTCGAAGAGAGAGTCAATCTCAACGGTGGTCTGGGTGGCGTTGGACAGAGTACGCTTAGCACGCTCGCAAGCAGTGCGGAGACGACGGAGGGCACGGGCATCACCGGAGAGGTCCTTGCCAGTCTTGCGCTGGAACTCCTTCTTGAAGTGGTCCAACAGGTTGGTGTCGAAGTCCTGACCACCAAGGTGAGTGTCACCAGCGGTGGCCTTGACAGTGAAGACACCACCCTGGATGTTCAGCAGGGAGACATCGAAAGTACCACCACCGAGATCGTAGATCAGAACGTTGCGCTCCTTGTCAGACTTGCCGGCACCGAGACCGTAAGCGATAGCAGCGGCAGTGGGCTCGTTGATGATACGGAGGACGTTAAGGCCAGCAATGGCACCGGCATCCTTGGTAGCCTGACGCTGGTTGTCGTTAAAGTAGGCGGGCACAGTGATGACAGCCTTCTCAACCTTCTTGCCAAGCTTGGTCTCAGCAACCTCCTTCATCTGTTTTTTGATGTATCAGTATATAGGTCATGAATTTCAATGGCAGGCGATTGTAGTAGGGGTTTCGAATTACCTTCATGAGGACCATGGAGGAGATCTCCTGGGGAGTGAAGGTCTTGTTCTCACCGAGGTACTCAACCTCGACGGCGGGGGCGGTACCCTGAGCAACGACCTTGAAGGGCCAGGACTCAACATCCTTCTTGACGATGGGGTCATCGAAGGGACGACCGATCAGACGCCTGTTTTGTGTGCCAGTTAGAAACCAATTTCATCCAACAAAATGTAGACCCGAAAAAGATCGGGTTAAAAATGGAGAATGTGGAGGGATTGAGCGATCGGGCGAAAAACTCACTTGATGTCGAAGATGGTGTTCCTAGGGTTCATAGCGGCCTGGTTCTTGGCGGCCTCACCGATCAGACGCTCCTTGTCGGTGAAAGAGACGAAGGAGGGGGTAGTGTAGCTACCCTGATCGTTGGCAACTGATTATTTGGTTAGCTTTGCAGGGAAGATCGCGGCAGGCGAGGGAAACGCACTGATCTCGACGTTGGTGCCCTCATAGTTGGCAACGCAAGAGTAGGTGGTGCCTGAGCAGGAAAAAGAGCGAAAGTCAGTAAATTAGACACACTGAGGATCGATTGATGATAGTCATACCAAGATCGATACCGATCGCTCCGTCGTAAACCGGAAGGTCCGCCATTGTGTGATGTGGTGGTGATTTTGGAGAGTGGGAAAGGGTTGAAAGGAGGGGTTGTGCCGGGACTGAAATTTTTTTATAAACGCAATGCCACACATCGCTGGGCAGAAAACTTTGCGGGAGCGGTGAGTCACGTGCCACTGGGGGTTCCGGGGTTTTGCGAGTTTGCGAGTTTGGGTTTTTTGTGTTTTTTTTTTTTTTTTTTTTTCCCTCTTTACTTCCGATAAGATCGCCACTACCATCAAGCTTTTTACCATGATAGAAACTTCTCATTAAAAACTTAGCATCGTGGTCTTACGATTGCCTCCGTACCGAGGTCGGCAGTCAGAAAAAAATAATAATACAGTGGCAATTTGCAAGGCTTAATCCCACTAGAATTCAACATTGACAATATGTAAACAAATCATCCCCTCGCTTAAGATTACGGTCAAGACTGTCAGCTAAATTCATCCAACCAAGGACAAGAACAAAAACAGGAAAATTGTAAGGCGACAATATATAGAAGAGAAAAGACGAAGAAATAGACTTGATCTTCCTAGTAGTCTTGGGATCCTCCGCCGCTGTCATGGTGTGATTGAGCCTCCACCCGTGTACCCGGACCTCTTTGAGAGATCGGGTCACCGCAACAAGTTCAAGAAAATAGTGACCCGCTCATAGTCAATCTCCGAGCCCGGGGGTCCAGTCTTGGGAACTCCCCTTGCTGGACCAGCAATGGCTTCCAGATCAATCTTGGTAGTCCCCGGGTGAAGTGGGATATCATACGCCAGTCCAGAGGCATCGCTTACCGAGGGGTGAAGCCGCTGCATGCCTACAAGGGCAACCATCTTGACATGCCTCTGTGCTGTCCCAGAGACTACTGTCGGCCTGATGGTCAGCAGGTTATGCGACGCAGGAAGGTTGATCGTGATTGACTGTTGAGAAAGCGTGGCAGATGGTGGAATGTCCAAGCTCAAGCCATGTTGTAAAGAAAGGGAAGGATGAGTGGCGATTTGTACGTTTCGGATCAGCGCCGAGTTGGCATCTATGGCGTTGTTAGCGCGATCCATTCCCTCTCATTCTCTTGTTCTCTCGTCATCGCCTCGAGTGTTGTCAATCACATAAAGCGACATGGTAAGGAATTCACTCACCCTGTCCTGGTCGCCTCAAAAGCGAATCCAATGGAGATGCGGCGACTAGTTGCTGGACGGGAACTATATGGTGCAGCGAAGAGTCAGTCACAAACCTGAGACAAGGGATGCTGCCCGTCGGGGGCCACGGCTTACTCTCATGGGGCTCTGAGGGAACACCGTGTAGGCCGTTCGGAGGTCGCGTTGTTTCGGGATGCTGGGACACCAGCCCCGAAGTCTCGCTCTTGATCACACCGGTCGGATCCTTGGCACCCGCAGGCCCATTTTGTGGCTGTTCTGATATAGACGGGGTAGTGGCAGCACTAGACCTGCTGGGGCTGACGAGATGTCTTCGCAGGGATCTGTTTCGCGGGGACATGCGATGTGTGTCGGCCTCTTGGCTTGCCGATCCGGTTCGAACAAGCTCTTGTTGTCGTTTCAAGGATTCTTTATCGACAGTGACGCCGGATGGTGCTCCCTCGTCCTTGGAAGGTGTCTCGGAGGTCTGCCCAGCCATCTTCAAGGTTAACCTCTGTGACCTGGGTTCAACATCCTTCGCGCCCATTTTCAATTTGATGCGAGGCATTTCGGGGTGACCATCTACCTGAGTGTCCGGGACATGTTTCTTGGCTTCTGCTACTCGTCGCTTGAAATGCTCCTGTTCTCACCGTTAGTCTCGGTCACATTGGGGACGGTTCTAGCATGGTAGGGAAGGGAAGACTTACCTCTAGAATCCCTGCGAGCATCGAGATGTCGCTGCCGTCCTCGTTGTATTCCCTCGCATTTCGCCAGATGTAGGCGACTTCCTCTTCGAAGGATTTCCATGTGGGAAATGCGGTTGTCCTGGACGGATTCTTGCGACTATCGGTACCGCGGACCTGCTTTTGGATCGTTCGTAGTGATACAGGGTGCTGAATGATCTCATAGTAGTCGCGGTAAAGGTTGCGATCGGGCTTCCCAATGAAAGGATACGCGACGTCTTCGCCACTGGAACCACTGTCAGCTTCGACAGCTTGGTGCGCGTGGGGGTCGCCAAGGACTCACTCGTCATCCTTCAACCGAGTCAGTTCGGTCATGATCTTATCTTGTGCAGCCTGAATGGTATCGCCCTCGAAATCTGCCTCAGACTCCTCGTCGTCATCCTGGGCAACGGAACCTTCCTCGGCCTCGGCCTCTTCTGCGGGTTCGGAGTCCTCCTGGGACGGTATATGGTCGGATTCCTCGGGGTCCACGGGGCTTTCTTCCTATTAGATGCGCATGTTTGTTAGCAGCGCAAATCAAAGCCACTCATACCGGTCACTTTGCGCGTCACTATGCGAGCTTGTCGCAAAGCTCCATTGGCCCCGAAAAAGGGGGTCGGGAAGTAGCGCAAAGTGACAGCAACATCCATCAGCCGATATGAGTCCAGGAAGACCCTCTAGACCGAGGTTGGTCCCTCGTGGAGGCCGGGGAGGGTGCAGGACAAGGTGCGGCCACTTACAGACACCTTCCGGCGCTTCTGGCCGCGGAGCCTCACGTCTGGCGAAGCAGCAGCCGCCCCACGCCTCTTGGTACTCATTTCGAGATTATAGAGAGTGATTCCAAGTCAAAGATATAACGGGTTTGGAAGAGAAAGTTCAAGAGCTATAATGCGAAAGGAACTATGAGAGTTCATACCTCGACGTGTGCAGACGCGCTGCGATCATCCAGGTGGAGACCCGCCGCCTTAGGTAAGTGGTATTGACAGGGGGAATTGGTACGGTCCATACAGGCTGGAATGCGTGGAGAATGGCAGTTGAGGAGAAGGCAACAGGTTTTGAAATACCGTATTTTACCATGGACTCCATTTGATTGGGCATGGGGAACAATAGTTACTGATGTGTTGAACTCTACGCTGAACAGTCATTCAAAGAGATCTCGAACTCCTCTTTGAAGCCTTGTAGAGTTATAGATTCGTGGTAGTGGGACTTTTAGGTTTTAGAGATGCCACTCTGACAATTGTACGGAGTATAGCTTGTAGGATTGCCGAGTACTATCATAGTACTCTGTGTTTACATAGCAACTACCCAAGGCTTTGATTGTATCTAGGAAGCATGCCTACACTGTAAGCGCCCGTTATGCACCTACAGTGCAGGACTCGGGCTTCCACCTAGTACCATGTACCTTTGTAATTAGCAGTACATCTTCAAGGGTAGCCTAAAGGTGTCTACAGTATTCCAGTAACTACAGTCGGTATCCACCGTTTGTTGACACCTCGCCCCTCAGGCACTCCACCTTCCCCCTCCATTTTCGCGTCCCGCAAAACAACCCGATCTTCTGGCAAAACACCCTGAACCAAACCTCGCGGTCGTTGGTTTCTCTCCTCTTCCAACCCTCCTCCAACCGTTCTTTGGGGCCTCCACGAATTTCCACCGCACTCACTCGTTACTGCTCGTGGATTCTCCTGTCAGTTGCAATGAAAATCTCCAAACTCTGCTCCATAAAACTCGAGACTGACCAGCCATGTGCCAACCACAGATTCCTGAATTCCACGTCTCCCCGCAGCCTCCTGTTTCACCTCCCACAATGGATATCGATCCCAGCAGAAGGAATAAGAAGCCCCGTCTCCTCCTGGAGTCGGAGCGCGAGCGCCTAGATGAGTTTATCGACTCCATTCACTACTCCGCACGGTATGGAACGAATTGCTACCCCGCGGCTGTCCGGTCATGTCTAACTCATTGGATCTAGCTACTCGGACGACAAGTTTGAATACCGCCACGTGCAGCTGCCCAAGAACATGCTCAAGAAGATCCCCACAGACTACTTTGACAGCTCCAAGGGAACATTGAAGTTGTTGTGGGAGGAAGAATGGCGAGCGCTCGGTATTACACAGGTGCGGCTAGGCTCTTGTCACCCTCAGTTGAGCACGCTAGCTGACATACAGACAACAGAGTTTGGGTTGGGAGCACTACGAGGTACACGAGCCAGAGCCTCATATTCTTCTGTTCAAGTAAGTTCTCCTCTGTTCTACTCTGGTCTTCATACCGGGTAGTCACCTGTTGCGCTTTGCTAACTCTGATCCAGGCGGCCTCTGTAAACTCCCATGCTTCCTAGGCGCAATATACTCGTGAAGAAGTGGTGGTGCTGCATTTGGACTTTTTTTTCCGTTTTTCCCGTTCCTCAGCGAGACATAACCGTGGTCGGTTTTTTTTTTCTTTTCATTTCCTCTCCATTCTTTTTCTCTATCACAAGGACATGCTTTTCCAGTTTGTTCACTAGGGCCCACAGCAGCTTCGTAATGGAAGTTCTGGAATGAGATATGATTCGTTTTTCCCACTCCTTCACCTGCACCCGGACCACCTCGGTCCAGTCTCCCCATGTACACGCCACAAATGAAACCTAGCATATCATGCATACGCCCCCATCGATGTCCTGGACCATCAAACCACGTTCTTTGCCAGCCATTCTCCCCACTGAGCTGCAGTGAAGCTACTGCTGATCCCACGCTCTTCCACTCCCTAGGACAGTGGTCAGTGCCTTGGAATTTCTTCCTATGGATGGTCTTTCTTACATTGAAGAAGACCGTTGGTGTGACATGAACTCCGACCACTCGGTTTGCCTGTCCGGTGTTAGAGAGAATTGCTTGGCCCGGGCTTGAATCAACCTCTGCCTACCTTGGTCATCCACTTGATGTCATTGGTCACCTGGTTGCCCACGTTCAATTCATTGGGGTTCGAGGTTTCGGGGATCAACAGCAGAGCGAGAACCTTTTTCTCGTCTACTCCGACAGACCCTGCAATCTTGGCCAGGCGCTCATAGGTCTTGTTACGTGTCTCATTCACCACGTTCACGTCGAAAAACTCGGTCTGGCGCTGGAACAGAGTCGCACTGAACTCCCAAAATTTCTCGGGAGCTAGCCGAAGGACTGCTGCACCTGCCTCATGGGTGAGGGTAGATGATGGATGCCATGGCTGGATCTGCTGCCGGAAGATGACCTGAAGCCGGGAGCTATACTGCTGGGCAACTGTGGGACCCTCAGCATAGAATGTCTTGAACATCTTGGCAGAGAACTGGAAGATACATCGTTAGCAGCAGGTATCAAAGAGGAATCAATGGCTTCACCCACAGGGCACACATAGTCTAGGACTGGTACTTGTTAGTTGTCGAATGCTCAATACAACGGATTCGTCGATGTAAGCTCACATAGTTCGAGAGTATGCTGTGTCTCCTGCGGGGTTCCCCGGAGGAGCTTCAGGCCTGCGTATTTAGGAGGAACCGACATGGTGCTGGAAGATTGAATCTAGGTAATATTGAAACACAACAGTTGAATGTTGAGAAAATTGAATCGTAAGAAAACGTCTGTCTCCAGAATAATGGCGGAGAAGTAAGCAGGAGGATGATCCCGCGAAGGAGGAGAGCGAAGGGTTGCGTCACTTCCGACTACCCCACCACTGATTCATGAATTGCGCTAATCGCGTGCTATGCATATCTGCAGTACACGAAACTTTCTGCTAGTTTACGGTCTCCATGCTTGTTCTTAGCTTGCATTATTATTGACATGATAGACAAAACTATACAAGCCTCCGTGGCTATCCGCCTAATATTCTACATGTATGTATCCTTAATTGGCACTATCTGTACTCTGAATCTCTGACCCTCGATGGGTAGAAAGCCCACGCAGAATGGCACGCAGATCAAACTTGTCATTTCGTGTTTTCTTTTCCCTTGAAGTATTAGGATCACGCTAAGATCAGTTCGGGAATGTTGATTGAATCTATATCCTGCAACAACTTCAGTTCATGTGCATCGTCAGGAAAGTCTAGAAGCGGCCGTTTCAAATATGCATAACTATTAGTTGGATCATTCCTCGGGTAAGAAACCTCTAGATTATTAGAAAATATAATTGAATAGAAAGTCTACCACACGGTTGGCTTCATGTCTGTATTGTACTACACAACTTTAGATTCCTCAGGGCTCAGGCCAAGCCCTGGGGCCGTTATCGGGAGCTGACCTAATCTCCCATGATAAGATATCATGTGACTGGCGGTCCATGAGGCCCGGGAGTCCAAATTACTCTAAGTAGCGTCCATTGATCGCTTCTTCATCTTGACTTGTGCAGTTAGACCGGGAATCTTTCTCAGGAGTTTTTCTCAATGCTCCGGCTCCGACAGCTCTTTCGAACTCAACCACGGTTTGCGCTCTTCCATATTGGCTCTCGTCAACCCCCTCAGCCTGCGGCGGTCCGGCATGTGAGATTCAGAAGGCCCTGGTTCAGGTGAGTGTAGTATCCCTTCTTCCCAGTTTTTATGAAAGCGAGGATTGCAGTGACAAAGCTGACCATCTGCCTTGATATCTGGCTTGTTATAGGTCCTTCCTGGGCAAAGCTATCTTATACGGTACCGCATTTCACCTATGGAGTTCCTTCGTGCTAGTTCGATTCGACGACGACGACACCCATGACGACAAGAAAGCCCCCGAGACACGTCCAGAGAACACCAGTCTACAACGTGCCTCTAGGGGGATTGATGAGTTGACGGAAGACGAGTTGGGAGAAGAAGACGGCCTGTTCATTCCTCTCACGTGGTCTTGGCTGGAAGAGGGTGAATTGTATACCGCTTCAGATCCCGAATGGCAAGAGTTCGTCACCATATCGAAAGATCGGCAAAAATTGCAAAAGTTGAGAGGTATTTTTAAAACTGGAAATATTTGGCGGTCCAGGGTTTATTGACAGAAGTCTAGATGAACTCGCGGCGATTGTTCTCAAGAGTGCTTCGGAGAGCATGTCACAAATACTGGGAAGCCCCCTTTCCTTGACGGGATTCTGGCTGGTCCATCAATTCCCGTCCCGTGCACCTCCGGAATATCTGCGTTCTGGGTATGTGTCCCCGCAACTACAACCCGGGAGGGTCATTTGACTAACATCACCGCTTCCTAGTCTTGAAATCGGAGATGACGGTGTGTCCTGGGTAACCAAAGCCCTGGACCCCGATGTTGGAGATCGACTACAGACGGTTATGAAGCCCGTACACGTGGCCCTTGCGATTAAGGATGCGTACACACTTCTGATCAGACGGCAAATAGCCCGACTTCGGGACCCCGATGCTCAGCCTCTCGATGCGCTAGAATTGCTAAGTGGCAGGTATATCCTCTCGGGACATGAGAAGCTCAACCCTCTCAGCCCCCATGACCAGCCGAGGGTGCAATCTCCATTATCTGACGAGCCCCCGGAGAATATTCTGCCCAGCGAGGAGCCAGAGCTTCATCCATCTTCAATCATTTCATCTTTGCAACGCCTGCCACTACCTGATCTAGGACCCGGGTCAGATCTGCACCTGGCATCGCTGGCATTCAGGTTGCGATTGAACGAGTATCAGGCTCGGAACCCTCGAACACCTCAGCGAGGCACTTTCTTCATCTCAGGTCCCGTGGGCTTGAAAGGGCCCAACGGGTTCTGTCGCTTTGAAGTGCGAGGTGAATATGATCCGGCCAAATCTGCGTGGCGGACAGTGGAGATGCAGTTGAAGGATATCAATCCCAGGAAGCAGAAGCCACTCGGAGGCCATTAAATCGGGGTGTTACAGCCATACTAGAAGTCTGCGGCTGAAATCGCTCAGCGTCAATTCTAATTCTCCCTGTAGATATTCGAGAATCTCTTTGAACATCAGTTCTACAAGCTTACTTCCTTTTATCTTTTCCTTTCTCTTGCCGGTAGTGAGCTTACTAGAGCCTGTAGTTGGGAATTCAGTCAATAATACAACCATTGGATAGTGCCGGTCCGAAACACATAGGTTTAATCTATTACAGATCATTTCTTTTTCGGCCACCTTATTGAACACTTATTATCTACCAAGCAACAGCATGTAGAACTTATCACCGTAACGTCTATAATTAATCCTAATTATGTAGTTTCATAGATCATAGATTTGGTGGTTATAGGCGGGGGGATCTCAGCTGATGCTTAGCTAATCCCGCCTCCTCGGAGGTCGAGAGGTGTCCCGACAACTCGTGGGGAGACATCATCGTCAAGCTTTCGTTACTTTCCTAACCCACTTCGCAAAGACGACAGCGACACCCGGGAGCTTCTCCAAGGAAAGGCTTGCCTATGGTCGGAGCTGCATCAACTGCGATTGCCTAACTTCCACGCCTCCCGACCTTATCCAACGACATGCATTTGGTCTCCAAGCTCCTGGCCCTGGCGGCCGCGGGTGCGTTGGGGACACAGGCCCTGGATACTTCGATATTCACCTTTCCCTCGAGCGAACAGGAACAAAGAGAAGCTAGCTTGGGGCACCGGACAGTGTCAGAAGATGTTGCTCAACTGATCTTGGAGCTGCGCACTCAGTCTTCCTTACAGTCCCTCCTTGGGAAGGTTGAAACGGATATCGTGGATCGCATCAACGAATTTTCTGGCTCCCAATTCTCTCTGTTCGGTGGCGATGATAGCCATGGGTCTCCAAGCAAGAACATGATTCTGGTCGAGGGAGTCAATGAAGCTGTTGGTATGTTTTTATGAAGCAGCCATCGAACGAATGGTCAGCTAATAGCTACTCTTTTCCCCGCCCCAACAGGTTCAAACATTCGAAAGTCCCAGCCACAGAGTATTATTGTTTCCCATGCGTCGCCGAAATTGGTGGATGACTCCCTTGGGTCTCAGCTGGGAAATGGAGACATGAAGAACCGGTGCACTTATCGCCAAGGCGATGGGTCAGGATCCGTTCAGGTATGGGGGACTTACACTACATGGAATTTATGCGACTGTCAGGCTAACTCATGTGGTGATTGAATAGTTTGCGAAAGATTGTATCTCTCAAGATCCAGTGCTCTCCCAAGACCAGAGCCTGTACAGTCGCGAGTTCCTCAACCTGCTCGACTCGGTAGAAATCTGGTCGAGCAAGGACCACAAGACAACTGCCTCGAGGCTATCACTCAAGGTAAGAAGATATCTGTGAAATTGTCCAGGGAGATAAAACTCAGCTCATCTTTCGTTCCAGGCAAACTCCGCCGACAACGCGATCGTTACCAAGTATCTCGAGTCTCTCTTCCAGAACTTGGATAAACTGGCTTTGTCCGAAAGCCGTGAAATCACTGCCTTGATGGTTCCCGCTGCTGATGCCTCCCGGGACTTTGCACGGATCTCCCGGCGTGACACCGGACTGCCTCGTTCATCTGCATCTGATGCGCAAAGCACTCTGCAAAAGTCCGCCCAGGACCTGGATTCGTCCTTGCTCCTTGCACCTGTCTGTCACGCCTCTAACTCTTCTTGCTCCGAGGCAACCAACAGTTGCTCTGGGCATGGTTCTTGCTACCTTAAATCTTCGTCCGGGGACGCGCAATGTTTTGCATGCCGTTGCCAAGCAACAGTGCGTACGAAGAGTGACGGTTCGAAGCAGAAGATCTACTGGGGTGGTTCGGCTTGCCAAAAGGAAGACATCAGCTCGCCATTCTTCTTGATTGCCGGTGTAAGCGTCTTGGCCATTGTTCTAGTGACCAGCGCTGTTGGTATGCTGTTCAGCATGGGCTCGGAAGAACTTCCGAGTGTGATCGGAGCCGGAGTTGGGGGCTCGAAAGCACCGGCGTAATCGAGATCCGGGGGTCTGTTCATGTTTTTTTTGTTGAATTTTGGGGCATCTTTGCTTTACATTCTGCACATTTACCTGCTCTTTCACAGGGATGGATTTCGGTTACTATCCGCTTTATTCATGCCCACTAGCGGCTCGTGGACTGCCAACCGGCTCTCTCAACTGAGACCTCCGATGGTCCAGTGTACTCTAGTGTTATAGATAGTTGGGGAGTTGGGAGTGGATTGTAGTTCATATTCGTTTAGCTTTGTGGTTGTCAAACAAGTTACAGATATCCGAAATCATACTCGTCCCTCTGACGGCCTCCTAGAAGGGTTCAATAAAGATCATGCCCAACCTTTCCGTAGATCGACGCCTGGGGAAGATAGTGTGAAGAGAAAGCAACCACCGTTCCCTGCTCATCCTCCAGTAAAACCGATGAAGAAAGGGGTAAATAGCGAGGTGCCATCAGCAAGATCACCACCCTGTCGTACGCCAATATCCGAGCCAGGAAAGCAATAAATTACACAGAATAGAGTCATTAACATAGAAAAGGCTGCGCTGGACAAACATTCCAGATGTTAAAGTCAGCAAAAAAAAAAGTCAAGGGATATCAAGGATCATAAAAAGGTAGATGGTGCGAAAAACAAGAGATCAAGTGCCCGCCTCGAGTTGGCCAGGCGTACGCTGTTGTTGCCCGGCCGGCAGATTATTGTTGGATGAAGTATTGGTTTCGGCTGATGGCTCAGGAGCCTCGCCGGTAGTAGGGTTTTGGGAAGGACGCCCTCGCAGACGCGATGGCAAAAATCGTGACCAGTTTCCTCGTGGTGACGATCTACTCGAATCTTGGGCTTCGTCAAGAGGGCCTTCTGAGAGCCCTGCCGCTTGAGGAGGTCGGCCTTGTGATTCTGGGGATGTTGGTTGGAATAACCGACCGGGAAATGCCATCTGCACCCGGAAAGGGTTGATTTGAGCCCTAGGCTGCGCAGCACGCGGGGGTCTAGCAAGACCATCAAGGCGAATCGATACAGTACGGCGTCCCTGCCGATCCGAAGCAGACGCTCCCTCGGCTGGCTGAGGACGGGGCTTTGGAACATAGTAGTCCGCTTTGCACAGAGGACAACAGGCTCGTCGACTTGTCAACCAAGGATCGACGCAGGAGGCGTGGAAGGCATGACCACAAGCAAGCCCCCGAATATCATCATCATCTTCAATGATGTCCAAGCAAATTGCACAAGAATCTCCAGGATTGGGAAGCAACTCGGCCGGGACCGCTTTTCGAATCTGATCACCATCGTCTTCGTCCTCTTCCAAATCAGCGTGTTCATTGATCAGGGAGTGTTGCCACTTTTCTTCTGTTGCGTTCCCTCCGGTTTCTTGCTGGGTAGAGGTAGCAGCGGGGCCCGTAGAAGGGTCAATTCCAGTCGTTCGTAAAGCGGGTTCAACAGCTACATCGTGAGATGGCTGAGAGGTATTGCTTGATACCGCCCGCTCCTCCTCCACTATGGGCGAAGTTGCAGCCGCAGAAATTCCCACTGGAGCAGTAAAGGCAACGCCATCCTCATCTTTGAGGCTCTGTGGTCGAGTATTGGGAGCTGTTATACCTTCCTCCGTTGGAAGGCCTTGATTGGCGCGAGACGACCTCCACACTTTGTATTTCACCAAGGGGAATCGCTCGTTAACTTCGTCCATGGTCATCAACTTCTTCTCTCGTCGTCTTCGATGGGCGCGAGGCATGGCAACCAGGTCTATTGGGTCACCAGTCTCCTCATTGCGTAACTGGCGGTTCCGTTGATTGTAGCGGAAGCAGTATTTGACCCCGACGATAATCCTGTGTCATCGCATTAGAACAGAGCCTTAACAAAGACCAGTATGGTAGTGGTGATAAGTTGAACGGGACATACCAAAGATTGGTGAAGACGACGCCAAATCCTAATGCGACAAAAAAAAGAAGAGGCGAACTTGTCGCATTTGAGCCGGAGCTGCTATCACCACTACCGGTGGTAGTTGCGGCACTGCTGGCCGCTGTGGTTGTAGAAGGAGCCATCTCAGGGAGGAATAGGAGCGCTCGCTTTTAAAGGAATCGCAAGGATACAATATGGGCCTGCTTCCTTCTCAGATCGGGATTCGGGTTCGTTCGAGTCCACCCAGCCACCAGTCATTCCCTGGAGGGATATGAGCCAGGTTATGGATGAGCTAGTCGCAAAAGGCTCTCGAGTAGGTGATTTACCGCCTGGTGTTCACAATGCAATAAAATGCATGCATGCAGTTGACGGTGAACCACTTCGATTCAGTCCCAAGAGGGCTGGCCGGTCATGGATCGACAACGGAGCAGGGAGACCCACCGGCCTTGGGTCGGTGATTGTTGTCAAATCTCGGATTCTTCGCGAGGGACAGAACGAGTCCAACTCCTAGCACCAAGTCATACCATCTATTCTGGGGGGTGGTGATCCCAAAAAGGATGGAGAGTAGTCGGGGGGCAAGTCAGAGGAGAGGAGTAAGGGAAAGGGCGAAAAAGAGTTCAGAGGGATGCATGCGGTTTTTGGGTTTTGGGTTTCTGAGGGGGGAAGAGGAGAGAAATGGACACCTGAAGACACCTGAAGACACCTGAGGCTGGAAAGTCACGGGAACGGCAGCCACTTGCAGTATGGGCGCTCGTTAGTTTTTAGTTTTTGAACCAGTCTTGCTTGTTTGGGCTTTTTATCTTCAAGTCTTTGATTCAATTTAAAAGAAAGGATAAAAATTTGTGTGGCTTTCAAAAAGACTTGACAGCCATTCAAAACTTTGTGCACCGACCGAAATAAGTCCGGCGAGGGTATCATTCCATCATCCCGCTCTCACGCCAGCTCAATTCAATCACCACCACATAGTCAACGCTTACGTTGACCACCTACAGTATCCCAGTCTACTCCTCCCAGCTATGACTGAACATGTTCCGCGGCCCAGTGAGCCTACCAACCCGGTAGTCTTCTTTGACCTTGCCCTCGCCGGTGAGCTAATCATTCCCTTCCCCACTCTGCTTTTGTTAAGATAGAATCATATATGCTGACCAACTTACGCTAGGTGAGGCTCTTGGGCGGATTAAAATGGAGCTCTTTGCCAATACAACTCCCAAGACGGCAGAGAATTTCCGGCAGTTCTGCACGGGCGAGAGCAAGAACCCCAAAGGGCAACCTCAAGGCTACAAAGGTAGCAAGTTCCACCGTGTGGTATGGACCTCTCCTCTACACTCTCCCCCCATTTCGATGCTTAAGGCTTGGGACTCCCAGCTTACTTTCCTCAGATCAAGGATTTCATGATTCAAGGTGGCGATTTCGTCAATGGCGATGGCACAGGCAGCTGCACCATTTACGGCACCCCCAAGTTTGCCGACGAGAATTTTACGCTGCCACATGACCGCCCAGGTCTTCT
The DNA here is from genome assembly GCA_022985105.1 of Penicillium ochrochloron. Lineage (NCBI taxonomy): Eukaryota > Fungi > Ascomycota > Eurotiomycetes > Eurotiales > Aspergillaceae > Penicillium > Penicillium ochrochloron. The sequence goes on from JAAVMA010000013.1 coordinate 824,296, forward strand.
GAGTATGGCGGTAAGTCATATTCACTCTGTTTGAATAGACTCTTCAGTCCAGCAGTGTATTCTTCTCTTCGTTTGAACGTCCTGCTGAACCTTTGAACCAGAACTCGGGCCCAAACACCAATGGCTGCCAATTCTTTATTACGACCACCGCGACGCCCTTCTTAAACAATAAACATGTCGTGTTTGGCCAAGTCATTGATGGCCTGGACATAGTTCGCATGGTCGAGCAGACTCGGACCACCAGAGACAAGCCGAACCAGGACGTAACGATTGTGCAGTGTGGGGAGATGTAAAGAAGAAGACGATGAAAAGATAAAGACAAAATGGTGTTATCAATGCGTTTGTTTTCACAAGAGAAGAAATCAAAACGACCATGATCTTAAGCAGACAAGTCTGGTCGAGACAGTCTGATTTAATTGCATTCGTAATACAAGGAAAGGCCAGGTTCATTATAAAAGTCACTATAGACGATATGTAGGATTGATCACGGCGAAGAGAGGAGCAGCGGGGATCAACCACGTTACTCTTTGGTAATAACATAACCTGGAAGAATATAGCACTTCAATTTCACAAAGTAGATGAAAGTCGTCATCAATTTCCCAGTTCTTCTTTGGTATAGCGTTTTTGTCCTTTGCACCCGAGCTCTTCTGTTTTCCTTCGCCCTCGGAATGTGTACTGATTGTGTCACGGTGAAATGTAGCCGCTGAAAGACCAAGGAGCAAGCAAGGTTATGGCCATTGTTCTGAGAGGGTTTGCGCCAGGGCTTGAATCAAGAACTTGATTCGTACATCCTTGGCCCCCTATAGCTTGAATTTGCTCAAGTATTCGGTTGCAAGCGTGACAGCGTCATCGACCTTGTCCGGGTTCGTGCCATTGCCGATCGAGGTCGCACCCTTTCCACCAGCTTTTCCGCCGATGCTGCTGGAAACAACGGCGGCCCAATCGCTCGCCGACCCGCCTAGCTCTCCGAGTTCCTATAGCTGTGTGTTAGATACAGATCTCACAAATTGATAACAGCTTTTTCGTGAAGATCAATTTCCCAATGACTTACCTTGGACACGTAGCAACCATGTGCAACCCGAGTGTTTTCGGGATCAACTGCCATTACATAGACATTCTTGTTTTGCATCTTCGATTTGACGTGATTGATAGATTCGCTGACAGCCTTGGCACTCGCAGGCATGGGAAGCTTGACAACGAGCGAAGACGAGTTCTTGTTCTCTGGGGCCTCAAAGAAGGACGTGATGGCTTCCAGGGCCATCTTAGATTCCAACTTCTGTTGAGCTTTCTGGCCATCCAGGACCTGCTTGTTGATCGCAGTAAAGCGGACGCGGAACTGCGCCTTCCGAACTGCGGAGATCACAAGCTGGTTGAGATCAACCTGCACCTGCTTGCACTCTCGCTCCTTCTCAGGGCCGAGGGGCATAGCATCCAGCTTGTCAAGACGTGCCTCAAACTCTTGAGCAAGTCGCTGGACCTCGTGGGCCTCTTCGCCGGTGACAGCGATAATACGACGAATGCCCTTGGCGATACCACTCTCTTCTAGGACAATCAAATCCTTGATGTCGCCGGTTTTCTGAACATGAGTTCCACCACAGAACTCAATGCTGACTTTCTCCCATCGGGGATCCTTGACATTCCGCAGGATCTCTTCCAATTCAACACCAACGGACACGACCCGAACAGGGTCGGGGTACGTCTCACCAAAGACAGCACGGACACCAGAAATCTGCTGGGCGGTGGCAAGGGGAAGCTCCTTGGAGTAGACAGCACAGTTCTGTCGGATGTACCCAGTAGCCTTGGCCTCGATCTGCTCCAGATCGGCATCAGACACAGCAGCCTTGTGAGAAAAGTCGAAACGAAGCTTCTCAGCCGAGACAAGGGAACCCTTTTGCTCCACACCATGTCCGAGAACCTCACGAAGAGCAAAGTTCAGGATATGGGTACCGGTGTGGTTATTCCGGATAGGCCAGCGACGAAGCTCGTCGTATTCACAGATCACGGCATCACCCACTGACAGGGATCCATACTTCATGAAGCCAGTGTGAAGGACGTAACCAGCGTAAACCTGGACGTCGCCGACCTCCAGCTCGGCCTGGCCATCAATGACAATCCGACCAGTGTCGGCCTCTTGACCACCCTGCTCGGCGTAGAAGTTGGTGCAGTCAAGGATGACACCAAGTTGTTCGCCACTGGGAGCCTTGTCGGTACTCTCGTAGAAGTGCTTCCCATGGTAGATGGCCTTGATGTTAGCCGTAATATTGCCCTTTCCAAATTTGGCGGAGTCGTCCGTCTTGTGCACGTCGCTCATTTTCTCCAACTTTCCGAGATCATGGACATCAAGCTTGACCACGTTTTCGGCGGCCTTCTTCTGACCCTTGCTAGCTTCTTTGGCCTTCAAGCGGGCTTCTTCAAACTCAGCATCGTCGATGCGGAGACCACGCTCTTCCGCCATAATCTGGGTCAGGTCGACAGGGAAACCGAAAGTGTCGTACAGTCTCCACACATCCGCACCGTGAAGTTTGTCGGAACCCTGGAGTTTGGCGTGCTGGGCGTACTGCTCGAACTGACGCTCGCCTCGATCCAGAGTCTTGGCAAATGACAACTCCTCTTCGTCCAGAATCTCCATCACATCATGCTGTTTCTTGATCAGCTCCGGGAACATTTCACCGAGCTGATCCACGACCGTTGGCACGAGTTTCGAGAAGAAGTTACCGATTTCGACCTGGAAGTATTTACGAGCGAAGCGGGCTCCACGGCGCAGCACCCGACGGATCACGTAGCCACGGCCCTCATTGTTAGGAGCCACTCCGTCCGAGATGGCAAACATCAAGGTACGCACATGATCGGCGACCACACGGTACGCAGTGTCGATACCGTCCGGGTCTTCGGCACCAAAACGACCGCGGTATTCGCGGGCACCGGTTGCATTCTGAATGGCCTGGAAGATGGGGGTGAAAACGTCCGTGTCGTAGTTGGAGGGCTTGTCCTGGAGGATGGACACCAGGCGCTCAAAGCCCATTCCAGTGTCGACGTGCTTGTTAGGTAGGGACCTCAAGGAGCGGTCTGCCTCGCGGTTGTACTGGATGAACACGTTGTTCCAGATCTCCAGCACATTCGGATCATCCTGGTTCACGAGGGACGCAGCGTTGCGGCCGCCGATGCGATCGTAATGGACTTCACTGCAAGGTCCACATGGGCCTTGGTCACCCATTTCCCAGAAATTGTCCTTCATGTTGCCGGGGAGAATGTGGGATTCCGGGACACCCACAGACTTCCAAAGGTCTCTGGCCTCGAGATCGGGCTCGAGACCACCGGCTTCGTCGCCCTCAAAGTATGTGACGTATAGACGATCGGGGTTCAGTCCGTAGACTTCGGTGAGAAGAGTCCACGAGTAGGTAATCGCCTCCTTCTTGAAGTAGTCGCCGAAACTCCAGTTGCCAAGCATTTCGAAGAAAGTCTAATAGAATGAAGAATCAGGAATACCGCCCTATGAAAACAACCGGGATAATGATATGCTAATGGAACGTACGTGGTGATAGCTGTCCTTGCCGACATCGTCAAGATCCTGTGCGAAACCAGTCAGTAACTAGAGAGGCATCCCCAGGAGCGCTCCCACCCCCACTCACATTGTGTTTACCACCAGCGCGAATACACTAAGGAATTGTCCAAGTCAGCTAAATTGATCAAGATCGCAAGGCCACCGGTGGAGGGGCATCGTACCTTCTGAGAGTTCACTGCGCGTCGCAGCTTTGCAAAGTCTGACTGCGGGTCGACGGTACCCAGGAAGATGGACTTGTACTGGTTCATTCCAGCATTGGTGAAGAGCAGAGTCGGATCCGACAAGGGAGCGACAGGCGAGGAGGGGACTAGGACATCGAATGCGCTGTCAGTAAAGCGAAGAGGGCGCGTTATGGATTTTCTTTTTGAGGGGAAGGAGGGGTGGCGGGGTTTGTAGTCTTTTTTTTTTGGCACGCACCGAAAGTATGGCCATTTTGCTTGAAATATTCCAAAAAGGTCTCTCTGACTCGAGGAGCAGTCCACTCGGGACGACTAGTATCAGAAGCCATCCTGGCGAACAGGAGAGAGGGTGTTGGATGGGTGAGGAGGGGAAAGTGGCGGGGAGAATAATGGAAGGTTCTGGGAGTGCGGCGCGCAAACTGCGGAGGATGAGTCAAGGGGCCTTTCAGCAGTCCTCCTCCTCCAGAAACTCCAGAAACCCGCATCCACATCGAACGAACAACACACTCCCCCTTCCGTCAACAGGGAATATGCACGCCTGCCTGAGAGGCCGATCTCGGATTCCCTAACTGTGATCTCCGCTTTTCTCTCCTCCTTCTTCGTTCTTCTCGTGCACCGGGGGTGGTTGTCGGTTGTGGATGGCGCGGAGTGATGAGATCCCTCAACTCGGCAGAAAGCGCCCCGCTGATGGTGACCCGGACGGCGCGCAACCTCTAACCAAAAGGTTCGGATACCTCCAAATAGGTAAGGATCTTTGTTTGTTTTTTGGTGTCCCAGATCTGGGACGAGAGTTCAATTTCGGGTTGGGAAAAAAAAAAAGAATCGGAGATTGACCGCATTCCTAGCAGGAAATAATGATGAGGCGCCAATCGTCGGAGCTCGGCCCCGTGATCACGATGGGGTTCATTTCAGCTCTTCCACTTCGAGTCTCTCTACGCCATCCACTTCGACTCCGACGCAAATATCATCGACTTCCGATACCAGCCCGGTATGGCCAACACAGTCCGATGCGATGATGCTGGATGACACCAAACACACGACCTATATCCATGACTTGGATCGCGAATTGGCGGATATAGACCCCCCCGAAGGAGGTCTGGTCATTCTACCCCTCGCGGCCAAAATGATCTCCGTGCCAGAGTCTGTCTTGTCGACCCCTTCACAAGGCAGGGAGCTTGTGTTGTACACCGAGCCATCGTCCCTGACAGTCCCCAAGGAGCACGACAGCGTGAGGAAGGCGATCATCGAATCTCGCGCGAGGGCCAGGGCCACGGCGCAGGCAACGAGTAGTCATCAATCTTCACCATCTTTCGATCCTGATACTCTATCTTGCTCGGCCAGGAACTTCTGGGATTCTCCTTTGACGTATAGTATTGATGACGACCCAATGGACATTGACTTCAATCCCTAGGTACATTCAAGGGAGGTACCCGATTCGGAAACACGGCAGTCTTGGACGCTTTACAATTCTCTACACGGTGCACGGCATAGCATCGCTAAAGCCTGATCTCGGACTCGATCATTGAGGTTGCTGCTTGGGTTAATTATGACCAAATCTACATGCTCCATGGAAAGGCAAGGGGAGGAGAATCAGGAGTCTAGCTTGCTAATCAGTATCATGTAATACTTAGGATACCCGCGCATATAGCGAAGCTGGTTTCTTTCTAAATGAAGTATCTTTGGTTAAGCTCCTAGTTTCAATCAGCGTCTGGTAGCCCGGAGACCAGTCTGGGCTCCCCTCGGAAACGAGTCTCCTTGGCGAGATATACTGAAGACTCTCTTTCATCTTCTCTTAGGGCGTTCCTACTGATCCTGGCATGTCGATTCCATGTATTCCTAGTAGCCACAGGAGACCTTACGAAGAAAAGCTTAACATCTTGCAAGGATGAATGTAGGCTTACGGACTGATCTGCCAGTTATAACGCTTCATTTTCAGACCCGATCATAGATAAGAGTGAATGCTTCAAGAACCGGGAGAGTGGACTGGGTCTAAGTCAGAGCCCATAGCAAAATGCGCCAGTGGCCTACCGCCGTTAGCTCCGTATTACTGATGTTGATAGCTCGAGAACGTCAGTCAAATTCTTGTCATTGACCATAAGAACAACCCCTGTTCATTTCCTATTCTCAAATACCTCGAGCACTCTGCGTCCCTCGCCTATGCCCTTCAAAAAGCATCAGGATTGATATGGATAACGTTACCGACTTTGGCCCACAATATCTGACGGGCGTACGGGTTATTGTGAGCTATCTCTTGGCTGAAAAGGGAGCATTGAGCGATTCCTTTCGGTAGTTCGTTTCCGGACCCTAGTTTTACTGATAGATGGCGACTGTATTTTTTGTGAGCTATAAGAGTAACCGACCCTAGACTTGTTTTAGATCTATTCGGGAATCTAATAAATAAAGTAGCTCTACCACCCTCTTGCTGGGTTTTGATTAGAAATTATATACGCCCTAATTACGGTCAGAAGATATTGTTGTAAGGTATTTGGAATAGGTTATAGAGAATCGGGCTTAGAGACAGATGCTGGATTGGAGCTATACGATGAACCTCTTATAGTACTTGCTGAGTAATTTTGTAATGCTGGGCTAGTATTACTACTATATCAAGTATATAGATACCAGCCTCATAACCTCGACTACTCGGAAGAGAATGATATTTCGTATCTTTCTGCTTCTGATGCTATAATCGATAATATTCTATCAAGGTAGTGGATGGATTAGTGAAGGTGCCTATGATATCTTACTGTCTAAGTATTCACGCCTTACCTCCGTTGACTATCACTTCTAAGCTAGAAGCTAGGGATGAGAAAGGAAGAGGTCTTGTTTTAGCACGATTTTGAGATAAATAAACTGCCTGTTTGCTTGTGGGCCATCGAGCTAGCCTGGAGATATTTGGGCGCTACGGGATTAGGTATCTCGACTCACTTCGATTAATATAATGTTATAAAAGAATCATTAACTTATTATTAGCTACCGGTGGTTTGTTCATGTTTATGATTACTGTATTCTAGGCGTGGGTTACTATAGCTATGCTTGGAGATGTACATTAGCTCTGTCTAAACTAATATTTAGAACTTGTTATCTGGACAGTTTATGCTTATTACCTTGATATCCCTAGCTATGGTTGCCGAGAACCGTAACTATGTAGCGAGTAGAAATATATTAATAGGCGCTTTGAGGCGGAATACACTACCTTGGTTGTGAGAGAGTCCCGGAGATATGTAGGGATAATACATATAGAATTTAATACCCTTTGATCTTATCGTATATAGACTAATATGATATATCGATAGCTATAGAATCTTCTATGTGGTAATCCTAGAAGATTCTACTAAGATATCTATGATATCAAGACTACATATCATATAGAAACTAGCAGAACTAAATAATATCAATAACATGAAAAATAATCTGCCAGAATCTCCCACTTTCTTAATTATATAAGGGACCTTAATCCCCGAGCAGATTGATCTGAATCCTAAGTCACTTTTTATACTTCAATCTGATCCTATACTATCTTAACTAAGATAGTAATTCATCTTCCACCTATTCAACCTTGCTTCCTATACGTCATAGCCTGCTCACAGAATCGAACGCACAACCTTATTGTACAGAGAAGGGTTCAAACCCTAACAGATCATCAAGGCATTTGGGCGTCTATAGTACGCCCCGTGACAGATTTTATCTCATTGTCGGAGAGATTAGGGTCTATATATTGCTAGACTTCATAAGCCTTAGCTATAGCTTTTATATGACTCTTCTAAACTCTCTATTAGTCCTAGTGATGGAGCTTAGGATCCTACTCCGACCTAGTGTCACGGGTCAGACCCGCTTCTTACTATGTGGCCCTGCCACATAGCCTTCCCCGTACGTTCCGTTCTGCCACCCCCTGTCTGCTTACTTCTATTGTTGTTTCGCTTGATCCACTCCTTCTCTTCTCCAAGCTTTTTGTAAACAGCATGTTGGCCTAGTTAGATTGAATCAAGTCTTGCTTCAGCCCTTCACACCTAGTTAACGATAGTTTCTTCTCGTCTATCGCTATATTTCTAGTACAAAATCGAGTTCCTTCGAACGTTTCAAGGGTCTAATTAGGGTTAAACGGTGCGGCCGACGGATAACCTAGTATAATCCTCGGGAGGATTCGAAGGTGTATATAGTCTCGCTGAAGGAGTAAGCGAAGGAAGCGTATCGATGGCGGATAGCAGAGCAATAACGAACAAGCGAGATTGTTGATATCCGGTTTAACCTAATCATAAGATTAGGCTCATAACTGTCAAAGCGAGCTGAATCGGTATAGACTAGTATGCATCTAGACGAATTAGAGCTACCGGAACCATCAGGTAAAATAGTGATTGATTGATTGAAGAAGGAAACTAGAACAAATAGAAAAGGGGCAGGTTGAGCTGTCCTATAGCGGTGTAACCGAGTATTCGAGTGACAATACTGATGTCGAGAGGTGTTACCCGCATAATACATACAAACACATAGGAAATGTGGGTTGGATTTGGACCAATCCCATGTCACTGTAATAAATCTCTCCACTTTTCCACGACAACTAGCTTCAGGGTATCGATGATCCTATCGTTGATATGAGCATCAGAAAGCCAGCATTCGTGTGAGCCAGAGCCCGCAGCTGCCCAGTGAAGAGGCAGACGTCCATTACTGTCCCGGCTGGACAGCGACACGGTCATATCACGCCCCCAATGGTCAAGAAGCGTTTGAAGTGCCTCTGTATTCCAATACATGCTGCTGATATGAAGTGAAGTGACATTCCACTGAACACTCATATCAAAACAGAAGTGAGAGGAACTGTAGTAGTGGTACTGCTCCTTCATGTGTATATTCGCTCATAGGAAGGCAGGGGAAAAAGCGGTCAACAAGGGGGTCTCAGACTTTTGCGGCACCACAGTACAAGGTGTTACGACAGCCGTAATGCCTAGAATACCAAATTACTATACCAAACACATAGGAAAGTTGGTTACTCGGTATAACGTAATTCACGGGCGAGCGGTTAACCCCAAAACACCATACTAAATGCGATAAATTACAACTTCATATCTTAACAACAAGATGTATCTATATTTAGTTATTAAGGGACTATAGACATTATACTACCTCTAGGTCACTAGTATATTTCAGGACAATTAATCAAAGTACTGACGGAGATATATATAATCAAGCCTGAGATGGCAAAAAACAGCGTGTTTTATGGTATCGTGTTTATATAATCTCCACATATAGCTAAAAAAAATATATACATGCTTTTCCTGTATCATAGTAGACGTATATTCCAAATTTTCAATCGAATCAAATCTCTGGTGGTCGAATGTAGATGGATCAAAAGATAGCATTTAGTATGTTGTTTTGGGGTTAACCGCTCGCCCGTGAATTAATTACGTTAGCCCCTGTCTAGTGGTAAGTGAACACTCTATGTTCCGGATTTTCGGAGTTTCGGCCCTAGTAGGTCTCGTGTTAAATCAAGATGTAAGACACTTCGGAGCAGCTGGCCGACTTTGATCCTATCGGGTCTTCGGAGTTTCGCTAATTAGTCTAGTTATCATCATATCGCTAGTCCAATAATATTCCTTTATCGGTGCTGCACACGGCAGATGTTACAGTCCTCAACACCGATCCCAGCTACCCTTACGAAATGTCAAATTGCTACTGACGACACTTGCAAAAGATTTAAGCCGCTCCAATCCGCAAGGCCGGTTCTACAATCACTTCAGTCAAGTCTGCGACGTCCAACAACTTGGGAACGTGAATGCAACGATATGGATTACGGCGCAGGCAATGAAACCCGTCCCGATGTGGAAGAGCCTCAGGGGGAGGATCGGTATCAAGTGAGATGGGATAATGGAGATGAAGATCCTATGAATCCAAGGAGTATGACTTTACTGAGGAAGTGGGTAGTCGTGTCAACTGTCAGTGCCAGTTCGCTCTGCGTGTAAGTGCCTCTTCGATGTTCTCCGTGATATTGAAACCTCGGCCGAACAAATCTAGCTACTGCATGGGGAGGAGTGTTTGCCTATCGCAGGATGTCTCGACCTCCAATAAGGTGAGACCTTTTCGTCGAAAGCACTTCTTGACTGCAGTATGAAGCTACTCCTGCCTTAAAATCCTGACTGATAGTGGCTAGTACTTGCACGTCATCTATATACTCCTCGACGTACTCTCAGATCATGGTTGAGTATAATTGCTCCGAAACAGTTGCAACTCTGGGGCTCTCGTTCTTCGTTGTCGGTCTTGGAATTGGGCCAATGTTACTAGGGCCTCTATCGTATGTTCCGCCGTCAGCCGCCAACTCCCTATATCAACTAACTCAGTATTGATGTGGGCCTGGCAATTAGTGAATTCTACGGGCGTCGTCCAATCTATATCTTCTCGTTTGGTTTCTTCGTCACGTGCCTTATTCCTTCAGCGGTGGCTAGGAACGTACAAACCATACTGATATCGCGATTTTTTGATGGCCTTGCTGGAAGCGCATTTTTAGCCGTTGCTGGGGGCACGGTTGGAGATTTGTTTAATAGGGAACAACTTCAACTTCCCATGTCAGTCTATACGGCCGCTCCTTTTATCGGGCCATCTATTGGGCCATTTCTGGGTGGTTATATCAATCAGTACACTACCTGGCGATGGACATTCTATATGTTGCTCATCTGGTCGGGAGTTAACCTGGTTATGATACTCTTCCTGGTCCCTGAGACATACCATCCAGTTCTACTGCGACATAAAGCTCGGAAGCTCCGAGCTGAAACAGGAGACAAAAGATGGAAAGCACCAATAGAGAAGATTGATCAGTCAATTGCGGAGACAATCATGTACTCGCTTCTCCGGCCATTTCAACTCCTTTTTCTCGAGCCGATGTGTTTTCTTCTTTGCCTGTTCTCCGCTATCCTCCTCGGTATTCTATACTTATTTTTTAGCGCCTTTCCACTTGTTTTCGGCACCAATCACGGGTTTACCCTCTCTCAGACGGGGATGGCCTTCCTAGGAATCTTGGTTGGAATGTTGATGGGAATTTTGACAGATCCTCTGTGGCGTAAGAACCATGAAAAACTGGTCACTCGACGATGGTACGCTACAGGAGAAATTGGCGGGAGCGAGCCTGAGTATCGACTGCCACCCGCCATCGCTGGGGGAATTATAGTACCAGTGGGCTTGTTCTTATTTGGGTGGACTACATACACATCCATCCACTGGATTGTTCCTATTATTGGGGCAGCCGTTTTCGGTATGGGGTAAGCTGAACCCAACTCACTCTCTCCATTTGAACTCATGATTCCATTTCCAGCTTCAAAACACGCCACCCATTGATAAGCTCGCTGTTCAATTCAAAATGGACTTGGACTCGGGTTGCTAACTGTTCGATCCTGTAGAACGATCCTGGTCTTCAGCGGCATCTTTACCTTTCTAGTCGATGCGTACCCCCTTTACGCTGCCTCTGCACTTGCTGCAAATACCTTTGCACGAAATATTTTTGGTGGTGAGTGGACCCACATATGTTTTGAGAGACTTAAAATTAATGCATCTGGAAGCTGCTTTTCCGCTTTTCGGTACAAAGATGTACCATAAACTCGGCGATCAGTGGGCTACGACTTTTCTAGCATTCTTGACTGTTGCAATGGCACCATTCCCATATATATTCTTCATATACGGGAAGAAAATTAGAGTATACAGTAACTTTGCGGGAGTATAGAAGCCATCCAACTAGAAAACTCTCATAAGAAGCTCTTTTCTCTCTGGATAGCTTGTTCGTTTTTCATTCTTCAGCTTCTTAGGAAAAGAGCCATTATATAGAAACCGGCTAGGAGGGCTCCGCCTACCTACAGATGTGGCTAAATTGGCTATAGGATTACTTTATGCAAAAATCGTATTATCTAGTTGAATTAATGGGTGTTGGTTGATATAATCGAATTTAAAGTTTTGTAATGGGGGTAGGTGACCCGCTCGACCGTGTGACCCGCTCGGCCATGGATTACATTATTCTCCGTCCTCCGAAGTCCACTGCTGCTTCCGTTTCGACAACAGTGGGTGTCAGGTGACGGTCACCTGACAGCGGACCGGACACCTGGAGCGCCTCCAACTGACAACTTCATTCGTGGTGGTTTCCCCTCTATAAAAAACCGACTTACTCCTAAGCTCCGCAAGGTATCAGTTTGTACGAAAAGCCTTAGAAGTGTTGGATTATGTACTCGAGAATCTCTAAAACCTGCAATGAGTGCAAGTCTCGCAAGGTTCGGTGTGTGAGTACGTTGTTGTCCCCAGCTTTCTTTCCTTCAAAAGAGATTCTGAATTGACTATGTTCAGAAGTCCCAAATGCAGAGAGACCCCTCTGCCAGGGCTGCAAAGTAAGTTATCACAAAGCTCACGTACCACACGCAGGCCGTTTTTCTCCAATGAGACTAAGTTGCCATCCAGACTCGTGGGCTTGACTGCCACTTTGACATAAAAAAAAGACGAGTCAAGCGGGCGCAGCCTTGTTTGGCCGAAACCGTCCCTGCTGCAGTGTTCGAAACGCAGTCATCGATTTATGACGGTGTTGAACTAGCATCTCCAGGCGAGGATATGGTAGTGCGTGGAGACCGAGACCAACGGCAATCTGGGTCGTCCACGAGCACGTCGTCGGCGCACCTGTTCATAGACATTCTTTTGAACGGCACAAGTACTTTGGGGGATCAGAGGGGCAGCTCATCGGTCAAGGTTAGGAATATTCCACCGTCGGCTGTGAAACATTTTACTGATATTATAGTGTCATCTAGGTTCAAAATCACCACGGTAGGTCCTGCTTCGTCTTTCCTTTTCCGTCATAGTGACACCAGATAGTTGGGAGCTCTGGAATATCAATGTTCTCTGAGCAGAGATTGGCATCCATCTCCAATATATTAGGGCACAGGCAATTCTTCGATATCCTTGAAAAGTTTTCCAAGGCTATAAATACGAAAATGAACCGAAATGCGGGTCCTGGGTCAAGTCGGATAAGTTTCAAGCCTCCGGCGACTCCCGTGCTAGTTTCACACGACTCTGCGGGAAGGTATATCCACGGTAGGCAAGGTCGTTCCGCTTGCATTCGATTCTTGCTCACGCCTTTCCTAGCCTTCATGGATCATCTTCACTCGGTCTATCCATTTCTTGACCGCGTCGAATTCGAAGAAAAAGCATTACACGAAGATATATCACAAGTCCTTCTCGACAACCCCTCGTTTTCAGCCCTCTATCACGCTGTTCTCGCGCTTGGATGTCAGTATCATGGAGGTGGGTCTTTTGAACCCGGTGTCGGCACAGCATGGCAACTTTTTCAGGCCGCTTTGGGGTTGTTTCCAGATATCATCACCCCGAAAGAGACCTTACTCTCAGTACAGGTATGTTCTTCCACGTCGGGGTAATTTGTTTAGCCAACTGACCTCCTATATCATAGGCAGTAACTGCTATGGTAATCTACATTGTTTAAGCTGCTTGGATGTTAGCTAATGCTGGTAGGCCATATTTGCCCACAATTCCTCCTGCATACAGCTAGGCAATATGCTTACTGGTCAGGCTGGGAGAATGGCACAATCTATTGGCCTCAACAGGGGCGTTTGCGGCAATGAGAATAAGGAATTCTGCTACCGGACTTTTTGGACGATTTTCGTACTGGAAAAGACTCTTTCCTTTCGATGTGACAAAGATTCCGTAAGTTTTGTATTTCAGTTCAAATGCACAGATGTCTGACCGGGACTCTAGATTATAATGGATGCTGTCATAGCCACACCGGTTCCTCGACCCCCTGAGGCACAGATTGGGGACTTTAACTGGTTTTATACCATGTGTCGTTTTAGCCGGCTGATATCTCGGGTACATGTCACCCTTTTCTCCGTCAACGCGTCTTTGAAGTCCGTAAATTCAATGCAAGCAGAAATCGATATCTTCAGACGTGAATTGGAAGCATGGAAAGCATCTATACCGGAGGAAATCCGACCCGACAGTGAATTTTCGCCCTGGACTACGTTGAGTACGACTTCGGTTGTCAAATTACAAATTCACTATCACTATCACAGCATTGCTATTGCATTAGCTCGCGTGGAACTAAGCCTCAGCTGCAGTGGGCTTTCCTCTCGTCCAGCATTGGAAAGCGAGTTGACGCTGTTGAACTCTGCCTGTAAAATCATCGAACAGGCAAAATATATCGATGCCGATACGTACACGCCAATTTGGTGAGTTCAATGTCCCTGTTGAACTTGCTCCTTTCTAATTTTGAGATGGAGTAGGGTCCTACTCTCTGTTCCGATATCAGCTTTATTTCTAATTTTCGATTTTATCGTACATAACCCAACTCGTCCAGAAACCATGCACAGCCTCCCTCTTTTGGGGGTTGCTGTAGGATACTTCTGTCATTTGGATTACGCTTCCGGTGGAGCACTTAAACTCTCCTTCCTAGCCGATATCCTCCAGATGGCTCGGTCATACATTGAAGACGTAAGGTCTGGCCTTAGGGCAGAAGAAAATACTGCCAATAGCCCCGATCTGTCACAAGATCTACCCAATCAGCCAGAACATTTGCCAGACGCCCCTTCTGTGCCCTTTGTAAGAATGCGACGAAATATCCGTTGATCCCAAACACCATACTGATGCAAAAATTTTAGGAGAACATGACATCAATAAGCCAAATCCTGGGAGAAAATCAACTCTCAGAAACCTTCGACGAGACCTTTTTGTCATTGACTGATCCACATACCGGAGCGGTTGATTTGATGGACCCATTTGCGCCAATTTTACTAGAGAATTTCATTCAGTTGTGAATGTCAATTGTGATGAAACAAAAGGCCCAGTGCTCTTGATACAGAAAATATGATATAGGATGGTCTGCTCGCCAGTCACCCAAGATAGAGAAATCTCCTCCGTACGCAAGGCTGGCCCCCTTCCACATCCATTAAGGGGTGATATGCCGATGAAGTGGACAGCATAGTTTCTCAAACCCAGACACGGGGTTCTCGCCCACTCTAGCCAGTAACTGTTGTGATGTGTTGACTAATTTCGGTTCTTCCGCATCCTAGCTTCCGCCCGAGATGGACTGGACACGTCCAATCGAAATCAATCATTCCAACTTCGGCTGTGCAAACATCACCAGTTTCTACGATCCATTTCCCTGAATCACTTACTATCGCCAATTGCTCGAGCCCAGTGGTGCGGATGCCGAGAAGCTGTGTCACACGCTTGCTGACTCGGTTAGAGCTACCTCCGTTGACAGACGCCACGAAGTACTTGGACAGACTCAACCATGGCATTCATTCAATTCCCAAAATGTCCTCTCCGCGCCTCTTCTTCGCCGTTCTTTAGAATCGGAATTTGACCCCAAATGGCAGGCATGGATATCGGACGTCGCCCGTTGCCGATAGGCCCCGGAGAAGCTTCTCGAGATGGTACATATCCACTACTTACTGCATAGGGTATGCTCCGTAGTTTGATCCAGGAGAGTCTGTAGTATGTAGTGCATCATTATTAAACCTCCGAGGTTTCAAATCGCTGACAGCTCCACTTTCCTGCACACCCTATCCATCACTACGGCAGACACGGATCAAGTTGAGTACGATGAATCAGCAATGGCAAGTGCCTCATCAAGTCGCCTTTGTCAATATTTTCTTTTATATTAACTTTTACGCATTCCATACCGCGGCCTGACAGCACCAGTCATGGTCACGCTGCATAATCCCTGCAAGCCATCGCAGAGACTGTTTACAAAGCAAGCCTACCATCGAGGCGGTGGAGCTCGGAGGAACTTAAACGCCCCAGACCGACGGGAGACAACCATCTTGGGCAGGAAAGCCGCAAGGTTAAGAGGAGCCGTTCGCTGTGGTGGCACTGACTGCAACCCATCACACCGTGAATAATCCGCAATTCGAGTTCTCATCATGGAGGAGCGTTTCACCCGCCCGAAGATGGTCCGGCAGGAAAAGATTGCATTGTATGGACTGCTCGGGTCCAGCTATCTCGATAGCCTTGCGATTATTAGGGCAACTCAACTGCTGTTACTGGCTCTCTAGCCGCGATTCAAATAAGCTGTGGATTGATGGGGTGCATGACTCGATATTCCTTTGTGTTTCGCCTTATGCCTCGAGCAGTAATGCACCGCACTGCACTAGGTAGGTACCCTTGAGGTTTACACACCCAACCTACGCTCGGCTCGCCTGAAATTAACCACTTTTATGATGACTTGCTTCATCACGGGCGGAACAGATCATAGGCTGACAGGAGTTGGAACTTGTTACCGGATCATAACAACGGATAGTAATAGGTATTAAGTAGGTACGAACACGCATAGATTGGTGAGGTCTTACTTTCCAAGTCGATCTTAATATGTACTCCCAATTCACGATCTCAGAATCATTAAATCCATCATTTTTTCCAACCACAAGTCACGGGCTCCAAGCCTGGGTCGATATACTCTTCTTCCACTTGCAATACTACTCAGGCCTTACCGAGGAGGTACTGCGGTGCCTTGGACACAAAGTAATCCTTGCCCTTGACGAGCTTTACCATGAAGCTGAACGGGGTCATTCCAAACAATTGGCCGGTGCCGCCAGTCTCGCCAACAGGCACCAACATCATGATGCTTTCACCCTGATCATATGACTTGCGCTCTCCCTTGCCCATGATATCTGCCTTGATGTTAGTGACGGCAACCTTGGCCTGCTCACTGGCCTTGAAGCTAAGCCGCATGTCGTTGGTGTTGATGTCGCCAACGGCATAGAGAGGCAGAGCCGAGCCGCTGGAGGGCTGCACTCGAAGCTCCTTGTCAACCTTGACCCAGCCATTGCTGTCCAGGAACTCGGCGGGAATGAAGCTGTTGTTGGGAATGGCGCCCGTCGTGGGGATGTATAGGTCGGCGGACAGCTTCTTCCCGTTGTCCAGAGAGACTGTCCAGGTCTTGGTTCTATCCGTCGACTTCTGGGCACCGGTCACCTTGGCGGAGGTAATGATCTTGACTCCCTTCTCCTTGAGCTTCTTCTCGCCCGCAGAGCTACCAGAGGCCTTAATCATAGGGAGCACACGGTCTGCTGAGGAAATTAAGGTGATTGCAGCCTTGTTTCCCAGACTTTCAGCAAGCTCACCCGCCAGTTCCACACCAACTGGTCCAGCACCGCCGATCACGATCTCCCTTGCACGGCCGATCTGCTCTTGGGCAGCTGCGACAATTTGTTTCATATCATCCCGGTTCGACGGCTTGAAGGGGATCGAGATTCCGGTGACGGCGCCGGTGGTGGACGGGTTGGTGCTTCCCGTCGCGATCACAAGATGATCGTACGGCAGTTCTTTTGAGTCACCACTGCCATTGAGAGTGACGGTGATGGTCTTTGCACCAACATTAATTGCAGTTGCAGTTCCGGCAACGAACTCGAAGGCATTGGTCGGGTATTGAGCAAAAGCGTCTTTGATCGGAAGTAGGTATTGCTTCAGTTTGAAGGCTCTTGGCTTGGCGACGATACGTGGGGAGGCGATATTCCAGTAGAACGTTTGGGAAGGGTTGATGAGAGTGATTTTGGTATCGGGAACCCCTTGAAGCAAAGAGTGGGCAACGACAAGACCAGCAATGCCGGCCCCCACTATCACAACGTTGACAGGTGCCATGATCTTCGAACTCGTGGACGCTCTGAGAAGCAAGGAATGATTGACTTGAACAGCATGCAATCCCGACGGGGGATCTCTGCCGATCTTATAGGGTCAGGGTTTCAAGGTTGGACTATGCCCATGTGCATTCCCCTCTCTCTTCTTCTGGGTTTACATGGCCCTTCAGTACCTAATACTAAAGCTTGGTCTGTTTGCAGACTAATCATAAACTGCCCTGCGCGGGCATGTAGGAACCAGTTTGTCAGCGCGACAGCTTAATTTTGCAGTACTTAGCAATCTCTAATCCATGCAACCTTAAAATCGCAATGGCCTTCTTCAACTTGCTTGGTGATGATTCGCGCGATTTCATGCCGGTACAAGCACATACTGTTTCAGCCAATTGAAACCATTGTGACATTTCCGGTTTCGGAGATTCGGAAAGTATACTGCGGTAATTTAACAAGCTGTCATCACATTTCAAAACCGTGTTTATTACCGCAAACCTATTTGAAATTGATCGATGTTAAAGGTTTCCGAGCGGTGCCGCTCGGAGTTTGCTAGAAACAGCGAAGTCTAAGATTCTTACAAGGTCAGTTTGTGGGGACCTTGCTTTATATCTGGCCATTTCCGAATCTTCATGGTGTTTTCTTATCGTGGCGTAAATAGGTACAGGCCCTGGTCTCTCGAGTTCTGACTAGAAACACATCGACTAGTATGAGCGCCGTACAGCAGATACGTCTCGTTGTGAGCGTATGTAAGTTTTACTATCCGGATCGAATGTTACACTAGCTTTACTTACACTTACACTGCGGTCTCAAAGTATTTGACATTATTCTGGCTTGTTTGAAGGGAGTCTTTGCCCGCCCCGATGGATTAACTTGTAAAAGATTCATCATCCATGCCGCGGTGAGATCTCTCTTTCGTCATGATCGAGCCCGAACTTTACAGTAGGTTGCCACACCAATATTCAGGGGCTATTGCTCATCTAAGAAAAGATAAGCAAAATTCACTGATCTTTTATCTATTGACAGGTCCAATGCGCCTTCTACAGTTCAAGTCTACCAGGCATGTGCGAATAAAAACGGCTTTTCAGAAGAAACCGTCGCTTTAGAGAGTGGCGCGACTGGCTTATGGCTTTCGACGCCCTGGAGGTTGCCGGATAAGGGAAAAATTTTGATCTACTTCCATGGTTTGTGATATACATGCAATCAGTCCATCGATAAGTCTGGACTTTGCCAATCGTCCTTCTCTCCTCTACCACCGACTAACACATGATTGTATAGGAGGAGCCTACGTTGGCCCAGCCCGAATGGCCCACTTCGAAATACTATTGGATCGAATCGAAGAGCATCAACTTTCATCAAAGCAATTTGATTCGAAGCTTGCTGTGTTTGTGGTAGCGTACACACTTGCACCGAAAGGCACATACCCCCTGCACCTTCGACAAGCCGCGAGCGCATTGAACTATGTGCTCCAGATCAAAGAAGCGTCTCCGTCCCAAGTAAGTTCCCAACTTTGGCTTCAAACGAAGCGCACCTAGGTGATTTCATGTGCAATCCACCTCTATGAACGAACGGGACTTATTGATTTTCACATATTCTTATCGCTGGTGACTCTGCCGGTGGTAATCTAGCCCTAAGTCTCATTTCGCATTTATCCCATCCACATCCGGATCCTACCGTCCCGCGGATCAAAGCCAGACACGAAGGCCAAGTGGTACTAGGCGGTGCATTCCTCATATCACCTTGGGTGACTTTCAGGAGTAAATCTAGCTCCATGGCGGCAAATTCGGAAAAAGACTTGGTGGTCCAGGAATTTCTACTCTCGTGTGCCGAGTCGTTCTTGGGAAATGATAACCGAGGCAAGGACGATTTCTATACCGTCCCCTTGAACGCACCACCAGAATGGTGGAAGGAGGCCAAAGTACAAAATCTTGGAATTGTGGCTGGGGAGTTTGAAATTTTCCGCGATGACATTCTTGCGTTAGCCGAAAAAATTAAGGTAGATGATCTTCTCAACTCCTTTGGCCATGAACGTACTGAATTATTTCTCTATAGGTTCACAACCCGATGACGCAAGTTCTCCTCGCTCCAAAAGAGGTCCACGCTGAAATGGTGCTCGCCCGGATCCTAAAATCGCCACCAACAGAAGCCGAGAAATTTTTCAAAAGATGGTTGAAGGAACGTGTGCATTGAGCCTGTGAGTATGATGATGTGATAGACATCTCAAGACAGTAAAATGAGCCTGTAGGATGTACACAAAACTGGGAGTTACTGTACATACATCTACTCTGAAGCCTTGCATCTGAAAATTGATTATCAAAATAACCAACCACTTTGTCTGTTTAGTCGATTCTGACTATCTTGGTTGTGGCATAGGTAGCCGATTGGTTAAAATTATGATGTTTTGAGAGCGTCTCATAGCCTGAGAGGCTAGGATTGAGTATTAGAACGCAAGTATTCCGGGTTGACTTAGTTCACCATTCGAAAACATATGGAGGAGTGGGGAGTCTCTCAATCAGCCAGTCCTCGGAGATAAAATACCACCCTTCAGTTTGAATACGCTGTATGAATCCCATTCAACCACACTACAGGCAAAACCTGGAACCTTCATTCATTTCTGACTGTCGCAGCAGACGTTGAGCTGATTCAGTGATACTGGCAGATACGCATACGGCGCACTATAATGTTGGTACTGCTATAATCTAGTGGAATTAGTTGCACTCTTCTAAGCCTTGGAAACCCATTTGCCACTTCCAGTATCCTGATTTCTAGGAGATTACCTTGACGGTACCGCAGATAGGTACAGTTTCCGAGCCAGGGATTATGATATCACAACAATTGAAATAAAGAGTGCCAGGCATATCTATGCATCAACCTCGCAAGATTGTGGTTTAATGCCATTCACCTACTCCAGGATAACTCATGTCCAGTCAAACGGATCACTGTTTCCATAAACTATATCGGAAATCCAGTTCCGGAAAAGCAATGCATACGATCCTGATTCAGCCGTCGGCGTTGGGACAAGAATGTGTTGACTTCGATGGCTGATTAAGCATCCTGGTGTTATGAAATACTGTTATGGCGTTATTTACTATGATAAGACCTGGCGGAACATTCCATATTTAAATGATTTCAGAAACTGTACTTAACGTAATTCACAGGCGAACCGGCCACACAAGCGAGCCGGTCACCCCAAAACACCATACTAAAGGCGATAAATTACAACTTCGCATGTAAACAACCATATTTATTAAGGTTATAGAAATAGGCAAATATAATCTATATAGTATTTTCAATCTTCCATCGAAGTATGAGAGGAAATTTTTAAGTATGGATAGAGATATGTATCTTCATGTCATAAAAGTGAAAATTACGCGGTATTTTATGGCAAAGTGTTGAATCAATACTCCGAAAGGCTTAATCTGTAGATATTCTAATGCTTTGCCTTCAAATATGTAAGACCTACAATTTTAACTGAAGAAAAGACGTGGTGGTTGAAATATCGCGGAATCAAAATATGGCATTGAGTATGGTGTCAGGTCTTAGCAGCCTGCTCGTCGATCAGCGGGCTGGACAGATACGGATCAGAATAATTAGCCTCACCAAATGCACTCAGTCAACTTGAACAAGCAATAGGCTTACTAGTGGGGCGGAATCGGTGTCAGACCACCCTGTATTATTAGTTCGAGCATTCCAGATTACTAGTATAAACAGAGAGTTTCAATTGATATTATTTACTGATACAGTTAGGACGGCACGGGGAAATGCCATCCATCCACCAACATTGAAAATCCAGATACGGGAGATAGAGGTTCAGACGGGAGAAATAAAACAGCCCAATTATGGAACTAGACTGGTTGAAGAAACAATGACCTCTCCAAGTAGGATGAAAATCTAAGACAGATAGTGTCGATAGAGTTTACAACACTCCAGGTGACTAGAGTGACAATTTACTGTAAAGAAAATAAATGAATTTACGTTCACCTGGGTTTCTCTTCTTTGTTAGTGTGAATCTATCTTGACATGGTACCAGTCTCACACATAGTCAACAAGTAACTCAAGGGTCAGATATCTAGGGCGAGTTCACATAAGGATCGTGACTTCAGCATTGCTGTGGCCAGTATGAAAGGATGTAGCTACTGTTGTAGGCCCAAGCTTCACCGTTGTTGGTGTTTATAGCCTCCATCAAACGCCTAGGTAATCGATTCACCATAAAGCTTACTATAGAAATCCTGTTAGATACTACTAATACTGTCGTTCCGCTCGTCTTGTGTACAATGAGTCCTGTAAGATAATTGCCGTTGTATTAGGTGTTGTAGGCGAACACGACGTTGGCAGACGCCGTAGAGACAGAGTCTTCGAGGGCGGGAATGGAACCACTACAACCAATCCGAGGCACCTGCATTCCAGTCAACCAGGGGTTCCACGCATCTTCTACCCGCAAGAGACCAGGCTGCCATATAATTGCAACTCAGGTCGTCTTGAGATTGCTATGAATTGATACTCTTCCATCCGTCCTAAGTGAAATGGGACGGGAAGCTCACCGTCGCGCGTTGTCGGCGTTCTAGGGGGAACGGAACGGCATTTTGGCTACGGCTCCCTGTCTTTCAGAACTCCGAAACGCCGAAAAGCCGAAACAATCGTAAGCAAGCTAAATTCAAAGGGGGAAAAGGCAAGTAGTCTTCCGTGTGGGTCAGGCGTAAACTTCTGTGAGCGGGGAAGCGAAGTGGAGTAGGAGGACTAGCTAATTCATCGCCACCTCACATGACCCAAAATACCATACTAAATACGATAAATTATAACATCAACCATATCTATTAACTCTATTGGATAATATATTATGAATAAACGAGATATATTCTCAACCTACGAGCACAAATTAGGAAGATTGCTTGGAATATTAGCAGAGATATAGATATTATAAATCTGAATTGTCAAAATTACGCTTTGTTTATGGCAAAGCGTTATAACAACCCTCTCAAAGGCGCAAATCTGTCTTAGGTCTTCCTATGAATAGAAAAATGCATATTCTAAAATTTCGACAGAAGCAAATCCCTGATGATTGGGTGTCCGACACAGCCGGGAATTATGTTGCCAAGTTCGAGGAAGTAAGCGCCGGACTTCCCACTTGTTTTTGCCCCCTCCCGGACTCTGCCGAAACTAGTGACATGCCGCTTGCTTGAAGTTCTGGAGGAAATAAAGTTTAGTTGTCCGGTAGACTGGCGTAGTTTACTCCAATTCGGAGCTATTGGCGGCGGTTCTTCTCGAGTGAGCCTGGAGAATTATCATTTGAGGTTTATCGAAGCCTTCTGATTCCAAATTATAAATACCCGCTTCTTTATCAAATCAACTATCTGTTTTGCTCGGCACTACACTACACCCGTCGAAGGAATCTACATTTGCGTTGCACTTGCGGGAAGGATCCAACGCTTCAAGGGTGTTGAAATCCATTTGTCCAATTCTCTGAGCGACTTCTTGCCTAGTAGGCGTCAAGGAAGGAAATGAGCGAAGCAAATAAGGTCCAATTTCTTGAAATCAGGTCTTATATTGCAGCAAGGCTAACAATATCCTCAAGGTTATCATTATTGGTGGTGGTCCTGTTGGGATCGCGGCTGCCTTGATTTTGAAGCAGAGAACCCATATTGCGCCGGTCGTCTATGAAGCACAGCTTGAGCCGACCACCATTGGAGGCGCGATTGGGATTCCATCGAATGGTCTACGTCTATTGAGACGTCTGGGGCTGTATGAAGAGCTCGCATTACGAGGTTCAAGGCAGACAAATGTTGTTTTACATTCAGTTCAAGGCTCTGTCATTGGCCAGCTGGATATGATATCCTGGAGTGAAAAGAAAACCGGATTTGGAATGCTGAAGATGAGGCGATCCGATCTTATCGATGTCCTCTATGGAGCAGCCAGAAAAGCTGGCATTCAAATTCACTTTGGCAGAAAGCTGGTGGAGATAGAGGAGGGCGATCGACAAGTAACGGCGATCTTCTCCGACGGAACACGCGGAACAGCTGACTTTCTCCTCGGCTGTGATGGCGTTTCCTCAAATGTCCGCAAACTATATGTGGACCCCGACATTCAACCCGAATATTCTGGAGTAACAGACATCTACTCACTTATTCCAACATCCGATCGACCAACACCCGCGGGCATGCTTAGTGGCCTTCACGTCACCTTCACGGGTGCAGGAATGTTTGCAATCACGAGCGCTACCAGGTCAAGTGATGAAAATTACTGGTTTTTTTCTACGGCTTCCCCTTCTCCGGTGCTGAGAGGTACTTCAGAGGGGAGGGAAAAGCAGAAGCAGAGGCATGCCGACCACGCTCAAAAAATATTGCGTGATGCGTTGAAGGGCATACAGGGAGAATGGGGAGATCTGCTCCGGGACTTTGCCGAGAAGAGCAAGACTGTCAGATTCCACCCTATATTCACTCTTCCACTCGGAGGAGTATGGCATAGAGGGCGGTGCCTCCTCCTAGGTGATGCAGCGCATGCGATGTCACCACATGCCAGTCAAGGCGTGTCTATGGCACTCGAGGATGTGTTTCTCCTCTCTCGTCTACTGAACCGATCCTCTCTTCCGCTAAAAGACGTCTTTAAGACGTACGATCAGAAGAGAAGACCAAGAATTGAAGAAATCTACAGGACAGCAAAAGATAATGGCAAAATGCGCAAGAAGACAGGTCCTTGGCGACTTTGGTTGAATGAACTGATCTTGACTGTGGTATTGTACTGTTATGGTGCCTTGAACCTGCAGAAACTCGGCATCGGGCAAAAAGCAATGGTCTACGATATCGAAAAGGAAGAGCTCTAAACATACATTGTACATGTACTGTAACTTTACATACTGTTCAAGCAGAATTAATAATCATGTCTCAGGTGGGAATTTCCTACTGCGACGCAAATAAAACGAACGTACTTGTTCTGAAATCCAGGAGTTGAACCAGCAAACGAAGTGAGGGCTTGTGCAATCAATCGGTCCTCACTTTTGGTCGGAAACATGTTCCACGGCAAGTAGCTATCTTAGTACATTTTTATCACAAAAGCGTGTTGTATAAATATTGTGGATAGCTCATATTAATAGGTCCCCTCTGAATTTCTGGTGTCACTATTAGTCAACTTGGACGCTACTTCCCATCATCTCCGACAAACACCTTCAAGACCGACATGGGCATATAATCTCAATGATGGGAGAGGGTACGAGTATATATGAGAAGAGATCTGTTCAGGGCGATTGCTACGATCTGGTAGCCTAGAGCTGGGTTTTCGAAGGGAAGCGGTTAATCGGGATTTGGATAAAAATCCCCGAATCCTGGGAATCTTTCGGTGAGATCAAAATTACTAATCACGAAAGACCGAACACCGAATCCTTGCGGCAAAGTCGTCGCGAACAAATCCATCAGATTGACTGGTTCTGGGAAATCCTTGCTCCCAGATAACAACGGTCTTCAAATAGGTCGTGGTTTTCGAGAGACTGATGTTTTCCGAAGACCTGGCTTATCAAGCGGGATTTTCTAGGATATTTATGTCAGTACGGGATGTATGAGATCACAGGAGATTGTAACAAGTCTCTCAGATGGTGTGAAAACGGCCTCAGGCGTATGTACTCGCCGATTATGACATTCGTTGATTTTTCAATGTTATAGCCATAGTCTCTTCGGAAGTGTCACCATTTCAGACTTTTTTTCCGTGCACCCATAGTAAAGACTTCAGTGGGCTGTAGCGACCTGTCCCGCCATTACACGCCATATCTACTCTACCGTGCTTTCCGCTAAATGTACTCTGGTTGTCTCATGTGGATTTTCATCATCATTAAGTAAACATGTTTCCCGTATACCAGGGCATCGAAGAGAATATCCCCGGGCCACCTGCAATTGTCTGGATATATATTATCAGCACTGGCAGCAATTCCCAAGCATCCATGGCTATTATGATCAGAAGTACCAGAGAAAGCAATATGTCTTCCGTCGCCTGGCACACGCGACACTCAAGCGCAACCAATAGTTACGTAAGAAATAGAGTAGTAAGAGGATGTCTTGCCTTCACCTAATATCCGTGATTATTTGCGCTCCATTAATTTATCTCCAAGATGATTTTGAACCCGTCACTTCTCAATGACACCCAACGACCCTTGCCTATTCAGTCCCCATGCGGGAATGGCCTTCGCTCCCCTTATACCTGGACGGGGGGGGGGGGGGGGGGGGGGGGCGGGTTACGAAATGCACCTTTTTTTGGTACAC
>JAAVMA010000013.1:849875-906677 GCA_022985105.1 Penicillium ochrochloron
CCCCCCCCCCCCCCCCCCCCCCCCCCCCCCCCCCCCCCCCCCCCCCCCCCCCCCCCCCCCCCCCCCCCCCCCCCCCCCCCCCCCCCCCCCCCCCCCCCCCCGCGTGTTACGATATGCACCTTGTGTTGGTACACGAGTTCGATTGAGGGTGTGCAGGCAAGCGAACATTCTCAAAAGAAATATCACATTCCGAAAGGCTAACGGGTTTGTCTGGACCAATACCTTCGCAGGCACCAATTCCGAAACGGAAGTTCAGCCGAACCACGCTCAATCGAGTCCCCTTCTCATCCTGCTCTTCAATTCCCTGCCGGGCTTCAGTGTTTACAATGTTCCTATATCAGCACCAGCATACATCTTGTGTGCCAGCACCTAAGGGGATTCATTTCGGGAATGATCCCTCGCCCCATTCAGACTTCGATACGCTCTATAAGCGAGACTTTGTGCAGTCCTGGGCCCAGTCAACTGCGGCCCAATAATACTGAGCCATTGCGAGCGACTCAAGGTCGTGGTTGGAGGTATAGAAAGAGCCTCTGGAATGATCCGAAAACTGATGCCAACGTTGCAATATTGCACAGTCTACGCCAACGAGAGGCGCACTTCCGCACAGTCGAGCAAGCGCAGAACAGCTCTCAGTACAGTGGGCTGGATACTGATGAAGGAGCTTGCCCTTGGCTTGAGTGGACACCATTGAATGTAAACTGTCAGGGTATTCCAAGTGATGCTCTAAAGAGCCTTTACACTTTTCCCCGACGTTTCCACCGCTAGTTATGGCCTACGGCTAGACTTGTCCTGGACGGAGCTATGTCAGGCCCATCTGCAGACGAAGAGCGAATTTATCCTCTGGTTTCCAGACTTGATGGTGTGCTTGACCGCTGCGAGGCCACCATGCGGCGTACTGGACAATCCATTCTTGCCTGGCTCAAAAGTCATGCGGTCGCCGAGCCCCCATCCCGACCTTTCTCCTTTCTAGAGACTTTACAGAGCCAACATCGACACTGACGTACATGAAAATAATCTGTAGCATTTGTTCTCCGAGTGTTCCCGTCTCAGGCTAGCTTTCTCTCACAGAGGGTCCTGCATGTAGCGTTCCAACCTGAACACTACCAGCAACTAGAAGCAAAATAGACGTATCCAAAGCAGAGCTCTCCTTCAAGAAAGTGTCCCGTTCGGATAAGCATTGCGGCAGATATAAGACTTTTGGCGGGGACTACCCTAATTCGAATGAGCACTACGAGCCAGAAGATGTCAGTTCAAGTTAATCACAATCTACTCTGATCCGAGAGTCTTAATTTCCGCCAGGTCTCGACTCCACCACACTGCTTTGTTATGACGTGAAGAAGAATGCATGTGATAAATATGAGCTATACATGGTGTGGAGAATCATTGTGCGGATCTGAAACAGAATTTTTTGCCCCGTGATTTCCCTTGGTCAGAGGCTACTCTTGTCATCGCATACCTGCCCGACTCGCCACCTTGCAACAATCCAAATACAAAGACACAAATAACCATCCTTAAACTCATATCAAAATTATTAGACTTGGTTGTGAAGACAGTATTACCATAACCGAGCAGAGGTATTGGGCTCAAACCCGGGAATCTTTCAGGTAGAAAAAACCAGATAAATCACTCCACGAAATCCCCTATCCTGGAAGTAGTGCCAAAAGTCATACCGATGGGAATGCAGAGAACATGTTCAATACCGCCATGATTGTTGCGGGACTTCCATGTCAATGCTAATCAGAGCATCACGTTCGGGTAACCCTGCCTCAATGGCACGACTGGGCAAGTTATGTAACCAAGTCTATCAGGCCCCACGTGAACTGTATTGGTCCCTGCCTCGTGCTCCTCCCCGTAAAAGCGTCTCATCGCCAATGGGTTGTACCCGAGAACATCTGGTTGCACTTCTGCGGGTGCGATATCCAATCGAAGCCTCCAACCTTGGTTAACCCTTGCAGCGGCTGGAAAGATTTCCACTTCAACGGTGACAACATCATCCTGCCCAAGCGGTGCATAGTCTTCCTGTTTATGTGTATGCCACGGCCGCTCCGGACGCGACTTGACAGAGTCAAGTTTTCGATGACTCGCCCGCAGAAAGCCCTTTGCTATGGGCTCAGGTTCACCTTTTGAACCATATGGGATTATTTGGTCTTGCTCATCAATAGCCCATAGAGTGACTACCACATCTGCGTCTGGCATTGATGATGAGATAGTCAGAGTTGCGGAAAAATGGCCAGCAAATTCAACATTCTCTTCAAAAGGCGATGAGTGAAAACTGACGCCGCATTTTTGACCGATCGGCCCAGCTTTAGTAGTATACTTGAACTCCTCTGTGAGCTCAATTTCCCGGTCCCGTGACAGAGAATTGTCGGCTCGAAGATACCACTTTAGGTATTGAGTGCCAGGCAGAGGAAAGTCCTTTTCCTTGCGCCAATACCATTCACGGTTACCAAGCCGCATTTGAATGCCAACTCTTTCCAGGTTGACATAGTCGATTCCCCTCAAATAGCGGTCAAGGAATTGAATAATCTTACCCGTGGCTTCGTTGCTCGGCCATGGATAGTAATCACGATCGACGAGCTGGAGATATTTATGCTCAGTAGGCATTTTTCTGAAAGCCTCATAAGCTCCACGTCCATGGATGATGAAAATCTGAGTTGCGGCCATAAAACATGGAAGATCAATCTCTTCTGGTCTCATTGACAGACTTCGGAACAAGTCATTGTCGAATGGTTGTTGGGTCACGAGACCCAGCAAGTCAAAATGCTCGCTCCATTTCGGCGAGGCTCTCCTCACTCGGTCGAACCAGTCAGCTAGATACACCGTGTTTGGAATACCACCTGGATAAGTCGCCTCTCGATAGATGTCGGTATCACCTAGAGTGATAGGTCATTAGATTATACCTTGTCGATGTTATGCGCGGGTTATTCATACTTGCATATGGCACGAAGCATTTAAGACCCTTTGGCTTCATGTTTGCCACAGGCCATTGGAGATTAGCCCCGTAAGAGCTACCGACCAAGGCAGAGCTTCCATTACTCCAATTCTGCTCTGCTGCCCATTCCACAGCGTCAAAAAAGTCGCTCTCGACCTGGCCTGGGACACCTCTAACACCAGGCGTCTGCGATACACCCCTCGGATCAATCTTAACCATGGCATACCCATGGGGCACGTAAGAGTAGGTGTTAAACGTTGCAATATTCTCAAACCCCCTTTGGCGTATCCAGCCAGCATTCCAGATACGGTTATCCGGAAGCTCAATGTCAACACCTGCCGTAGTCGAGTGCCATTCGTCCTCCACGCGCTCAAATGCCGCAATATCACTCTCATCCTCGATATTAGGACCTGAGCATATGATTCTTCTTCCGTAGATTGTGCAACTCAGCAAAACAGGATACCTTTTCCCATGTCCAAGGGGCAGATAAACATCGGCGAAAATGAAGCTTCCATCCCGCACAGGAATCTGGATGTCCCGCATTACTTTGAAACCAGCTGCCTCACGACGCAGATGATTGCGAGTGTGTGACACAGTCTTTGGAGAAAGTTTCAATTCACTGCAAATTTTCAAAAGAACGCCGTCCAGACCGGACACGTCAGGAGCATCTAGATTGATTTCCGAAACATGATTCTTAATAACATTGGATACCTATGGAATCATTAGATTCGTTGCTCCACACCACCACTTTGCCACATAATACTTACTCTCTCATCAATAACGATCGGTTGCTCGAAGCCTTGAGCGGGAGTCAGACTGTAAAGCAACCTTGCTCGGTTGATCAACCTGGGGTCCGAGATTGATGTGCTTCCAGGTAAGAGATCAGACACAGTTATCAGTGGTTTGCCAATAGACTGCCCAAGCACAAGGCCTCCAATGGAAAAAGTGACGGTATAGCCTGGCTCATAGGAAAATTGGTAATCAGAAGAGATAGTACCGCTAAGAGCACCGGACCGATAAGACAGCCCAAAAACGTCAAGAAATATTCCCTGTGCGCTCATTTTTAAAGGCATCAGCTTCAAAACAGAAGTAGCGTTGCAATCCGTTGTGGTGTCGGATTTGTTTTTCAAGAGAAATTGCTGAAGGCGAGTCAATTTATGGCAAAGAGAAATGAGACACGAGCCCCTGCTGGGGTTCACATGTGCGGTCCTTCGGGTTCGAAAATCACGGTGAAACCTCACAGGTACAGCCGTAGCCTATTTCACCCGTGCGGAGTCTCGGACTTTCGGCAATCATGAGTCCGGAACTTAACGGAAAAACTCAATATCATCGTTGCCGTTGCCAGCTTCTTCCTTACACGGAATTTCGGATTTTGAGGTTTTATCGGTTTTTCTCGTCTTCGCAGCTTGATTGTATTCCTTTTACGGTACAAGATGTAGGCCGCAGGCAGGAGAGTATTGGAAACTCGACCCAGCAATATCTACCAAATAGCAGATCTCAACCATCAACACCGACAGAGGATTCGCCATCTGCACCCGTTTTCCTACATTCGAGTCACTCAAGTTCGCGGAGCCGATTGCGAATCCAATAAAAATCGACTTCAGGACGCTGAAACCACTGTTGCAACGTTATGGATTACATGGCGGATATAGAAACCGGTCTCAGGGCGACGGACCAACAAGCGAAAAGTCTTATCTAGTAGGATGGGATGGACACGATGATGCAATGAACGTACGTTGCTCCTTCTAGACAGTTTTTCATCCTTCTAGATGAAATGGGCCGGACAACGCAAATCCATCATTAGCTTGCGTCTATTTCATAGGTAGCTTACATTTTAACCCAGCTTGAATCCCTTGAAAGATAGACACTGCTCTCAAAATTATATCAACTGTGTCCTTCCCGCCTCTACAGAGCGACGACAAAAGCCATCGCGCTTAGCATGAAGCTCTGTTAGCGAGGTAATAAGTTGTACTCAAAATGACCAGAACAAGAACTTTCTATATGCTTGGAGGGAAATTTTCCTCCACTTCTTCGCCCTTTGCTCGTCATTTCTACAACTGTGGACCCAGAAACCATCTAGTGCAATTACAGAACAATACGCTTACTGCTAGGATTGCACGGAGTATACATTAAAATTGCAAAAACTGCCCAGAATTCTCTGCAAGCCTAGCTAAATCAGACTTGTCAACCCGTCCCTTCCAATGCAGGCGGGCATGGGCATGCCCATTTTGAAGTCAAACAAACCACGTGTGCAGCCGTCAAAATTGCTCCTCTTCAATGTCATAGGCGAGGGCTTTCTGTCCTATTCCCATCTTCTCTAAACCAATCGCTCCATAGGCCCACAGTCCCCATGAAAGTGCAAGTTCATTAACCCGCAGACGCAGCGGTGTCTTCTTTTTGCGAATATCACCATTCCGTTCCGCAGTCTTCAGCATCTGCTCCGTCCTGGCCTTACGTTTACTCTCATATGATTGTAAAAGATCGTCCAGGCGTTGATGATCTGGGGCGTCCAGGTGTTGCGAATGGTGGCACAGCAGTTTCGAAAATAAAAACACATCTTCCAGTGCCATGGATACGCCTTGGCTGGCGTGAGGAGGCATAGCATGGGCAGCGTCGCCAATAATCAGGCATCGTCCCTTATGCCAAGGCCTACCCGGGGGGACCTTGAAAATGGGGTAGAATTTCACCACGTTTGTCTTGTGCACAACATCTCTCAGCATGTTCACCCATAGGGAATCGTACTCCCCCAAGAGGTCAATGAAGGTTGTCTTCAACCTATCTACCTCCTCCTTCCCGCGCTCTTCCCATCCGTCGCGAGAGTCCCCGGTATTAGGCATAGCAATCTCACGCGAGAAGAACCAGTAAATCACATCGCGAGCAGTGGTGGCAGGGCTTATCCCAAACATCCCATCCGAGGTCAATGTCGCGTTGAGGGCGTCCAATGACGAGGCGACTGGTGAGAGCTCAGAGGTGGGTACCAAGGAGAAGACATTTGAAATGCCTGAGTACTGCGGTGTGCAGTCAGGGTCCACATATAGCTTGCGTACGGAAGAGTGAATACCGTCGCAGCCGAGGACAAAGTCACCGGTGTCGCTAGTGCCATCTGAGAAAAAAACGGTGACTTGGTCGTTCTTTTCTTCAACTCTGGTGAGGCGCTTGTTGAAATGGATAGGAACACCTGCTTTCCCAGCGGCATTTAGGAACACGTCCATCAAGTCTGTTCTTCGAATCCGTAGGTAGCCGAACCCCGTTTGCTGCCTGCTCCAGGAGGCCATGTCCATCCGGCCCATTTCGTTGCCTTTGAGAGAGTGCAGGTTGAGTATCGACGTCTCCGTTCCCTTCTTCATCATCGCATCGCTGAGTCCCATGCGATCAAGGAGCCGCAGCCCGTTGGAGGGGATGCCTATGGCTCCCCCAAGCGTTGTTGGCTCGCTGCGAATCTCGTAGACTGTGCATGAGATTTGATTCCTCTCTTGCAGATGCAACGCTGCCGCCACACCAGCGGGACCACCGCCGATAATAATGACCTAGAGAACACAGAAAATATCAGTCAGCTTCCCCTAAATGATCGTCGTCAAATACGGCCACTTACTTTTTCGATGCCCATCACTCCTGTGGCAATTACTACTGCCTTGGTTTGCTGATATACGGGGGATGCGGAAAGGATACCCTGTTGTATCTCAAAGCTTTGGTAGAAGCCCCCAACATTAAAAAAGAAATCCCAAGCCTAACGGTGTTTTCAGTACAACGTATTGGTGGATTCCTTGGGTTGGTTGTGTGCTCAGGTGCGGAGTTTCGGAGTTTCGGGTCTTGGCTCTCCTTCCGCAAGCGGGCTTCCCGCGGCCGTTTCCAAGGATGCGCGAGAGATGATAGGCTGCCTCCAGGAGTAGCTCCCATCAGGCAATGGCGCTCGTAATTACCAGGAGGTCCTCGCTGCTCAGTATTGCTGGTATAGATATCAATTAGGCAACGGAAAACAATATCAAGCTACACAGTCAAGATACCATGTTCGGACAATTGACCAAAAAAAGACGGCATTTAGTCTGTTTCAGGGTAGTCGAATGTATGGACGAATGGTATGATTGTCTCCACAACCCAGCAGGGGACTGAAAGGATCAGTGTCCTTGAGACCTCTTTCCAGCAGCAATGCAACTTTTCGTGAAGTGCAATCTGGATGCGAAAAGAAAAACGGACGATTCTAAGCCAATAATCTAATGTCACCACTGCTTCCCTCGAACCATTTGTTTCTTATACCAACTCTTGCAGTCGACTACATCGTGTAGGTGACAAGCTCAACGGCCTGGAGGGAGCATTTCGTTGAATCTCTCACCTCCCAAATCGTATTGAACTAATAACTAAAAAACATCATTGATATAACGAGAGGTCCGAACACTCTGCAGCCACTTCTGAGCTTCTTCGTCGCTCTTGCTACACTCCTTGTAGATTCGGAAGCAAACATCCGCCACGCTTCGCCCGAGCTTAACCACGCTTCCACAAACAAAAATGTCAGAGCAGCAAAAAGCGTACGAACTAGTAAACATAGTTACGAATAAGGACTACCGGAATCACAAGAGATATGCTTGATTGATTAATTGAGTGGCAAGCAGAGAGTATGTTAAATACCCATCTAAAGAATTGGTTTATAGTTGATATGTGGATGCACGTAGATCATATATAACGGCTACCTGAAAAATACTATCTGTTACGTTCCCGTAAGGAGATCCGATCCACCTGTGCATCTAAGCGAAAGTATCAAGACTAGAGAGGGAAAAGAGAAAAAATGACTATCTATCCAGGCGTTTCGTGGGAAACCTTCTTCTAATCCCAATTCGGTTAGTATACTTCCACGACGCCAATGCATACAGTGTCAGCCACCCCTAGGACTTGATGGCATGATCGTCACCTTGTCTAGGAGAAGCTTTCGATGTGCATATAAATGGGTCGAGTAAAGTCAGAGCTCAATGAAACGACCTCTTTGCGAACCTCAACTGAAACACTCAGAGGCCCACACACAGCCACAGCACTCTCTCCTTCGGCTTCGGAAAGAGCGTTACGCAAAAGATCTTTCCACGTCGGACGGCCCGAGTAAAAACAGGACCCAGAAATATTGTGATAAGCTTTCGGGCGATCATCTTTCTCATTCGCCTCTTGTATAGCTTCCCGAGGAGCCAACACAAGAGTATTGCTTAGATTTGCATCTTCGCTCTCCGGCTTTGTCACAAAGACTTGCAATTCAACCATAATTCCCGCCTTTTCAAGGTCGCATATTCCCTTACGCAGCTCATCCCATGCCCATTCGGCCCAAGCAGATTTGCGAATCAGCCATACGAATGTGACCTTGTGCAATGGAAAAGGCGTACCACCATTCTCAGCTAAGATGGCGGCTCGATGGCCAAGATCAAGCAAGACAGATATCATAAAAGTCACTCCTGTAGCGGCAGCAATAAGAATGACTGTTTTGAATGAGGCGAAGTCGGCATTGGATGCTCCGTACGGCCCATTAAGCAAAGCGACGTATTGTTTCGTATAGCGGCTGTGTTGTCTTTCTTGCTGTGACTCATCATCAGCCGTCCTTGTGCTTCTGCAGCTGTCCTCGTACATGCGCCTAGTGAATCCCTTGTAGGCTCGTAGTAACAAGACCATATCTCCATTGTGGGAGGTAGGGATAGACATAATAGTCGCAGGATGAGACTGAACCAGCCCGAATCGTGGAATACCGATCATAACGTGGGATCCTGGTGTCCATGTTTTGATACGGCGGTTTGTTATAAACATCTTGGTGACATCTCCCTCAAGGGGCGTAAGGATGACCTTACTAGAGCCAGAATTAGTAAAAGCAAAGCGGGCAAAATACACTAGTCGCTCAACCCCATACAAGGCAAGAGCAACAAAGACATAGACAAGAGAATAGCTAGCACTGCCCGGAATATGTACTGCAACGGCAGCGAGATATCCGACATAGGTTATTATGTGCTGAATAACGAAAAACTCCCACGAAGAGTGCCGCAGAGGCGCAAGAGTTGAGAAGCTCATCCAGACAAGAATC
Organism: Penicillium ochrochloron; assembly: GCA_022985105.1. Classification (NCBI taxonomy): domain Eukaryota; kingdom Fungi; phylum Ascomycota; class Eurotiomycetes; order Eurotiales; family Aspergillaceae; genus Penicillium; species Penicillium ochrochloron. The sequence continues at coordinate 858,854 of JAAVMA010000013.1, forward strand.
GCATAGGTTACTACACCAGAGCGAAAAGCATCATCCGTTTTCCACTCCAATGATAGTAGGCTCGGGAAGTGAGTGAATACCCGTATGTAGAAAGCGGTATGGAGTGTTGCCAGGAGAAGCATGCCACGTGCAACCCAGCGATGAAAAACATTAAGCCTCTCATAAGAAACCCCGGTCAACAGACCAATAAGGCTATGTTTGCCGACGAGTAGGACAATCAAGGGAATCTGGGCCACAGCTAGCCATCCGGCACGGACACCGACGAGGGTCCACCACGTAGGGTCCGTGACACCGTGGTCATCCATGAATTGAAGAAGCAGAATGAACAAAATATATGCGACGATCAAGTAAGCAACACCTAACGGCGGAATTTTGAACCAGAATGCGCTGCTAGTGGGAGTCATTTGAAGGTATGTCGCTCGGCGTGCCAAATTTGTTGCCGCACCGGTGGCTTGGCCGAATATTCCGGACAAATTAGCCTCCCCAGCTGGTTGTGAGTGTTTTCTGGTACTCCTTGTTAGAAGAGTTGCGATAAAATGGCAATTCTGGGAAGGGTCTTACCTTGATCTCAGGTGAAGACGCCAACTGAAGTTCAAGATTGCCGTCACGCCAATGAAGGCAGCGATGCCATACCAGAAGTACCGAGCTCTATCATTACCATCCAGTTGGTAGATACTGTCATCGCGGAGTTCAAGAAGAAATTTGGAGGCGTCTCGGATGTTGGAAAAATCCACGCCCTCGGAGGTAAGCATCATAAACGTGCGAGCATAAATGAAGCCGCGATTCACGAGTTTTGCAGACAAAGTCTTCCTAAACCATGAAGTAGAGATATTGCAATTGAAGGATCTTACCAGAATTTATACCCCCACAACCAGCACTCTTATTATGGAGACACACCACTGTTATGTGAGAAAACCAGTTGGAGTTGAACCGTATTCCAGGCTCCAGCATAGCCTGCAAAGCTTATGATCAAATTCCGACACATATGCTGAACTTTATTCCAAAGGACGGAAACTGGAAAGTAGACCAATGATCTGGTCACTTTAAATTCATCTCCCACAAGCAAAATGGGCCGTCACTTCGTCGCGGTTCGAGTGACTTTACCTTCTTTCCTTCGACGAACCCCAGAAATTTTGGGCAGTGGAGACGAATAACTCCATTTGAATCACGTTCTTTTTTTTATCGTTTGTCGCCGTCTATATTTTTTGGATCCTTGGTCGTTCGGATGAGGATGATACCCTCACTTGTCGGCCATCACAAATCGCCGAGTGGAGTGCGGAGTACGCTCGGAGAAAAGCCACACGGAGTTCGGACCTAGTCTCACGTACTTTTAAATTCAAACACCCGAAACTCCGTAATCGACTTGCAAAGTAGAATCATACAGCCAGAAGCAACCCCGGAACTTGTACAGATAGTTCGTCATTATTTCGCGTATTTTAATACGAAAGGTGAAGTGATAGCACTGTGTCGAAGCAGTAAATAACGGTATGATGTTGCTAATCCCCGGCTCTAATCTACTGCATCACTAACTACGTGACGAAAGACGATGCATCTGTGGCAGATGATAGCAAAGGCGGCCCTGTTGCGTTAAGCCATCGATAAAGCGAGAATTGCCGACCCGCCTAACGCAACTAATGGCCGTCTCTGGGAAAGAGGAACGGATAACTTTGTGCCCCGTTGCTTCGATTTGGGGGTTTGGGAATCACGCGGGGACTATCACAGTAAGGCGCATGAGGCCTGTCTACCGATATGAAGACGAGAGACTATGGAAGGACGGGACTGGTTGTTAATAATTCTTCAACTCTGTCTTAGACTCCAACTCGGGGTATATTGGAAACCCCTGCAATTGGACCACCTGACCGCCCATCTCTTCGTTTTCTTCCCAAATAATGAACGACAGCAGTTCGCATTGTGGCACCCGTATCCTCCGAGTGCCTACTCCGTACTCGATTTCCATATCAATGTTTTGTGAGATGCAAGAAGCAGGGTTAGGACGGACAAATTTGTTGGTAAATTCATTGATGGAGGAAACCTCTGTCAATTTTCCGCTTTCGGTTATTCGGAATTGACAATCAAAGCTGTCCCCACATTTTGAAGCCACGTTTGTGCCAAATTTGACAAGACGACTCCGGGTGGGACGCCGGAGTTTGGGAAAAACGGCGAACTCTTATTTCTCCCTGAAATTACTGTTAGAGGTCTAAGAGCCATTCCTATCGTTGTTGCAGTAAAAAGTTGAGAGTAAACGTAGGAATATTCTTAAGCTTAATATCCTAACCCCTTCTAGATAGGTCGTAGAGGTCTCGGTATAGGTTCGATAGGGCTTCGTCTAGGTTTCCTCCTAGAAGCTAAGACTTAGGGGTCTCGACTGAGTCTTGTAGATCTTTAAGCCTTTGCAGCTTCTCTGTAGTAGTAGCCTAAGTAGCTGCGAGGTTTACGTCGAGATCGGTTATGTTTTGAACTAGGTCGGTCGGGGAAATAACTTCGGTGATTAGATCTTCCTCAGCTACTCAGGAAGAGTTCAATACCTCTTCAGTCGAGGGGGTAGAACGATTTCTTAGTGCTCTCTCTCCTAGGTGATCGAAGACAAAGAAACAGAATTTATAAGAATATACTCTACAAGTCAGGGTAGTGGCCTACCCGTGGCACTGACCACCCTACCCCTACCGGGTTAGGGTCAATCAATCAATCAATCAATCAACACTCTATTAACCTGTTGCAGCCTAACTAGTGGCGTATGGCTATGCAGGCGCTTCCTCCGGCGGAAGCAAGAGTGATCCGAACGCCAGCCAAAGCGTATAGAACAGTAAATACATAGGAAAACGGCGTATTGCCATAGAAATCAGCCCAAAAATCAGTCTAATATAGTATTAAAACGCCCGTAATGCCCTTAGTCCCACGATATATGTCTTATATAGCCCTCGTATTAGCCTGCTGCTTCCTCTGCATCTCTATCCCTAGTATCTCTCCTGCTTTGTTCTTGATTAGTAGCTTCGATGTCGACTAGTGTGTTAACGTGTAGGATATATTCTTCTAAGATCTCTCGGTAGGCCTTAGGCTTATCGTTCCTCCTACCTAGCGTCTTTATCTCCTGTGCCGTTACTAGATTATCCTAGCGGATCGTTTTCGTTGCCTGTTGGTTCTGGCTTGATTTTAACGTGCCGGAACTACCCTAGTAGGCCTATTTAAAGCATAAATTCGGCTATGTAGCGAGTAGCCTACGAGTGCGATATAATCGTATCATAATCCGTTGAATCCCTAAGATCGGTTATCCGGATCTTGTTAAGGAAGGTCTATCTTAGATTAGCGTATAACAGGCACTATATTAAGATATATCTCGGTGTTTAAGACCCTTCGCTATAGTAACACCTATCTAATTTAACTACCTTAATTTTAAATAAGAAGTGATTTAGTGCGATCTATATAGAACGTATTTAAATTAAAATCGAGGTGTACGGTTTTAATAGTAAGTTAAATAACTAAAGCACCTTCTTATCTATAACCTTCACTAAACGCTAGTTCGGCTTACTAGTTCGCTCCTTCGCCTACTCTTATATCTATCTCTCCTTAATACGTTGCTATACTCGACGCTTTACGGTCGCTACTAGAAGAACTTAACTAGCGAGGGATCTATTAACTACTAAATTACTAGCGGGAGATTAATCTACTCCGTTCTCTATATCTCCTATTACTACTAACTTTACTTTAACGTTAGTAGTCTTATTACTAGGTACGCCTATATATATAAGGATCTAACGGATCTTAATAGGAATCTAATCGAGCGTAGGCGTTTATAGCTTTTAAAGGGTCTAAACGTAATTATAAATATAATTAAGCACGAACTAGCCTAATAATCGCTTTAGGTTTTATACTACTTAGATAGTAGCCTAGTAATCTAAGAAAATCACTATCTTCGCGGGTCTTTAGTCTTCTAGCTAGTTAACGAGGTTAGTAATCGCTATTTTAATACTATTAAGCTTAGTACCGTACACTATTAATTCTTTAGTAGTTCTAAGATATTACCGTCGGAAGACGCCCTTACGTAGGGTAATAGCGGAAGCGCTAACCTAGCCTTTAAAACTACTTCTATCTATAAAGAATAAGATTATTAAGATATAGTCTAGTATAGCTTATTAAAGAGAGTCCTTCTTAATCTTATTATATAAGGCCTACGTAGCCTCTATATCGCGCTCTATAATATATAGTATCTATGCCTCCTATAGCGCTAGAACGAACGCTTTACGCGATTCCTACGTCTCTTACTAGTATAAGATATCTCCTTTCTTCCATCCAAGGGCTTTAAGAGGGCTCTATCCTTCTTTCCTACTATTTTAGGGTGATCGTTATTAATATAAATACTCTAGTTAGGCTTACGCTATACCTATCTAGATTTAGATTACTATTTCTTAAATAATTTAGTCTATGAGTAGGTATATTAGTATAATAAAAAGCTCTACGTTAAGTACTACTATACTTATTAATTTAAATATCCTACTGATAAGAATTACGGTCCTTCTCTAGATCTTAGTAAAATCGTTAATAGTATATCGTAGTTTACTAGCTAGTATAGCCTTTATAGCGAGGTAGTGCTACGCGGATATCTTATAGAATATCTATAGTACTACTACTATCTAGTAGATCTTACGTATTACTAATAGAGAGGTACCCTAGATAGATCTTATTATTACTTAAAGTACTTCGAGGCTACTATTAGCCTTAGTAAGTAGCTTTTAATAGTATATATTAAAGTTAAGACGTTTACTAAGCTAGATACCTAGGTATTTAGCGGATTACGTTAGTTATATAGTAATATTATTATTATATTAAATAGGTATCTAGTTATTACTCTTAGGGTACGCTACTATATAGTTAAAGATATCAGATCTAATTATAGTTATTAGATTAATAGATTATACTATTTCGCTTTCTATTAGATTAGTAAAGTAGATAAGTTTGAATTTATTAGGTACGAACTTTGCTACGTATTATTTCGCCTACTATTCTATACGACCTAGAAATTTCTATAGTAGTTAGATATTATTATAATATATACCTAATTCTACGATAATAGCCATATCGTTAACCTACCTAAAACTAGTAGACTAGGTATTACCTATATTAAGATTATATATAGTAATTAGTAGGGCGTTAAATAGTAGGAATAGGATTAGGGAGATTAGCGATCCTTATAGAATACTAGTTAGCGTAGGGAAGCTATCTAAGAGGTATCCTAGTACCTTAATATATATACTTCTATTACGAAGGAATAAGGTAGTTTATAGCGCGAACTAGTCTAGCTAGAGCTAACTAATATTATATAGTAGCTATTCGTAAGAGATATTATTATAGGCGCCTACTACGTTAAGTAGTATTATTAATACTTTCTTACCTCTCTCTTATACGCGATATATATAGTTAAGGATTAGCTATATTATATAGTCTACTAATATTCCTTTTCTACTACTAAGATAGATCTTTAGTAGTGGACTATACTCCTTAACGGCCTATATAATACGCGTAGCGATAATTAATTCAAGAATCTTCCTAAGAGTATTTAATAGAGCGATAGGCCTATATAATTTTAGCTACTAGAAATCGCGAGGGCTCTCTTTACGTAATATAACTATAATAAACGCTAAGAAATAACGAGGATTATAGCCCGTTAGTATATATATATTAAAGATATCTAATAGAATAGCTATATATTAGTAGTTATTATCTACTAGTAGCTTCTATACGCGGTTTATGATCCTATCCTCTCTAGGCGCTTTATCTAGTAGTATATATTTAATAGTATTAATAATCTCTTGCTATAAGATTACTAGGAAGAAGATTTAATTTAGAGATAAGGCTAAATTAATATTAGAGAGATTAGCCTATAGGGGCTATAGGAAGAATACTTAATAGAGTAACTTAATCCTCTATCTACTATTTTTAGCGATAGAATATTACTACTAGCTAATCCCTAATCTCTTATTTAAGCCTATTTTAATACTTTCTATAGGCCGCGGGGGCCTTTATTAATTATATTACGTACCTACTAACGAAAGCTCTTTTTTATTACTTTCTTAATAATCTTCCCTTTCGCGTTTCTTACTAATATATATTCCTTCTAGTCTTTATTACTATATATATATACGTATAACGTTAATACTACCTATATAACGCTTTAATAGTATTAGCGTACTCTAAGTTCTAACCCTAGTAAGCCTATATAGATAGGCGCGCCTAAGGTATTAATTCCTAGGTAGCCTACTAATAATATTAATAAGGTAATCTATAGTATAGTCGATTTTACGTAGCGTAGGCTCTCTTAGTAACTATATTATACTAAGGTTAGCTAAGGCGAAGGTAAAGAACTTCTCTACGTCTATAGCCTTCTACTTCTAGCGCTTAATAGGGTCTATAGCTTCTAGTACGTTAACTTCGAGTAGGGTAAGTTTCAGTAAATAGTCGGAGTTAGTATATATATCTTAGTCGACCTCGCACGCTATTATCTATTCTCTTATTAAGTATAACGTAATAATAAGGTCGATTATAGACTAAGAGCTAGCCTAATCGCGTATTATAGTACTAGGTGTTAACTAGCTATCTAGTCCTACTACCTCTATTAGATCTAGAAGATCCTCTACCCTTATATTATATAGGGTATTATCGCTCTCCTAGACTGGGTAGTATAGGTTAGAATCCTCTAGTATGAGGTAAAAGAAACCCTTTTACTTATAGATAGGCGATAGCTTATCTTATAGTAAGCAGAGAGCTACTCCTTACTACTAATTATTATATATATTAATAATTTAAAGCTCCCCTAATTCGCTTTTAATACGAATCTCTGTCGGATTATTGCCGTGGGCATAAATCCTGTAGGTGCACGAAGCGTTCGTGCTAGTCGATCGAATACCACGATTATAGAAGAGAGACGAAAGCGTACGAATAGGGAGGGGTTAGTAGCAAACTAGTTGAATAGTGGAGGGCTAACGTAGTGTAATCAGAATTGCCTTGAGCTCTACTCGTGGATAAAAAGGGTATTAAACTTATTATATTTCACTAGGGAAGTAGGTAGTATTTATAACTTTAGGTATATAACAGAGTATTATAGAAAAAAACTTATAAAAATCTAAAATAATATAGGGGTATACGAGAGTGTTAGGAAACTCGTTACTTTTTCTATCTAATATAATAGTTAATATCTATTATCGCTAATCGTGGAGTTTTAATCCGATATAGCTCTAATTAGTCTAATGTGTGTATCGCTTATGCACACGCTTAGTGCGGGGTAGCACCTATATATATTAATATATCTCCTTAGCTCTCGATATAATAAAAGAATAAGATTAAAGTAAGAGCTAAATAAGATAAAATAAAGGAGATAGGATAAAAAGCCTTCTAGGAGATAGAGAGGATTTCTATACCTAGCTATTAAACGAAGGTAGTATATTTTTCTATAGGAAAATGCTTAGTAAGTTTATTAGCTAGTATTTCGGCTAATTTAACCTATTTAATTCGTAGCCGTTTCGCCTAAACTTCCTATCGAATCTAAAGCTAGTATATATTAACGTAGCGAAGTTTAGTCTAAAAAGAGGATTTCTCTCTTATAAGTAGGTTAACTATTTACTTATTATTATATTAAATTATATCTAATTAGTTAGGATCGAATTAGATAAAAGAGAAGAGACGTTTAATCTAATATAGCTACTTAGCTATATAGCTAATCATAAGTAATTCGGCTTTAGTTATTAACGTAGTGATAGTCTTCTGCTTACGTGATTTCTATTTAATTAGGCCTCTAAATAGGTAAAAGATAAATCCTTTAGAGCTCCTTTAATTATAATTATTAGTAAAGCTTATATCTAAGGTAGTAGTAAAGATAGAAGCTCTTATTTTACTATTAAAATAGAGAGAAAGATATTTTGTCTAATATAGGTAAGAGATTAGATAATTAGTAGCTTATAAGTACCTCTCGTTATAGTAAGTAAGCGACTTTACTAGTAATTAGTTAGTAAATATAGTATCTAGTCTAGTCTAGACGGTAAGGAATAAAGTTAATCTATACTTCTATTAATATAGCTTAATATACTTTAGATTAATTAGTTCTAATAGGATTAGATTAAGCTTTTAGGTAATAAGTAGTAGTATACTAATCGTTCTATTATTAGTTATATTAAACTAGGTAGTAATCTTTTTAATATAGGCTACTTAATTTAGCTAGATCTTTCGTTTTAATTAGTCTCGTATAATTTAAATACTAATAAATTAGGTTAATTTGCTATAGTCTTTTATCTTAAAGCGTTATAAGAGAAGACCTTTAATTTACTAAGTATGCTTACTCTTACTTTAATAATAGATAGTAAGGAAATCGTTAACGAATACTATAATAACTATATAGTTATTAGTATAAAGGGTAGGGTCGTTAGGGCAAGATTTAAATCTAAGTAAGAGAAGTATCTCTTTAATATTATCTTCCTATCTCTTACTAGCGATTCGTAGACTATATACTACCTTATATAGGTAAAGAATTATTAACTTATAGTAGCCTAATCCTAGTAGATATTAGTAGTAAACTTCTTCTTTTAGCGTGCTATTTAGAAACGTATTAATAGTATCTATTTAAAAGGTTTTAAGGTTATATCTTATTATAATTATAATAAGCGTGCGAAAGGTTCTAGTAGTAAGTATACTAGTACGAGCGTCTTAATCGTTAAGGATTTAGGTATCTCCTCGTATATATAAGCGTGCTTTATATTATATAAGATAGCCTAATTTATCTAATTTATAGGTAAATACCTATCGTATTAGGATTAATTAGTAGTAAGGGTAATCTAATTAATTAAGGTCTTTATAATTCGTCTAATATATATATATATAATAAGGTTTATATTAATTAGTTCGAATATATATATATTAAGTAGCTTATTAAATTTAATCTATATAGCTTAACGAAATTAGCTTTTAAAAGGGTAGCTAACTAGCTAATAATAGCTAGAAGATACTAGTAGAATTAATAAAATAAGGACCTTTAGTTACTTATTTTAGCCTAGTAGGAAGGCTTATAAGAATAAAGTAAGATTAATATAAGGCCGTTTAACTTTATCTTAGTCTTAGCTAGTATCTAAATTAGATCGTAGTTATTTTAGTATAGAGAGAGGTTTATAGCTAGAAGGATCGAAGTTAGTGTTATTAATTAGCACGAATAGTTATTATTCTAATATATTATTATTTTCGTCTAAATTAGTAGTGTTTCGGTCTAAATTATTAGTAGATTTATCTAATTTTAGATTAAGTAGAGGAGTAAGTAGTTAATCTTCTAGGATTTTATCGTTATTATCTTATTAGTTATATAGCTCGTTTATATTAGAAGTAAGCTAAATATAAGGTAAATCTAACGTTTAAGAGAGTATAGTATAGTCTACTTTAGTAGTAGTAGTACTTTTACTAGTACCTTTATCCCCTAGGTCTTACTATATCTCTTAGTATATAACGTTAATATTATTAAGGATTTATATAGCTTCTTTATTTTTAAGAGTATTAATTAAATATAATAGATTAGTCTCTTTATAGATACGTATCTTTTAATTAGGTAAGGAAGGATTATAGAATTCTTCTTTATTAAATTACACGTCTTGTACATAAATAATTTAGCGATAGGTAGGTATCTAAATACACTAAATATTATATATCTTATAGCCTACTAGGTAGCTAATAGCCGCACGTAATATAAGCTTAGCTAGCCTTAGTAGCTTAGTAATATAAGCGTAGGCCTTATATCTAAAGATTCTAATATTAGATAGATCTAGTTTAGTCTAAAGCTAATATAGTACTCTATTACTAAGATAAGCTATAAGTACTTTATAAGGTAATTACTAATTAAGAGATTAATAAGGAATACGGTTTTAAATATAAATAGCTACCTTAGCTATCTTAGGCTAAAGATAGCCTAGTAGATTTAAATTAATTACTATCTATCTAGCTATCTTTAATATTAATATACTATAATACTTAGCGTAGCCGTTTTAATTAGGCTAATAGGGTAGTATAGTCTCTAGGTTAATTCCACGCGAAGGTACTTCTTAGCTAAAGAAGTTAGGTAGGGCTTATTTATTATTAGAATAGATAGTAAGAACGTGAAGATTAAATTACTTTTAGACGAAATCGATCTAATTATAGAGAGATTAAGATAAATTAGTCTTAGAAGAGAGATCTTTAGCTAGTTAATACTTTATAATAGGATTAACTAAGTATAAAAGGTATAACGTTTTCGTAAGCGATTACTTAAAGTATATAAGATCCTAGTATATTAATTCAAATAATCGACTATACTAGATTAGTAGCTAAGAGATTTAACGTAGTGAATTAGCTAGTTTATATACTTTATAGTAGCTAATAGGTAAGGATATATCTTTAATAGTAATATTTAATATATATTATAGTAGACGTAATATAACGTCTTAGCTAATATAACCTAGTCTTTAGTGCTATTAGTTAATCGTGCTATCTAGCTACTTCTTTGTATATAATAATAAAGTAACTTTGCTAAATTAGTTAGTAAGGGGAGATATATAATTATATAAAGCAGAAATAAGAGATAGGTAAAAGATAGGTGAAGAAAGAGAGATATAATTAGTAGTGTAGCGCCCTATATCTATCGTTTTATCCTATTTAATTAGATAAATACCGGATTTCGTATTTAATCTATAGATAGGCTTTTTATTCTTCTCCTCTAGTATACCGTTCTTACTATTATAATAGATTCTAGCGCTTAGCACGTTCTACTAATATAAGGTTAATATAGAATCCTAGGTAGTATATAATATATTTTAGGGGAAATATAGTTCTATTAAGAGACTTTATTAGGGTAACTTTAAGCTCTCTGTAGCTAAGGATAGTAGTCTCGGTATTACTAACTATAATAAAGGAAACGACTAGCCTATAGTTTAATAGTAGATCTCTATTATTCGTGATATAGATAGATACTCTAGTATTATAGTACTAAATATTATTCTTCTTAGCTAAGACCTAAATTATACTTATTACTTTACTATTATTACTTCGGAAGATATCGTCGGCTTACTACTTTAGTATATAGGCTAAGAATACCTCTCTATTAGTTATTTCGTTATTATTAGCTTATTTATTAGTAGATTTAGTTAATTCGTCTAATTTCTAATACTATTTTATCGTATATTAGTAGGCCTTTTTAAATACTAGCGATATTTTATATTATCGTTTTAGTACCTACTAGGCCTTCTTGCTAGGCTTCTAATCCTTTAGCCTAACTAGTAGATTAATATAGCTATATTAGTCGAAATTATAGTCGCTGTTACTTAGTGGACTCCTATATAGGTAGGTACTCTTTCGTTCTAGTTTCGATAGCTTTTCGTCTAATTATTTATCGTTATTATTAGGTCTTTAGCCCTAATAGGTTTAGTATATAATCTATCGCCTATTAGTAGGCTATATAATTAGTTAATACTAGTTAATAAATAGGTTAACTAGCTTAGTTAGGGTAGGCTTATATAAGCCCTATACGATTGAATTATACTAGAAAGTATAGAAGCTTTAGTCGCTTAGTTAAATAGCTTCTAGGAAATCGTAGACTAAAGAGAGAGGGTCTTAGAAGTAAGAGATATTAGCCTAACTTCCTTCTAATTAGTAGATAATCTATTTCTAGCCCTAGGTAGCTAGTAGAGAGGATTTAGCTAATAGTACTTAACGTTTAATTATATCCTAATCGCGTAGGATTTAGCGATTCTTCGATTAGTCTAATCTAGCGAATATAGTATATAGCTATTTAATAGTATTATATAGAGATAGGCTATTAATAATCCTTCTTCCCTTAGATATAAGAGATAATTAAATTCCTTGCTTAAGCGATTAAATTAAGCGTATATATTACTTATAATTAGATTTTAATAATTTATATTCGCTAAGTAAGATTCGATAGATTAATAATTAATCTAATATAAGATTAATTAGGCGTATAGGGATCTTTTAGTCTAATTTAACTATATCGGATAGCTATAGCTTATTTAGCTCCTATAGCGGCGTAGTAGGTTATTTATTAGGATTAACGTATTACTATACACTATTCTCTAGTGTATAGTCTTATATAGTAGTGATCTAGGGGATCTAATATGCGTGGCATTTTAGTGGGTAATTAAGCTAGGTAGCTCGAATATTAGTTAAATCTATCACTTATAAGATAAAAGTAATAGAAAGATAAGATAAAAGTAAAGATAAAGTGATTCTAAACGCTTTAGCAAAGGATTACAGCGATCGGGCTTATAACTATCGGATTATTACTATAGGCATAAATCCTATAGGTACACGAAGCGTTCGTGCTAGTCGATCGAATACCACGATTATAGAAGAGAGACGAAAGCGTACGAATAGGGAGGGGTTAGTAGCAAACTAGTTGAATAGTGGAGGGCTAACGTAGTATAATCAGAATTACCTTGAGCTCTACTCGTGGATAAAAAGGGTGTTAAATTTATTGTATTTCACTAGGGAAGCAGGCAGTATTTATAACTTTAGGTACATAACAGAGTATCATAGAAAAAAACTCATAAAAATCCGAAATAACATAGGGGCATACGAGAGTGTTAGGAAACTCGTTGCTTTTTCCATCTGATGTGATAGTTGATATCCATCATCGCTGATCGTGGAGTATTCAATCCGATATAGCTCCGATTGGTCTGATGTGTGCATCGCTTATGCACACGCTTAGTGCGGGGTAGCACCCACACATGTTGACAATCTCTTAGTAGTTACGAGAGTATACTAGATAAGTATACTCTACCTATTTTAAGATAAATATATATACCCTTGCTCTTCCCTCTACCTCGCTAGCTGGTAGGAATTATAGCTTATGTGTCTATTTTAATAGGTAGTAGATACTATCTTAAAACGGATTCTTCTAGGGCTCCTAGATAATAATAATATCAGCGCTAACTATCTCCTCTTTACGTAGGAACTACGCTATTACTATATTCTTTAATCTATATATGTTATATTAGTATATCTTAAGTTCCTTTAGTGTATCTTGCTAATAGTTATAATAACTTATTAGCGGTTTAATTAAGAAGATTTCTTGCTATATATCTTACGTCTCTTAGCTAAGCGAATATTAAGAGAGAGATCGTCGCTATAAGGTTACTTTTGTTTCCTATCTCTTACTCCTAGTAGTAGCGACGATAGCTAATAGTCTTAATTATCTTTATAAGCTTCTAGCTAGCGTTCTAGATCTCTTATATTAATCTCGTCGAGCTCTATTTGGAGTTATCAGGACTCGATCCTGAAATAACGATATGCAAAATCGCCGTTTTACCAGTTAAACTATAACCCCTAATATACCCGAGAAACGAGTCGAACGTTTACGGCTTGCGCCACTTAAGCTTAAATTAAGACTGTCTACCAATTCCAGCACTCGGATTATATAAGACTAAAATGACTTGAACATTTACTCAAACCATCATGAGTGGTTCGCTTTACCGATTAAGCTATAGTCTTTGGTTGCGGACTTAGGGGTTGCACCTAAATTTTATGGGCATGAGCCATATATGTTACTATTACATTAACCCGCATTTAAGAGATAGGTGACTTGAACACCTGACCTTTCGCGTGTAAAGCGACAGCTCTACCAACTGAGCTAATCTCTTTCAACCCAAGGGAGATTTGAACTCCCGCACTAACAGTGAAAATGTTATGTCTTAACCATACTTGACCATTGGGTCTATATAAAATATATATATATATACTATACCTATATTGTATATTCTTTTTTATAGTATATTATTTATATAATACCATATATTGCATATTATTTATAATTAGAAATATCTATTTATATCTATATTGTATTATATATATATACCTATATTGTATAATACATATTACTATATTACATAGTTTTATTCTATATAAATTATACCTATATTGTATGATATATATAAAATATACAAACTATACTTATATATTGTATTAGCCTAATGCAAGTATCGCACTCACGTCTACCGATTACAAAACGGTTGCATTACTTTTATGCTAAAAAGGCGTTATTAAATTAAAATGATATGAAAAAATAACTAGTATATTAATAATAATTAGTACTTTATATCTAAAAATGTTTTCATTCTTACAACTAAAGCCTATCAATTGTTTAAACAATTAATCTCGTAGTGTTCTACTACGTATAAAAGTATCATAAAGTTTGCTTCGCGTTTAGATGCTTTCAACACTTATCTTTAACTGATGTAGCTTTCCTGCCATGCCTATGAGATCCAATACTTAAGTATAAGCATTTAGTTATATTACATTGTAATATAAATCATAAACAACCACGCTAAGTTCTAATTTAAGCTATTCCTAATTCGCTTCCTCTACTAGTTCTATTATACGCGCTAACTTCCTTATGCTATTACTATTATTACTACTCTTCCTCTTAGTAGCCTTCCGCGCCCTAGCCTTACACGCTTTCGTAGTATAGGCCCTAGCTCTTTTAGCTTCTAACTAGGTACTACTAGTAGAATATAAGCTAGGCCCTTCTAGTTAGAAATTAATATTATTAACTAGTTATAGGGAGAAGGTATAGCCTATAGAGAACTAGAGCGTGCTTAGCTCCGTAGAGAATAGAATTATTAGGTAGTCGTCGGCTAGGTGGTTAATAACGATAGGTTACTTCTAGGTTTAGTTATCTATACTAATATCTATTAGCTAGGGTATAGCCCTTCGTTCTCTTCGTAGTCTTCCTCTCTTATTACTTAATAATACTATTAATACTAATTTAGTACTATCTTTTAGTATATACTAACTTACTTATAAGCTAGTTCCTATTCGTGATATAGGACTAGTACTCTTACCCTTATTATTAGGGTATATAGCTAGCGTAAGACTACTACTCTCTATACTAATAGTAAGTAACTCGCTAGTAGACTCGTTACTTAATAATAATTCTTTTAGTATACCCTATAAGCTAACAGAGGAGGAGTATAAGATAGCTAGCGGTTAGTTAATACTATATAGGGCTAGGATATAATAATATCTTCTATAGTATTTCGATAACTCTCCTATACGCTTAACCTCACGCTAATAAGCTTTATACTCTATACTCTATATAGTATATACGCCCTTATAATTAGTATACTTATTCTCTACTATATCCTTACTAGGGTAATCCTAATACTAATAGCCTTTAGCGTAGTATACGTATTTAATAGTATTAGTATAGGTAGTCCCTATATAACTATATTATTAATAGTTAAAGTACTACTATATATAAGCTACCCTATTATATAGTATAGCTATTAGGTTATTATAATCCTAGAGAACCCTCTTATCGATCGCTATATTAGCTAGTACTAGAGAAGTAAACTTAGCGATAAGTAAGCCTAACTTTCTACTTAGTATACGTAGCTAGCTAACTTTCGCGATATCTATCTACCTTTAGTTATAGTTATTCGCCGCTAGAAGATCCTTAATAATCTTCTCTTATAGTAGTAGCTCTAAGGCCTTATTAATACCTAGTAATCTTATATTTATATTATGTACGATTATACCCTATATAGGTATATATACGAATACTATTTTATAAAGACCCTTCGCCTACTTCTCTTAATAGATTCTTATAACCTCGGCCTCTCTTATATCGCGTATCGTGAAGCGGAGATTACTAGACTTTAGTTAATATAAGGCGAGCACTATTACTAATATAAGGGGCGCGGTATCTATAGTTCTAGCCGCTTTTGCCTAGGCCTAATTCGCACGCTTCGTAAGCTTTACGCTAGTTAGGCGGCGGAATACGCTAACCTACGAGTAGTCGCCTAGATAGACTACTACTTCGCGGTTACGTGCTACCTCCGCTAGGCGGGTTAGAGAGCTACTAGATAAGCTAGAGGATTAATAGTGCGCTAGCCCTAGTGCCCTAGTAGCTAATTTAGCGAATAATCGAATCATTTACCTAGCCGGTGGCTCTATAACCGCTTTAATAGCTTAGATCTCTTGCTTAAGGTCCCTACGTAGCGCTTCGAGCTCGTACTACTAGTCGGTTAGGGGCGTTAATAGGAGGTCTTTTATTAGGTCTTCTACCTAGCGGAGGAAACTAACGACCTTAGGGGTTAGTCTAGTGCTTTGACTCCTTCCTAATTCCTTAAGAAGGTCGTGTGCGCCGTGGTTAAAGTTTAATACGCGCTCTCTATTCGATAGCAGATTTTTAATAGGCCTCCGGAAGCCCCTAGCGGGACCAGCCTAACGCCCTTTAACGCGCGTAATATCGCTATATCGGTCGAGGAAGCTCGAGTTCGGTATTAAATAATAGCACAGGGAGTTAGATTGAAACTACCGTTTACGAGAAGGTGCCAACTAGCGTGGTTCCCGAGATATTTCAAAAATTCAATTCGGCGCTAGAGTTGTTGTTTTCTACCGGGTTAGGGTGGTCCAACTTCCAACGCACATTTCCCCCCCATTTCCTACCTTCGCACACGATTTATCCGCCACCACTTTGAGTAATTCTTACGAAGAAGAAGAATATCAAATTAAGAAGGCCTTAGAGGTCTATATAAGCAGTAAAAATCAAAAACTTGCTTTAGCGTACGAATATCACGTATACTACTCGCGCGATTAGGTAGCTAATTTACCTATAGCTAAATATTTACACGCTTAGTGAGCTATCCCCTTTAGTATCTTCGAAAAATAGGTTAAAAGTCTTAAATAGACGATCAATCTTACTACCAGTAAGAGCTTTTTCCCTTAATTTTGCGGTTCTTTCCTCCCTAGCAAGCTTTTCTGCAAGCCATTTCGCATTCTCTCTACGCACCCACCGAACCTACTGCTAATTCTCCTTTTCAGAGCGTTAGTAATACGCGTATTCGTATCTCGTATAGTAAGCACCTTAATCTTAGTAACCTGCCTTCTAGAGCGATTAGTGTTTATATATTCGTTGCGAATTCTGTTTACCTTAGCAAGGAGAGAGTCCTTTAAAATAAGCTCTTCGAATCGAGGTACTATCGCGTTTTCGAGGCGAGCGATCCGCCGTTCTAGCTTTTAAACTCTCTCGGCTATATCTATTAGGCTCTAGGCCGTTTTTAGTAGCTTTTGGAAGCTTTTTTTAACGCTCTGAGGGGTATTTAGTTCTTTAATTAAGCTTAAGGATAGAGTAACTAAGGGATCCCGATATTCGCGCGAAGGCTATAGTAGTTGTCGGATTTAGACAGTCGGCATAAATCCTTGTGGGTGCACGAAGCGTTTATGCACGGTCGGGTGCAATCTTTACTTAAGATCACAAAGTCAGGCAGACTATCTAATCCTAGAACGTCAAGGATCGATCGTGCAATCTTAATCAGAAGATCCTCGATTATGGAAGATAACTTTACGATAGGGAATTAAAGGTGGTAAACTTTTATCAGGATAATTAAACTTATTCAACTTAGCTATAGAAAACAGGCAGTATTCATATCTTTATAGAACAGGCAGGATATCATAGAAAGATCCGAAATAACCATGGGGGGTATACGAGAGTGTTAGGAAACTCGTTGCTTTTTCTAACTGATGTGATAGTTGATAATCGATATCGTAGCGGTCTACCGGATATGCAGTATCATCTAATCCGATAGGCTTAATCGTGCATGCGCGTGCGTGTGGACGATAGTAAGCGCTAGGCGCCGACTGTTTATAGTCGCACACGCTAACAGCGGGGTAATGATATATGTGTCGACATACCCCCTTAGCTCTCGATCTGAGATCAGAGTGAGAGCTGAATAAGAGAAAAAGAGAGAGGAGAATAGATAAAAGGAAGCAGGTAAGTGGTTTCGAGAGGCTTTCGGGTGGTTTTCGTTGTAGGATCGGCTGATCATCAAAGATTTGAAGTAGTGAATTGGCTAGTTTATATGCCTGCCTTCCCCCGGCGTATCTGACAGCCTCGTGCGCTACCCTCCGCACTATAGCATCGTGCAACGCCCTCGACAGCCCCGACTCCTATACGATCGCCTGGATCGCTGCTCTTCCTATCGAGCGGGCCGCTGTAGAAGCGATGCTCGATAAGGAACATGTAGCTCTAACTGATTTCACTCAGCACTAAACACGCGAACGGTCATACGTGGGGTCGCGTGGGAGAGCACAATATCTTTGTTACCTCTCTGCCCCCGGGAGTCTACGGAACCACCTCGGCTACGACTATAGCTTTGAGCCTACTTATCTCTCTACTATCTATCTATATTGGTCTATTAGTTAGTATAGGCGGCGGTATCGCTCGACTAGATAAGGGGTACGATATCCGGCTAGGTAACGTTATCGTGAGTTAGCCCTATAGGAATATAGGCGGCGTCTACTAGTATAACTTAGTTAAAGTAAAGTCTAGTGATAAGCGTAAGCGTAAAGGCTTTCTTAGGCGGCCTCCGACTATCCTCCTTAATACGCTTACTAGTATCTAGGCCGATTCTAAGCGGAAAGACTCTAAGGTTCCCTACTTCCTTTAGGAGATACTAGGAAAGAACCCGAAGATAAGTAAGAGATCTAAGTATAATCCTAGCTATACTCACTAGGGCTTCGATAATAACCGCCTCTTTAATACTTTATATAACTACGTCCTTAGCCTAGATTATTAAGGCTATAATATAGCTAATAAGGTTTAACGCGATCCTTAAGATACTACTAACCCTAGTAATATCTACTATAGGATAATTATATCTAGAAACACACTCGTTAAAGACGCTACTACGCGTGATTAGATTATTACTTATATTAGTGAGGATTATGTCTACTTTAAGATAGAAGTAGCTAGCCTAATAAACTACTTCCTCTATCTTATAATCTAAAGGATCTACGATTACGCTAATTCTTCTAATTAATAGTAATGTTACGCCTTAGTAACCGCTACTACGTATACTAAGGAGCTTCTAGTATATATACTAGTCGCGGAGGCCGATACGATAAAGAGGGCACTAGAAGTGCTTTAATTAGGTTAGTTATTTCTATTTACTAGCTAGACTAATAAATATACACGACCTAGTACTATTTAAACTTAGTATACGTCCTAACTATAAGTAGTTTAATAATAGATTAATAACGTATAGTAGATAATAGTTACTACGAAAGCTATAACTAATTCTATAAGGTTTAATTTTTAGACTAATAAGATTAAGCACTAGCTTTATCCCCTAGATCTATCTATAAACGCTAACTATATAAGGACGCTCCGCTATAAAAGAACTAGCGCGTAGCTCCTAGAAAATCCTATCTTCTAGTCCTAGCACTTAGGGTTATATTAGTATTTATAGCTATATAGGCTTATAGGATATAGAAAGATAGTTCTTAGTATAACTATTCTTAAGTATCTTATAAAGTAAAATAATAGTCTTACCCTAGCTTCTTTAATTTTAGTAATATTATAAAGCAGAACTTAGATAGTATACTATTAGATCATAGCCGTAGGCATAAATCCTAGGGGTGCACGAAGCGTTCGTGCTGGTCGATCGAATACCACGATTATAGAAGAGAGACGAAAGCGTACGTATAGAGAGGGGTCGGCAGTAAACTAGTTAAATAGTAGAAGGCTAACGTAGTGTAATTAGAATTACCTTAAGCTCTACTCGTGGATAAATAGAGTGTTAAACTTATTTTATTTAACTAGGAAACTAGATAGTATTTATAACTTTAGGTATATAGTAGAATGTTATAGGAAAAGACTTATAAAAATCCGAAATAATATAGGGGTATACGAGAGTATTAGGAAACTTATTACTTTTTCGTCTAGTATAATAGTTAATATTTATTATCGTAGATTATAGAGTATTCTATCTAATATTACTCTAATTAGTCTAATATATATATCACTTATATATATACTTAGTGTAAGGTAACGTATATCTATATATTAATATACCCCTTTAGCTCAGAATATAATAAAAGAATAAGATTAAAGTAAGAGCTAAATAAGATAAAATAAAGAAGATAGGATAAAAGGTCTTCTAGGAGATAGGAAGGATTTCTATACCTAGCTATTAAATAAAGATAGTATATTTCTCTATAAGAAAACGCTTAGTAAGTCTATTAGCTAGTATTTTAGCTAATTTAATCTATTTAATATATAGCTATTTCGCCTAAACTTCCTATTATATCTAAAGCTAATATATATTAACGTAGCGAAGCTTAGTATAAAAAGAGGATTTCTCTCTTATAAGTATAATATAGGGACCTTTTTTTCTTTATAAGGCCTCTCTGCCTTATAGGGGAAGCGGTCTCTCCTATTCTACCGCTTCCGTGCATGTGATCTAACCCTACTAATATATTATATATTCTACTATCTATAGGAAACTAATAGAACTTTATATACCCTTTACCCCTATCTTAGATTATATATAGTAGTAAACCCTTAAACGGAGTAGACCCTCCGCGGCTGCTTACTAGGAGGAAGCTTACGTCCTATTTAGGGCTCTCCTAGTAAAATTAATCCCTCTTAATTTAATAGAAGAGTAAAACGAAGCTAGAAGCTTATATTCTAGAACTCTTCAACGATCTTATAGCGCGGTTCCTAAGATATATAGGTTTTAGAAATCCGACGAAGCTAATAGGATAGCCGCCCTTAGTTACGTTAAAGAGATCTAAAAGAAGAAGAAGAAGGCCGAAAACGCTTTTAAAAGTACCTAAAAGTAGGCGATAGCTCTAACCCCGAAAATTAGTTAAGAGCTACGTCTATAATTAGAGCTAGCTAGTAATAAAATTTTTACTTAAAGTCTCTTACTAGCCCTATTTAGGCTACCTAATAGTATAGAAGGCTTATAAAGGCTTTATTAAAAAATCTAGTTCCGGAGGTATATCCTTCTAACAAGAAGTAAAACTATATAAAGAGAGTCCTTTTTATCCTTATAATAAACGCTAAAGTAATAATTTCGCGAACTTTTAAAGAAACTCCTATTATAGACTATACTATTAATATCCTAGGCGAATTACTATAGGATCCTACTAGCTAGGATCTTATATAGGCGCCTCTATAACGTCTAATTTCGCCTATAACTAAAAATATACTAAATCTTCTACTACTAAATATTATAAGAGAAATACGTTAAATACGTTCTGCTATTATAGAGGTAGATAATCCTATAATATATACCCTAATAGCTAAATCTACTATAAGGACTATTACTAAGTAGAATTAGTAGAAGGCCTAGTGCTAGATATAAGCTACTACTACTTAAAGTAAGTAACTATTAGCGGAAGTATTAATCCTTAATAATTCTCCTATTATAGTAGTAGTAAATACTCTAGATTTAATCTTAAACGCTATATATATAGGATAAATTACTCTTAAAAAGGCTCTCCTAAGAAAGTCCCTAAAATCCGCGAGTATTTAGGGGCTTTTAAGGATAATATAACTTGAGAATATCTACTTAACTATAAGCGTTTCTTCTATAAGATAGAGTAACTTACGGAAGCTACTCTTAATAATAAGCTAAAGATTATTTATATATAAGATACTCTTATAGGAAAGGCTATAAAAGCTTAGTAAGCCTACTAGTAGTAGATTTTATTTACTTATAGAGATAAAATCTCTACTTAGAAGTAATATTAAGGATAGATCCTCCGCGAATTCTTAGAGTATTTAGGACCTAAAAAGCGCTAAGATAGGTTTATAGAGCTTAAATAGGACGTAAGATAATCCTTTACTAAGTATATAATAGACCTTTAGTAAGCTAACGTAATTCCCGGCCGTCCCGCGCACCCGGTCGTCCCGCGCACCCGGTCGTCCCGCGCACCCGGTCGTCCCGCGCACCCGGTCGTCCCGCGCACCCTTACCTATTTGAATACTTCAAAATTAATTATCTTAACTAATAACTATTAATTTAACTAGATAAAGCGATTTTTATATATATTAATCCTATAACTAATCTCCCTATACCTACTATACCTAGGTAGTGCCCTCTTTGCTAGTATAATTAGCTGACTAGGTAATTTAACCTCTATATATAAACTATCTTCCTCTAGCTAGTCTAGCTACTTAGCTAGCTGTATAGCCTCTTTAATAGTTAAACCCTCTACGTAGGGTATCCTCTTTATTGACCGGTTACGCTTTTTGATTATCTTCTTATTCGCTATGCGTAGATTCTCGTTATCCTCTACGAGTAATATAGTGTTATAAAGCGAAAGATAGTAGCCCTTAATAAGTTAATCTAAGATAGTTTTTAATAGGCTTAGAGGGCTATTTAACCGTCGCTTTAGTAGATCTTTTAGTATTAAAGCTTGTTTAAATAGCTAAGTAACGGTTCTAGGCGTTTTTAGTGTGAATTAGCTAGATCTACTACTTAGATAGCTACTTAGTAGTATTAGTGTTCGTAGAGAGATATTAAGCTTATTAAGTACTCTCTTAGTATCTAATAGTACTAGACTACTAGCTATAAAGCTATTTTTAATAGTAGGATTAGTTAATTAGAAGGCTTCTAGCCGCGCGTGCTAGTAATCTACTAAGAAATTATGCTTATTAATATACTTATATCCTCTACGCGTAAGATCGCTAACAAACTAACCGTACGCGCGCTTAACTACTATAAAACATCTAATATCTAGTAGCTATAGTAGATAAGATAAATATATAGGTATATAAAGTAGTATAATATCGATTTCTGTATAGATTTAGTCGAATTAGGGCGTAAGATAGCTACTATAATTATTAAGAATTAATAGCCAAAACCGACCTCGTACACGCGAATTCGTGTATAGGATAAAGTGCTTTTCTAGCTAGCGTAGGCTAATCTTATTAGTAGTCTAGCTATTCTTTAAGACCTCGATTCGCTAGTCTTTTAGTAGATTTTCGTTAAACTATCCTATAATAGCCACTTTACCTTTAAAGACTATATATAGTAGTAGTAAATAGCTATCTACGTAGATTACTTCGATTATAGTAACCTATTCGCGATTTCCTAGTTATAGAAAAGATCTCTAAATATAGTATTTAGCTCGTGTGACTACTTTCTACGAAGATATAAGGCCTATTACGAAGCCTATCTTATTTTAAAGTTATAGATATCGTCTAGTTATATACCGTTCTCGTTAATCGTACTTTATATAGTCGGAAACTACTGCTAAATCGATTTTAGATCTTTATTTAGGGCTCTTTAATAATTATATCTTCGTAAGAAGCGTATATAAAGCTTAGGATGGCGGTTAATAAAGGTTAATAGCTAATTCTTTCTAATAGTAGATAGAGAAGCTTCTTCGCGCGTAGCTAATAGGATATTAGCTATCTCTTGAATAGTAGAAGGCCTAGGCGCTACTCTACGCGAATCTATCGAGAGTATCTATTTAGTAAGCGAATCCTCTTCTAATTAAGTTAATTTATAGCTAGTCAGGCGCTAGTTAACGCGCGATTAGATACTATACACGCGATCACGTAGTGTTGTTTTAGGTAGGTTGTATAGCCTAGCCGCTACGCGAATAGATAGAATACGGCTAGTTTTAATATCTTTAAGGGCTAATAGGATCTTATCCTCTTAATTAGCTAATTTACGGCTAGATTTAGTGCGAATTAGTGGTATAGTAGGTAGTTAAAGTAGGTAGGTTAGTAGGAAGACGTAATTTTAGATAGGGTACGCGGGACGACCGGGTGCGCGGGACAGCCGGGAATTACGTTATAGCTAATACTAACTAGGAAATATTAGAGAGTATCCTTATTTAATACCTCTAGAAGGGAGTAAAAGTTAAACTATAAAAGAAATAGGCTAAGAATAGCGTCTAACCTAGAGCCCTAAGAGATATTATTAAACGTTTTATCTAGTATAAGTAAGGATCTATAATTACTTACTATTATAAGCAAAAGGCCTAGGATACTAATAGAGACGTTAAGATATTTATAAATAGAATATAGTTTATATATAAGATTCCTTATACTATCTATTAACTAGAAGATCTAGTAACCTATAAAGCTATACTAGTAGTTATAGCTAGAGCTCTAGATATTAGTCTAAGAGTAAGCGTAATATATACTATAATTATAGTAGAAAGAGCTATTTCTTCTTATACTACCTAAGCCTACTAAAGTATAAGAGTAAGAGTAAAGGAAAGCTAAAAAACGGCTATAGCTAGATAAATTAGATACGCTTATTAGCTATATAAAAGCTATATTATAGACCTAAAAGCTATCTAGCCCTAACCTCCTAGATCCTTCTATTAATACCTTAAAGGAGAAGAAGGCTACTCTCTACTCTATAAGAAATACCGTACTATTCTACTAGGTTATAATTAGATCTCTAAGAGAGAACTTATCTATCTATATACTTCTAGATAGTAGTGCTTTATATACGTTTATTTCTATAGCTATGTTATGATATACCCTGGCTGAGGTTATTCCCAAAGGTGTTAGTGCCTTAGGCTACCCGGACCTAATAAGCCGGAAGGCTTTCGGTCAGGATTCGCTAGAGCTTCACTATCAACACGTGAACGAACCTCTGTAGGGAAGATCCTTAGGAAGGGGTTACACAAGCCTCGTATTCCTCCCCTCTCCCAAGGATATATCTCCTTCATATTTAAGCAATAAGATTATATATAAGTTGAACCATGAAGAGGAACCCTTACGTTCCTCAAGAAACAGTCTTTGACTATTTTAGCATAATTAATCTAGTTCTATTTCTCCTACCTAATTGATAGGCCTCTACCCTAACTTGTAGAGTATATTCTAATAAGCTACTTCTAGGAAGTTTATAGCTTATCTCTCTACTCCTAGAAGGACTTTACTACTTCGCGTCTAAATACCTAATAGATATACACTTTTTACTAATATTAGTCTAAGGATTCTAATTAGGATTAGCTCCTAGAAAGGCTATATCTAAGCGTAAGTCTTAGATCTCCTAGAGTTTAAATTTATACTTAGAAGGGATTTCCTTAGCGCGAAGAATCCTTATATTAACTAGATAAATTTAGTAATAATATTATAAGACTATAAATACTCTTATTAGATTAAAGCTCTTATTCCTTTTAAGGATAATAAGCTAGCGAAAGCCTAAGTTAATCTACTAAGTAGCTATTAATATAAATATACGTTATAGAAAAGATCTATAGATACCTTCCTAATAGTTATTTAATAAGAGGAAATATACGCTACGCTAGAATATCTAGATCCTAGAGTATATAAGATCCTATAGACATTTAAGAAAGTTCTTAGAGATAAGCTCCTAGATATTTTATTACTAGAAAGGAATATTATGTACTAGATTAATACTAGAGAAGCTAACTTAGTTAATATTAATTTATATCCTCTCTTAGATAAAAAGATATAAGAGTAGCTCAAGTAAGTTAATCTACTTCTTAAGAAAGATCTAATCTTACTATCTTCTAGCCTATAGAGCTTTCCTATAATCTTTATTAAGAAAGCTAATAGAAAATAGTAGATATATATTAATTACTATATCTTAAATTAACTTACGATTAAGAATAGCTATCTATTATCTTATATCTATAAGCTTCTAGACTAGATTAGGCGTATAAAGATTCGTTTAAAGATTAATCTTATATCTAGGTTCTAGTAGATTTAGATAGCTAAAGATATAATAATAAAGACTATTTTTAATACTATATAAGATAAGTATAAATAACTTACTATACTATGTAGCCTTTATAATACTCCTATAACCTTTTAGATAGTAATAAATAAGTCTCTCTATCTATATTTAGGTAAATTTATAGTTATTTATTTTAATAATATTCTTATTTTCTCTAATATATAGAAGAAATACTATAAGTATCTCTAGAAGGTCCTAGAAGTCCTTAAATAGGAAGAGTTAATTATCTAACTAGATAAATACGTCTTCTTAACTATAAAGCTAGACTTCTATAGGTATATCCTAGGGAATAGATCTATTTAGCCTATACTAGTAAAGGTTAATATTATCTAAGACTAGCTAAAGCTATAAAACGTCTATAAGATCTACTAATTTATTAGATTAGTAATATACTACTACTATTTTATTAAAGATTTTACTAGAATCTATATTCTACTCTATAAACTTCTAAAGGAACTAGATATAGATCTCTAGAAATAGAAGTTTTACCCTATTCGCTAGATAGTAGCCTATAAAAGCGCCTTTAGGAAAATTAAGGAAATAATAATAAGTTTATCTATCCTTATCTAACCTAACTATTTAAAACCTTTTATTATTAAAATAGACGCTTCTAAATAAGCTATTAGAATAGTTCTACTCTAACTAAGGCTAGATAAATAACTATACTCTATCGCGTTTAATAGATAGAAGTTAACTAGAGTAGAATTAAACTACCTTATCTATAAGAAGAAGCTTTTAGTAATTAAAGAGGCTCTAAATCTCTAGGATTACTATATTAAATAGTAACTAAACTATAATTATTACTAACTATATAAGTTTATAATACTTATAGACTACTATAACCTATAATAAGCGTTTAGCTTACTAGATTAATAAGTTTTAAGAGTATAATCTAAAGATTTAGTATTAGAAGGAATTAGATATAGTAGTCCTAGATATACTAAATAGGAGACCTAACTTTATAGAGGATAGCTCTACTAATATATTTTAATCCTAGCTAATTTAGGATATTACTCTTACTATAACTCTAATAAAGTTACTAATTATTAGGAAAGTCCCTAAAAATAAATAGTTAGAAGTAACTATATAGTTCTTTAATACTAGAGAATCACTATCTTATAAATCTATTACTAAGGCTATCTAGAAGTATACTACGCGCTTAAGCCTTTATAACTATCTAGATAAGAATATAATAGACTAATAACTTATTTTTACCTATAAAGATAGGCTCGTTATACTATATCTAGAGCCTATTCTTTATAGAGACCTTATAAACTATATATATTTAGAATTTAGCTACTTAGATTAGCTTAGCCTAAATAGAGCTATCTACCTATAGGCGTAGTAGCTATAGATATAAAAGGATATTAAAAATACTATACGTTTATACCTAAACTACTAAGTTTTATAAGATTCTAAATAAGCTCTTAAGAGAGAAGCTTCTTAATATATAGTAACTATAGGAATCTACTTATTCTAACGCTAGGGAATTAACCTAATTAGCGTTCTACTAATAATCCTTAATCGTAATAGATAGATTATTATAGTAATTAACTACGCTACTAGCTAGCTAGTTACTAAAGCTATTCCTAAAGTAATTAAGGAGGCTTTAGGTAAATTCTTATATAAATAGATCTTTATAAGTTATAGATCGCTTATAAAGATAATTTTAGATAATAGCTAAAACCTCCTTTTAGGGATAGTTACCTATTATCTAAACCTTCTAAAAACGAGATATAGAACTACTCTATTAAAGAGGCTATATAGCTAGATAAGCAGCTAGACTAGCTAGAGGAAGATGATAGGGTAGATTCGTATATAGATGTTGAATTACCTAGTTAGCTAATTATGCTAGCAAAGAGGGCACTACCTAGGTATAGTAGGTGTAGGGAGATTAGTTATAGGATTAATGTATATAAAAATCGCTTTATCTAGTTAAATTAATAGTTGTTAGTTGAGATAATTAATTTTGAAGTATTCGAATAGGGGAGGGTGCGCGGGACGACTGGTTGCGCGGGACGGCCGGGAATTACGTTACTTATTTTCCTCGTAAAGTTAAGCTTATTAATAGTGTTAATAATAGTATTATTAGTGATTCTCTAAGATAGATCTATTAGAATTAATATAGGAGAAGTATTAGTAAAACCTTTATTAGAAATTAATATTAAAAGGTAAATTTACTAATTAAGGAAGATAATACCTTTCTCCTATTAGTAAAAAATATTATATCCTAAAAATCTTTTAAATAATAGGATCTTTAGCTTACCCTTCAATGCTATTATATCTCGAATATATTAAATTTCGCTATTAAGGCTAATAGAAAGTATATTATTAACGTAGATTAAGACGAAGATAGTTTTCTCTTAGTTTATATAATATAAGGTTTAGTTAGTAATAGTATTAAGCTAAATTCTTTTAAATCCTTATCGAATAGGTTATACTAAAGGTAGCTAGCTTAACGAAGACCGTATAATACTTTTAAAATTAATATAATATATTCTTTACTATTAGGGCTTTAGAATTCGTGGCTAGTAGGGTATTTTATAAAAATTACTTAATTATCTAATATAGTATTAAGATATACACCTATAATATCCTATTAATTAACTAAACACTTTCTAATAGCTCTAAGTATTAAAAATAACTTAGTAGTATAGTAGTATTAGAGACGACTAGAGTAAATCTCTTAGCTAGTTAGAAATTAATTCCTAGTACTAAACGGTTTCTATAGATAACCTATCTAGCGCGGAATTCTAAAACGTAGCTATTACTATTAGATTTTAAATTATAGACCTATTTCCCTAGTAAAATTAACGTTCCCTTAGAGGATAGGGCACGAGAACTATTATATTAGAAGCTTTAATTTTATCTAATTAGACCTTCTTAGCTTATAGCTAATAGTCTATAAAATTAGATTTTATTACTTCTATATAGGTATTAGGGATCTTTACTATTCCTATTTAGAAACGTTCTACTATAGAATAAGCAATCCTATTACCTACTATTATATCTTTAATTATAATTAATAAAGGATCTAGTATTATTTAGCCTTTCTTAGGATATTTAACTATCCTAGGTCTAAGGTTAGCTAGTTTTCTTTCTCTTACTAAACGTCTTAGAATACTATTTAGTAGTTAAATAGGATTTAGTTAAATAATTATAATTAGGTTAATAGAAGATACCTCTCGAATAGAACGATTAATCAGTAATTATATTAAGCGATTAAGTAGTGATTTAATTAGTAATAAAGAACTTCTTAGATATATATCTAGAGTAACTAGTAACGATCGATTTAGTAATAGCTAGGGAAAACCCTTAATACTTAGAATTAGCAAATTAGGATCCTATATAATATTACTAAATAATCTTTTTGCTAGCGTATTTAGTAATAATCCTTAAACTATATAAGATTAGAATAGTTTAATTAGAGGTAATAAAGCTAATAGAATATTTAAAAGATTTTTCTTAACTAGTAAAAACGAAATATTTAAAATATTCTAATTTTCTAAAAATAAAGATTTATAAGAAGATAATTAAATTAGTAGAGAAGGATTAATTTAGGTTTCTAAAGTTAGTAGACATAGTTATAAATAATAATTTCTAGCCCTTAGTAATATAATTAGTCTAGTAGTAGTTTAGAGTAGTAGGTTAATTAATCTTTATTATATTAGAGCGTTTAGTTATAATATATTAATTAGCTTTAGTATTATAATTTAGTAATCTTAGTGATCTTAGTAAAATATACTTAGCTCTTGATTAGTAAATAGTATAATTAGGTCTATACTTCTATAATAAGTCGAATTCGGTTATAATTAAGTTATTAACTAGTCTATTAGTTATATTAGAGTATCTTTATATTTAATTTAGATCTTATTCCTCTTTCGATAAATTATTAATAGGTGCTTTTAGCGTGTTTCATACTTTTAGTTAATTAGAACTAAATCCTCTAACTTTAGTAAATAGCGAATTAGTAAAGGCTCTTCCTAAAAGGTAATATTACGTCTAAGAACTACTTATCTTTTCGAGGGATCGTAGATTCTATAGATATAACTATTATTACCCTCGTAGCTAACTAAGTAGCTAATCTATACGCGTAGTTCTATCTTTTTACCTTACAACCTCTATTCTTTAGGGATATAAATATAGGCTTTAGAAAACTATATATAAAGGAAACCGAGGTTAATTAGCCTAGCTTCGCGTAATTATAAGCTATTATTCTATTTCTCTATTAGAGATTTAATTTCACCTAGTTAGCGAATTCGATTTAGAACGTAAGCTATTACTATCGCTACTTCTAGCTAAAGATATATAGGCGTATTTAGTATAGATATTATAAGGGTCCTCGCGCCTTATATTATAATATACCTAGAGGATTCGGTAATACTATTCTGTTCATGAGTTATAGGAGGAGAGATTATAAAGGTTATATCTTTTTCTTTAATCTATAAAATAAATTTTAGAATGCTTAGATCTCTATTAGTTCGGATTTCTAAAGGCTAATTACCTACTACGTTAAAGATTTGCTTTACCTAATTAATTAATACGTCGGATATACTACCTTTCGTTTTAATCGGGATTACCTATCTTCTTCTAGTAGCATTATCGTAAATTATTATAATATAATTAATTCCTCTAATCCCTATTAGTTTATAGCATTAAAGATTAATATAAAGAAACTTAAATAGCTTAGCTATACGCTTTTAGGGGGTGTATAAAATAATCTTCTTTAATTTAGCTAACTTATAGGGTTTATAATTAAATTCTTAATTACCTTATACTTCTTCGCTAATTCAATAATAATTAATTTTAGCTATTAGTTAGCTAATATGCCCTAGACAGAAGTACGTAAGTTCTAGCGAGATTATTACTAACAAGAAGGCTAAGGCTAGTTATATAATCTAGTGTATTTAATTTAGTTAGTAATAAGGATCGTATTAATATTATATATAGAAATAGAATATCTCGTTAGCGAAAGGCGTAGGCTTTAATAATTAATTTATTAAATAGGTTAACTATTATATTTAGCTAATCTTTCTAACTAGACGCATAATCGTAGTAAGCCCTAGTCGTTAAAAGTAAATTGAATAGGCCTTCTAGTATATATTTATATCTTATATCTTAATTAGTAATATAATTATTTAGAGTTAAATTAATCCTTACGATTACTTAGCCCTTTATAACTAATATTCTACCTTCTAAGGTTTAGTAAGTATAACTCTTATTTAGTTTATATAGTTCGAAGTATATAATCGTATCGCCGTCCACGTAAATTATATAGGATATACCCGAATCGACGATCTACTTACCCGTTAAACGAGTAATTAAAGCTAATAATAACTAGTAAGGAAATTTTTAGTTAACTTCTAAAGTATTTAATATAAATAGGCTCACCCTTCCTATATTAAAATCGTTATTATCCCCTATAGGAGTTATATTATTAAACTAATCGTTAGTTGTAACTATTATAGTAGCAAAATAGTAATCTAGTCTATTACTACTAAAGGGTTTAATTATTAAACTTAAATAACTATAGGGGTAAAAATATAAAACCGTAGCTAATTCTAGTTATATAATTAGTAGTATATATCCAATCACTAGTTAGGGGTTTTTATTAACGATTAATAATTAGGGATTAATTCTATTTAACAAAGAAATTAGTGATTAATTTAAATTAAAAGAAGAAGAAGGTTTTTATAAATTATAGTCTAGGATAGGTAGAACTAAAGCTAGCGAACTACTTCTATCCTTTCGGATATAATTATTAAAGTTCTAATCCTAAGGCTTTTAACCGTTTAAATTATTTCTATTTCTCTATAGGAAATTAATCTACACGCCCTTAGCAGGTTTCTATACTAGTAGCTATTTATTATATACTAAGTATATATAATCCTTCGTTAGATAGCCTTACTATAAAATAAGTAGTAACCCTAGAGTATTAATTAATTTAGACCTTCTATCTAATCTTTAACCTATTTAGTAACAACTCTAGAGCTACCCTAAGGAGGTTTATTCTTTAATAGCTAAAAATCTAAATTAGCGTTCCTTAGATTCCCTATATTAGAACTTAATAGATTAGTGCTATTAGCCCTTAATATAAGTGTAAGTAGTTAAATTAACTAAAAGGTCTCTAATTTAGTAATAAGGTTAGTATAAAGTTTATAGAACTTACTAATATCGAAATTAGCTACTTTCGTATATTTTTCGTTAAAAGAAGAGTGCTTTAATATAACTATTATTAGATTATTATTGATGACTTGAGGTCCTCGATAGCCAACATGCATGATGTTGGCCGGTGGTTTCCTTCCAGGACCAGGCCGGTTGGTTTCCTTTGTGCTTTGGGCCATATAGGCCCTTTCTCTTTTGCCTTTGCTTCTTCTCTTGATCATCTCTCTTAGATAGATCAATCGATTCAGATTCTTCTTCCGCTTCCTATACGATCAGTGCCGTAGGCACTATCAGGTTATATAGCCCTTTTTGATTTACTAATTTCTTCTATTACTATAGAATAACGCTAGGATCCTGTGTTCGCTAAAAGTGTAGTAGCACAGATTAATTATAGTGACTACGTATCTACCAAAGCTGTTTCGCAAGGTAATTTAAACCAGGCTACTAATACCCCTAATAAGTATTAACTCAACCCCCTTAATAATTTAGAAAATATCAACGACTTTAATAACTAGCTAGATAATATCAATCGTGTTCTTCGTTAAAAAGGCCTTTAGCGCTTTATTAATTCTTCAATTTCTCGACCACCTAGAGACTCCCTACTTGCTAATCGCTAGGTGAAAATCTCAAGGGATATACAAATTTAGATATATTAGTTAGTATCGAAAAATATCAATCGAATAGTAACCTCTCGCAATTTTCGTATTAATTTTGCTAATAAATACATTAAAAACCTCAACAACGTATTAAATATCACTAGCTACAATACAATAAATAAGGATTGTGTAATATAGTAGTCTCTTCGAAGATCCTAGTACACTTCTACTATAGATTACATCAATTTATTTAGAGATACTATCACTAAAACCTTAAAGAGGATTAAAATTAACCTAGTTCTCTTGCGCCAGGTTCTATTATACGAAATTCGAGATAACAATCTAACAATAGTTACATCAAAACACTTTTCTTTTAACGAGAAATATATAAAGACCGCCGATTTTAATATTAGTAAGTTCTATAAACTTTATACTAACCTTATTACCGAATTAGAGACCTTTTAGTTAATCTAATCACTTATACTCGTGTTAAGGGCCAACAGCACTAACCTATCGAGTTCTAATACAGGGAACTCAAGGAACGCTAATTTAGATTTTTAGCTATTAAAGAACAAACTACCTTAGAGTAGCCCTAGAGTTATTACTAAATAGGTCAAAGATTAGATAGAAGGTCTAAATTAATTAACACCCTAGGGTTACTACTTATTTTGTAGTAATTAAGGCCACCTAACGAAGGATTATATACACTTAGTGTATAATAAACGGCCACTAGCATAGAAACCTACTAAGGGCGTATAGATTAATTTTCTATAGAGAAATAGAAACAATTTAAACGGTTAAAAGCCTTAGGATTAGAACTTTAATAATCGTATCCGAAAGGATAGAAGCAGTTCGCTAGCTTCAATTCCACCTATCCTAAACCACATACAGAAACCTTCTTCTTCTTCTTTCAATTTAAATTAATCACTAATTTCTTCGTTAAATAGAATTAATCCCCAATCATCAATCGTTAACAGAAACCCCTAACTAGTAATTAGACATACACCACTAATTATATAGGTAGTATAACTAGAGTTAGCTACGGTTTCATATTATTATCCCTATAGTTATTCAAGTTTAACAATTAAACCCTTTAGCAGCAATAGACCAAACTACTATTTTACTACTATAATAGTTAAAACTAACGAATAGTTTAATAACACAACCCCTATAGGGGATAATAACAATTTTAATGCAGGCAGAGTAAGCCTATTTACATTAAACACTTTAGAAGTTAACTAAAAATTTCCTTACCCGTTATTATTAGCTTTAATTACTCGTTCTACGGGTAAGTAGATAGTCGATTCAGGTACATCCCGCACGATTTACGTGGACGGTGATACGATTATACACTTCGAACTATACAAACCAAATAAGGATTACACTTGCTAAACCTCGGAAGGTAGAATATTAGTTACAAAGGATCAAGTAATTATAAGAATCAATTTAATTCTAGGTAATCGCATTAGCGATTTAGATATAAGATATAAATATATACTAGAGGGCCCATTCAATTTACTTTCAACAACTAGGGCTTACTACGATCATACGTTTAGTTAGAAAGATTAGCTAAATATAATAGTTGACCTATTTAATAAATTAATCATTAAAGCCTACGCCTTTCGCTAACGAGGTGTTCTATTCTTACACACAATATCAATTCGATCATTATTACTAACTAAATTAAATGCACTAGTTAGTTAACTAATAGGATATTATAGGTACATATCTTAATACTATATTAGATAATCGAGTGATTTTCATGAAACAACCCACTAGCCACGAATACCAAAGCCCTAATAGTGTAGAACATATTACATTAATTTTAAAAGTATTATACAGTCTTCGTCAAGCTAGCCACCTTTAGCACAACCTATTCGATAAGGATTTAAAAGAAATTAGCTTAATACCGTTACCAACCGAACCTTATATTTATATAAACCAAGAGAAAACCATCTTCGTCTTAATCTACGTTAATAATATACTTTCCACTAGCCTTAACAGCGAAATTCAACGTGTTCGAGATACAATAGCATTAAAGCGCAAGCTACAGATCCTACCATTCAAAAGATTTTTAGGATATAACATTTTTCACTAAAGGGAGAAAGGCATTATCTTCCTTAATCAGCAAATTTACCTTTTAACATTAATTTCTAATAAAGGTTTTACTAATACTTCCCCTACATCAATTCCAATAGATCTATCTTAGAGAACCACCGATAATAATGTTATTAACACCGTTGATAAGCTCGACTTTGCGAGGAAAATAGGTAAGATCGGATAGTTATCGATCAAGATACGACCAGATATTACAGCCGCTATATCAAAATTGCAAAGGCGCAATAAATCCCCCCGGAAAGAAGATCTTAATACGTTCAAAGACCTCCTCCGATATCTTTTAGGTATAACCGACCTTGGTATTCCGTTTAGAAGAGATCTAACTAAAGGTCTTGAAGGTTTTGTTGACTCTTTATATGCTGATGCTGAACGTGGAAAATCCACTGAGGCCTATATTTAGTTCTTTATAGGTGCACTAATTACATAGTCCTCCCACAGGCAAGATATTATTGTAATATTATCTATAATGGCCGAATACTATGCAATAAGTACTATAATTAAGGAAGGCATCATATTAGCCAAATTAGCTACTGATTTGACTCTCTCTTCCCCATAGAACGAAGACAATCCTAATACTATTCCACTTCCACTCTATTATAACTCCGACAATACAATAAGAATAGTCACTAATAGCAAATTAAGCACCAAAGTGTCATAGATCAGCACTCGTTACCATTTAGTGCGCGACTTAGTGAAAAGAGATTTAATTACATTAATCAACATACCAAGCAAGAAGAATACAGCCGACATATTAACTAAAGCAAAGCCGCATAGTGTTTTTAAGGAGGATCGTGATAAATTATTGTGCATAACGAGACCCCTAGACTACTCAAATTAATTTCTTTCGTTAAAGTGCTAATTAGCTAAATTATGATTTTCATACAATTCGTTTCTTACAAAAATTGTTGATTTAAATACCTTCCAGTGCTATTTCCTACTATTATTTCCTATCAAAAGATGTGTTTTCTTATACCTATTTACATAGTTTTATCGTTGAATAACTCACGTTAAAATTGCCTATATTACAAGATTGTTTTGTGATTTTCGGCCTTAGCCCTATAGGGGATATAATGACTTAAGGTCCTCGATAGCCAACATGCATGATGTTGGCCGGTGGTTTCCTTCCAGGACCAGGCCGGTTAGTTTCCTTTGTGCTTTGGGCCATATAGGCCCTTTCTCTTTTTCCTTTGCTTCTTCTCTTAATCATCTCTCTTAGATAGATCAATCGATTCAGATTCTTCTTCCGCTTCCTGTGCGATCAGTGCCGTGGGCACTGTCATCTACGTAGATTGCTTCGATCGTAGTAACCTATTCGCGATTTCCTAGTTATAGAAGAGATCTCCGACTATAGTATTTAGCCCTTATAACTACTTTCTGCGAAGATATAAGGCCTATTATAAAGCCTATCTTATTAAAGTTATAGATATCCTCTGATTATATACTATTCTTATCGATAGTATATTGTAAGGTCGTAAACTACTCTCGTAGCGATTTTGGGTCTTCGTTTAGTGCGCGCTAGTAGGTATACCGTCTCGAGAAGCGTGTACGAAGCTTATCGCGTCGTTATATAAAGTTAGATAGCTAATTCTTGCCTACTATAGGCGAAGGGTTATTTCCGCGTGTAGTAAGAAGGATATTAGCTATATCTCTAATAGTAGTAGGCCTAGGCGCTGCTCTACGTGCATCTATAGAGAGAATCTATTAAACTAGTGAATCCTCTTCTAATTAGGTTAATTTATAGCTATTTAGGCGTTTATTAACGCGTGCCTGTATACCGTTTGCGCGGTCGGCTAATATTATATAGGGTATTTCGTATAGCTTCGCTGCTGCGCGTATAGATTAGATACGGCTATTTTTAATATTAGAAAGGGCTAATAAGATCTTTCCCTCTTAATTAGCCGATTTCTGCCGAGATTTAGAGCGAATTAGTGGTATGGTAGGTAGTTGAATTAGGTAGGTTAGTAGGAAGACGCGATTTTAGATGGGGTGTACGGCTTGCTTCTGTGTACGGCTCGCTTATGAATTACGTTCCTAACTACTTTATAGGATTTCGTTCCTAACTACTAATATTAACTTAGATATAATTATTAAAGCTCCTATATATCTACTCCTCTATATCTATAACATAGTATATATCTATAGAGATAAGGCTAAGATGGTAGGTAGCGATAGCTTTAATAAGATTTCTATTCTAGTATAGATAAGTAAAGAATTAGATCTTTTAATCTGTATAGCTTAGCTTATAGAGAATATTAGTATCTTTATCCTTTACTATAGCGTAGGTATTTTTACCCTAATATAAGTAAAGGGGTTTTAGCGTACTAGGCGAATGTATAGCCCTAACACTAAAATATTTAAACTTAAGCATCAGCTTAGTTTTAAAACTAAGTCGACGCTAGCCTAATTATTCTAGGAGATAAGATAACTCGATTTCTATCTTATTTATCTAGGTAGGAAATAGGGAGAGGATATAACTAAGTACTAGCTTAGGTAAATAATTCTCCTAATTAGCCTATATAAGAAAGGCCCCTAATAATAGTTAAATACGTCCGCGAACTTTAAATCCTTCTTAACCTATATATATATATTAGAAACTAGCGTAGTAATATAGCGTACTTAGCTACTATGTTATTAGGTAGATATATCGCCTAGGGATTTTAGATTATAATATTTAACTTACTACCTAGAAGAAACTTTAATTACTATTATCTAAAAGAAATAGCAAGAAGGAAGATCTAGAAGAATCTCTTTAGTTAGTCTAAAATAAGCCTTAGAATACTAATACTTATAAAAGGACCCTTTTTAGTAGCCTAATAGCTATTATAATCTAGGCTATAGGCCTATAAAAGGAGATAGAAGTAGTACTTTAATAGAATAGATTTAAATAATATTTTAATAATATTAAACGCCTATAAAAGTCTACTAACTAAGTCTAAAATACTATATATAAACTAAAGCTTAAGTATATTAGTAAATTCTCTCTACTACTAACTACTATTAATACTAAAAATAAAATTAAAGAAGAAGAATACTAAATAAAGTCTAAAAAAAGATTCCTTCTAGGGCCCTTATTATCCTTCTTCTTATTTATAGGAATATTCTTAGGCTTAAAGACTCTCTTACTTACTAAGTACTTATCTAGAACTTATTAGTTACTCTTAAAGTAAGTAACTATCTCTAGAAGAGTATTAAAGACTATAAGAGTAGCTAAAGTATTATTAGGATCCTAAATAGTAAGATCCTTAAGGAGAGAGATTAGCTAGGTATTACTCTAGGGCCTAGCTATAGTAGTTTTAGTACTATTTATATCTTATTACCTAGGAATAAGAGTAGAAGTTAATTTTAGGGTAACTAGAGCTACTATTAGTTATAAAATAAAAGAAAAAGTAGCTAAAAGAGACCTAAGAGGAATAGTTAGAGAATTTCTAGTATTACTAGAGAGTCTAGGAGTCTCTAAAACGCGTCTAGTATAGCGCTTAATAGAAGTTAGGATCTAAAAGTTTAAGAATATTAGCTATTAGAATAGCTTAAAGTATAGAAATAAGAACTTATAGAAGGATCCTTTAGTATAGGATAGTTAGTATTCTAAGTAGCTAGCTCTAGTTTAACCTAGTTAAGGATTAAGTTAAAGCGTAAGAAGTAGTTAGTATCTCTAGAATTAAATAAATAGTTACTATAAGTATCACGGAAGATTAAGTTACTCTTAATAATAAGTATATAGTAAGACCTAAAAGGATCCTTCTAGAGCCTATAACTAGTATAGAAGGAACTAGATAGAGCCTAAAGACTACTTTACTAAATATAAGTAGCCTATTACTAACTAGAAGTATTTAGCGATTTAGCTCTATTATACTAATTAATATCCTAAACTAGGATAACTACTAATAACGACTTCTTAATAGTAAAGATAAAAGCTAACTTTAGTAGATTATTATAAGAATCTAGGCTAATAAAAGCTATAAAAGTTAGTAGAAGCGTTAAAAAGAGAGAATTCTATTACTTATAAGAATTAGTATTAGGTAACTATATAATAGAAATATTAAATAGCGTACTAGTACTATCTCTAGTACTTTTATTACTACTAGTTATCTCTATAGTCTAGGCCGTCTTTATAATTTTAGCTACTCTTATAGCGCTAGTATTAGTAGCCTTATACTTCTAGATATTACTAGCGCGATATTAACTAGTAGTAGTCTAAGTCTTATTATTTCTATTAAGACTAGGAATATAAGAGACTAAATAGCCTATTCTAGTAACTAGGATTAGAGTAAGATAGATATAAGAGCTTACTTCTATAAAGAGAAGAACGCCTAAAGGTAAGAGATAAAGACTAGAAGGATCCTATAGGGAACTTCTAGCCTAAGTAGATAAGTAGAAACTATTATTCGCGTTAGTTTAAGAGCTTCTAGAAACTATTAGAAGGCTTTAACTTACCTATTTTAAGAGTAGGTGCCTATAAAAATAGGAGAGAGGAAGAAGATAAAGAGTTAAGAGTTATTAAAGTAGAAGAAAATTTCTTAGAGAGAGAAACGCGTCTATTTATATTATAATATTGATGACTTGAGGTCCTCGATAGCCAACATGCATGATGTTGGCCGGTGGTTTCCTTCCAGGACCAGGCCGGTTGGTTTCCTTTGTGCTTTGGGCCATATAGGCCCTTTCTCTTTTTCCTTTGCTTCTTCTCTTGATCATCTCTCTTAGATAGATCAATCGATTCAGATTCTTCTTCCGCTTCCTGTGCGATCAGTGCCGTGGGCACTGTCAAATATTTATGCTAGTTCTTTATTTACTAATTTTAGCTACTTTCTTTATAAGGAAGTTACGCCTACCTATAGTTATAGCTAAATATATCTAGTACCTTCTATATTTAGAAATCCTTTAATTTCTACTACTCTTTTATAG
This sequence comes from Penicillium ochrochloron, assembly GCA_022985105.1. Classification (NCBI taxonomy): domain Eukaryota; kingdom Fungi; phylum Ascomycota; class Eurotiomycetes; order Eurotiales; family Aspergillaceae; genus Penicillium; species Penicillium ochrochloron. Next base: position 898,167 of record JAAVMA010000013.1, read on the forward strand.
AATACTATAAGTTAGGGGCGACTGCTGGCACGACCCCGAAATTCTGGCGGCACGACCTAGGGCCTGATTTCTGCCTGATTTTTGCTAAGCCTTACATACCTTACAATTACTAATTTAACCACCCTCTTTCGTCTTATATATATATATATCCTTTTCTTCTTCTCTTCTATCTTCTACTACTAGGCCTATCACATGACCCTCTACTAGCCCTGCTATAATTATATAACCTATACACTAATCTTATTTAATCTATCTACTAACTAGTTAGGCTAATTCGCTACTTAGTAATCTACCGCGCCCTTCTCTTTAATCCTCTCTCTGCTATTACTAATTTCTTAGCCTTCCGACCGCGGCTAGCCCCCCGCCCTTACCGAAGTTTTGTCTCCTAGTTTAATAGTATCCGCCTTATCGATGTGTCGGTTCTCTTTAAAGGTAGTAGTACTATAATTCCTATAGTTTTATCTATAGAAACGTAGGTACCTCAGCTTCGCTTTACCCTAAATTTCTAACTAGTAAAATACTTCCTCCCCTATCGTTGCTAACGCTTTATAGTCTTAAGTAGTTTCGGCTATCTAATCTCCTTTACCCGCGCTAGCTTATTAATCCGAACCCTTCCTAGTTATCTATCTAATTTACTACTAATTCGTCTAAATTACCTAATTTAGTAGGATTAGCTAGTATTATCGGTTAAAATAGGATAGAAGAAGAGATTCACTATAATCTATAAGATCTTTTATTATATAATTATATAGAAGACTAAGAGATTTCTAGTAGTATTAGGTATAAGAGGGTAGTAGCTTCCCTACTTAGCTAAATTCTCCCTATATATTATAAATCTTTCGAATTGCGCTTCGTAAGATTCAACTAAGAAGATTACGCAAAATTAGAACTTCAAGTAAGATAGGGTAATAGTGTATTTCGTCCTAGATTAAGTTAAAAGCCTATAAATTTATATAGGAAACGACTCGAGAAACGACTTATATAGTTATAAGAATATCGCTAGTTAAGGTACGAATTTCTCGCTTAAGCTTTGCGTAGGCTCCTTCCACACGATAAGAAGTAAGCTTATTATAATAGAGAATTCCTTTAAGATAGTAGTGTATAAATTACTTTGCTCTCTTACTAAACTACTACTTTTTAATATATTCGACTACTAATTAATAGATTAGATTACTAAGGGCTTCTAGAAAAGAGGCCTTTTATACTTCTATCCTATCCTTAGTAGGCTTAAGGATAATCTATATAAATTTAGCCTTAATAGATCGCTATTCGTCGATAGTCTTCTTTAGAATATCTAAATTAGGGTCTTATAAGAGTAATTACTTCGAGATTATTAGCCACACACAAGTTTCGATATTCTTTATAATATACTAGAGATAGAGTATATAAGTTAAATCCTTAAAGATCTCCTTACTTATATTTAGAAGAGAGTCTACGTCGTTAGAGAAGATAACACGTAGAGCTTAAATCTTTGCTTATATAAGCTATATTTAAAGAGCTTGAAATGTCTAAAGATATAACGATTCTTGCTTATTATTAATAAAGTAATAGGCTACGTAGAAGATTTTCCTTATTAAGGTTTATCTAATAATATTAATTATCGGTATATTATACCTAGTTATCCGAAGTAAATTAGTTTTATCTTATCTTTCTCTTACTTTCCTCTTATCTTTCTCTTATTTATCCTATCATACTAATTTATCTTATATATAGTATTGATCTATAGAATATTTAGATAAACACGAAGGAATTTAAGGCTAATCCTTAAGATAAAAAGGATTCTAATTAGCTACTACCTTTTATCTAATTCGTGTTATATAATCTACCTAGGTAGGCTCTCTGCTACTACTTTAATCGATATATACCTAGTAAGGAAAATAGATCTAGTTTAGGCGCGGAGGTTATAAAGGTCTTTTAAGTTTAATAGACTCTTCTTAAGCTCTAAAAGTGTTAAAATTACTATAGGTTTTAGGCCTTTTTCGAAGTAATTAAGGAGTCGCGCTTCCTTTTCTTTCCTCTCTTTTTACCGTAATAGAACTAGGAGATTTAGTAGAACTAGGCTATAATTATATTCACTATATTTAACTAGTATCTTATAATGGTTAGGAATAATCTTATTCCTAGCTTTCCGCTAGTAGATATATATTATATAAGGATAATTAGTCCTAATCTTAATAACCTCGTAAGATTTAGCCTTAGATAAGACTAAAGGATCTTTCCTAGTAGGCTCTAGCTAAAGGGAATAAGATAGTTTAATCCTTTTTGGATTAGACCTTCTTGTTACTAAGGTAAAACCCTAGTCCTTTACTAATTCTTAAAGGGCTTCCTTTATAAGGTTAATAGTTATATAGAATTATAGTAGGCTTAGTAGTAGCGTAGGTAGTATTGTATAAGACTCTAGAAAATCTATAGTTAGTAGGGTAGGGGGGTGGAGGTTCCTAGTAAAATAGATTAAATAAGATTAGTGTGTAGGTTATGTGATTATAGTAGGGCTAGTAGGGGGTTATATGATAGGCCTAGTAGTAGAAGATAGAAGAGAAGAAGAAAAGGATGTGTGTATATATAAGACGAAAGAGGGTGGTTAAATTAGTAATTATAAGGTATGTAAGGCTTAGCAAAAATCAGGCAGAAATCAGGCCCTAGGTCGTGCCGCTAGAATTTTGGGGTCGTGCTAGCAGTCGCCCCCTATAAGTTTTAGGCTTTTATAGACTTTCTTTTATATATTTAATTTCCTTTATTTTAGTAAGGGCTAGATAGGGCCTTTCACGTACTCCCTAACGTAAATATATAATCTTAGGACGAGATTAGATTTAGTAGAGAAGGATATAATATAAGGATCTTTTTCTTTATAAGGCCGCTCTACCTTATAGAGGAAGTAGTCTCTCCTATTCTACTACTTCTATACACGTGATCTAACCCTACTAGTATATTATATATTTCACTATCTATAGGAAATAAATAGAACTTTATATACCCTTTACCTCTATCTTAGATTATATACTATTTAGAAACGTATTAATAGTATCTATTTAAAAGGTTTTAAGATTATATCTTATTATAATTACGATAAGTATATAAAAGGTTCTAGTAGTAAGGGTACTAGTATAAGTATCTTAATTATTAAGGATTTAGGTATCTCCTTATATATATAAGTATGCTTTATATTATATAAGATAGCCTAATTTATCTAATTTATAGATAAATACCTATCTTGTTAGGATTAATTAGTAGTAAGGGTAATCTAATTAATTAAGGTCTTTATAATTCGTCTAATATATATATATAATAAGGTTTATATTAATTAGTTCGAATATATATATATTAAGTAGCTTATTAAATTTAATCTATATAACTTAACGAAATTAGCTTTTAAAAAAGTAGCTAACTAGCTAATAATAGCTAGAAGATACTAGTAGAATTAATAAAATAAGGACCTTTAGTTACTTATTTTAGCCTAGTAGGAAGGCTTATAAGAATAAAGTAAGATTAATATAAGGCTATTTAATTTTATCTTAGTCTTAGCTAATATCTAAATTAGATCGTAGCCGTTTTAGTAATATAGAGAGAGGTTTATAGCTAAAAGGATCGAAGTTAGTATTATTAATTAGCATAAATAATTATTATTCTAATATATTATTATTTTCGTCTAAATTAGTAGTATTTTGGTCTAAATTATTAGTAGATTTATCTAATTTTAGATTAAGTAGAGGGGTAAGTAGTTAATCTCCTAGGATTTTATCGTTATTATCCTATTAGTTATATAACTTATTTATATTAGAAGTAAGCTAAATATAAGATAAATCTAATAATTAAGAGAGTATAGTATAATCTACTTTAGTAGTAGTAGTACTTTTACTAGTACTTTTACCCTCTAGGTCTTACTATATCTCTTAGTATATAATATTAATATTATTAAGGATTCGTGTAGCTTCTTTATTCTTAAGAGTATTAATTAACTATAATAGATTAGTCTCTTCGTAGATACGTATCTTTTAATTAGGCAAAGAAGGATTATAGAATTCTTCGTTAAATTACACGTCTTATATATAAATAATTTAGCGATAGGTAAGTATCTAAATACGCTAAATATTATATACCTTATAGCCTACTAAGTAGCTAATAGCTATATATAATATAAGCTTAGCTTACCTTAGTAGCTTAGTAATATAAGTATAGGTCTTATATCTAAAGATTCTAATATTAGATAGATCTAGTTTAGTTTAAAGCTAATATATTACTCTATTACCTAGATAAGCTATAATTACTTCGTGAGGTAACTACTAATTAAGAGATTAATAAGGAATATAGTTTTAAATATAAATAGCTATCTTAGCTATCTTAGGCTAAAGATAGCCTAGTAGATTTAAATTAATTATAATCTATCTAGCTATCTTCAAAATTAATATACTATAACGCTTAGCGTAGCTATTTTAATTAGGTTAATAGGGTAGTATAGTCTCTAGGTTAATTCTACGCGAAGATACTTCGTAGCTAAAGAAATTAGATAGGGCTTATTTATTATTAGAATTAATAGTAAGAACGCGAAGATTAAATTAATTTTAGACGAAATTAATCTAATTATAGAGAGATTAAGATAATTAGTCTTAGAAGAGAGATCTTTAGCTAGTAAATACTTTATAATAAGATTAACTAAGTAAGAAAGGTATAATATTTTCGCGAGTAATTACTTAAAGTATATAAGGTCCTAGTATATTAATTTAAATAATTAACTATACTATATTAGTAGCTAAGAGATTTAATATAGTAAATTAGCTAGTTTATATACTTCGTAGTAGCTAATAGGTAAGGATATATCTTTAATAGTAATATTTAATATATACTATAGTAGGCGTATTATAATATCTTAGCTACTATAACCTAGTCTCTAGTGCTATTAGTTAATCGTGCTATCTAGGTACTTCTTTATATATAATAATAGAGTAACTTTACTAAATTAGTTAGTAAGGGAAGATATATAATTATATAAAGTAGAAGTAAGAGATAGGTAAGAGATAGGTAAAGAAAGAGGGATATAATTAGTAGTATAGCACCTTATATCTTTCGTTTTATCCTATTTAATTAGATAAATACTAGATTTTATATTTAATTAGTAGATAAGCTTTCTATTCTTCTCTTCTAGTATACCGTTTTTGCTATTATAATAGATTCTAGCGCTTATAGCACGTTCTACTAATATAAGGTTAATATAGAATCCTAGGTAGTATATAGTAATATACTTTAAAGGAAAGGTAGTTCTATTAAGAGACTTTATTAGGGTAACTATAAGCTCTCTATAGCTAAGGATAGTAGTCTCTATATTACTAACTATAACTAAGGAAACGACTAGCCTATAGTTTAATAGTAGATCTCTATTATTCGTGATATAGATTAATACTCTAGTATTATAGTACTAAATATTATTTTTCTTAGCTAAGACCTAAATTATACTTATTACTTTACTATTATTACTTTAGAAGATATCGTTAGCTTACTACTTTAGTATATAGGCTAAGAATACCTCTTTATTAGTTATTTCGTTATTATTAGCTTCTTTATTAGTAGATTTAGTTAATTCGTCTAATTTCTAATACTTTTTTATTATATATTAATAGGCCTTTTTGAATACTAGTAAGGTCTTATATTATCGTTTTAGTGCTTACTAGGCTTTCTTACTAGGCTTCTAATCTTTTAGCCTAACTAGTAGATTAATATAGCTATATTAGTTAAAATTATAATCGCCGTTATTTAGTAGACTCTTATATAGGTAGGTGCTCTTTCGTCCTAGTTTTAATAGCTTTTTGTCTAATTATTCGTCGTTATTATTAGATCTTCGGCCCTAATAGGTTTAGTATATAATCTATTACTTATTAGTAGGCTATATAATTAGTTAATACTAGTTAACGAATAGGTTAACTAGCTTAGTTAGGGTAGGCTTATATAAGCCTTATACGATTAAATTATACTAGAAAGTATAGAAGCTTTAGTTACTTAGTTAAATAGCTTCTAGGAAATCATAGACTAAAGAGAGAGGGTCTTAGAAGTAAGAGATATTAGCCTAACTTCCTTCTAATTAATAGATAATCTATTTCTAGTCTTATATAGCTAGTAGAGAGGATTTAGCTAGTAGTACTTAACGTTTAATTATATCCTAATCAGGTAGGATTTAGCGGTTCTTCGATTAGTCTAATCTAGTAAATATAGCATATAGCTATTTAATAGTATTATATAGAGGTAGGCTATTAATAATCCTTCTTCCCTTAGATATAAGAGATAATTAAATTCCTTGCTTAAGCAATTAAATTAAGCGTATATATTACTTATAATTAGATTTTAATAATTTATATTCGCTAAGCAAGATTCGATAGATTAATTGGGCGTATAGGGATCTTTTAGTCTAATTTAACTACGTTAGATAGCTATAGGCTTAGTTAGCTCCTATAGTAGTATAGTAGGTTATTTATTAGGATTAACGTATTACTATATACTATTCTCTAGTATATAGTCTCATATAGTAGTAATCTAGGGGATCTAGTGTGCGTAGCATTTTAGTAGGTAATTAAGCTAGATAGCTTGAATATTAGTTAAATCTATTACTTATATGATAAAAGTAATAGAAAGATAAGATAAAAGTAAAGGTAAAGTGATTCTAAATGCTTTAGTAAAGGATTATAGCGATTAGGCTTATAACTATCGGATTATAGCCGTAGGTATAAATCCTAGGGATGCACGAAGCGTTTATGCTAGTCGATCGAATACTACGATTATAGAAGGATAACGAAAGCGTACGAATAGAGAGGGGTCGGTAGCAAACTAGTTAAATAGTAGAAGGCTAACGTAGTGTAATTAGAATTACCTTAAGCTCTAGTCGTGGATAAAAAGGATGTTAAACTTATTATATTTTACTAGGGAAATAGGTAGTATTTATAACTTTAGGTATATAGTAGAATATTATAGGAAAAGACTCATGAAAATCCGAAATAATATAGGGGCATACGAGAGTGTTAGGAAACTCGTTGCTTTTTCTATCTAATATAATAGTTGATATCTATTATCGCTAATCGTGGAGTATTTGATCTGATATAGCTCTGATTAGTCTGATGTGTGTATCGCTTATATACACGCTTAGTGCAGGGTAGCACCTATATATATTGACATAAATTACTTAATAGCCTTTACTATAGAAGGATCCTCTAGTAGTTCTTTTATCTCTAGGAACTAGTAGATTATAGATAGCTATATATTCTTAGAGACTTTTATAACTATATAAGCCTTAGCTTAAGTAAATATAAGTAAAAAGTCCTATATTAGTTAGGATTTTAATATATTAGTAAGGCTATCTTCTACTAGATTAGGCCTATAGCTTAATATATTAGGAATAATAGCGTTTAATCCCTTCTAGTACTAAATACGTAAGTTATACTCCTAGAACTCTATTGCTTAGTAAGCTAATTACTTTCTATAGGTCTTAATATAGATTAGATACTATAGAGTCGTGTAGTTAGTAATAATTATTATCTATATACTATTCTTAATATAGTAGTTCTATAGTCGTAAAGCTTCCTTAATTACTAGGAGCTCTTCTTCTTCTAGATAAGATAGTTTAATTTAGCCTCTATAAGCTTCTAACTATTATAGGTAATAAGATATAACTTTCTATTAGTACTTAACTAGAGTAAGATAAGCCTAATCGCCTATTCTAATATATCTATCTTAATTATAAAAGGCCTTAATAGATCTAGCTACTAGAGCTTCTATAAGCTTCTATTTTAGAGTACTAAAGGTACTCTTATACGTAGTTATCTACTAAATAAAGTAGAACTTCTTCTTATAAAGTTCCTTATTAATTTTCTTAAATAGTTTATATAATAGGGTATAAATAAATTACTAATAGTATATAGTAAGGCTAATAAACTATCGTAATTTATATATATTTCGCGGCTTTAGCTATATATAAATAATTTCTACCTTAGTAGGTAGTAGCTAAATATAGCTATTTCCTATAATATAACTATAGAATTCTAATTTACTTATAGTAATAATATATTTAGTTAGTTACGCTATTAATTAGTTATACTAGAGTACTAAGAGAGTCTTCTCTAGGTAGTTATAGTAGTCTTCTATAGAATTAGAGTATATTAGGATATTATTAAGATAGATAACTACGAATATTCCTAAATAAGACTATAAGACCTTATTTATAATTATTTAGAAGGTTATAAGTATATTATAAAGACTAAAGGATATAGCTAGCTATTTATATTTACCCTAAAGGGTATTAAATAGGGTAACGCTATTAGCACCTAATAGAAATACTAGCCGTACCTAATAGGGCCTAATTTCTGCCTGATTTTTGCTAAGCCTTATATATCTTATAATTACGAACTTAACTACGGAGGTCCATTTCAAAAGAAATAAGCAGCGCATTGACCACTATTATTTTACCACTAGTCTTTTACCAGGCGAATACACACACCTACCCACACACATACACACAAATCTCCCCTTCACTCT